>PVIH01001065.1:0-86319 GCA_004025045.1 Sigmodon hispidus | reverse complement strand
ATTCTCAGCAGAATTACAAATGACTGAAAGGCACTTGAAAAAGTACTCAACATCTTTAGCCATCAGAGAAATGCAAATCAAAACATCTTTGAGATACCACCTTACATCTGTCAGAATGGCTAAGATTAAAGACACAGATGACAGCCTATGCTGGAGAGGATGCGGGGCAAGGGGAACACTCCTCCATTGTTGGTGGGAGTGTCAGCTTGTTCAGCCACTCTTGAATGCAGTATGGCAGTTTCTCAGAAAACTGGGAATCAATCTTCCCAAGATCCAGCAATACTATTACTCCCATATTCGCACCTCAAAAGCATTAGCAGCATTATTTGTAATAGCAAGAACCTGGAAACAACCTAGATGCTCCTCAACTGAAGAATGAATTAACAAACTGTGGTACATCTATACAATAAGAAAAAAAATGATATCCTAAAATTTGCAGGCAAATGGATGGATTTGGAGAATATCTTACTGAGCAAGGTATCACAAACCCAGAAATATAAGCAGGGGATATACTCACTCATTAGTAGACTTTAAACAAAAAGCAAAGCACACCCAAGAAGCAAACTACAACCACTGAACAGCTTGGGATCTGAAGCACCTTGGAGCCCATTTCCTCCAGAGGAACACCTGACCCAGTCTTGATATTGGTATGAGGAAAGCGGATTTGCCTGGAGTAAATGCTGAACTAAGCCACCTTGGGACCTCCTGCCCTTTCTGGGGAGGAGATGAGGAGAAGGAGAGAAGAGAGAGTGATCAGGAGGGGCCGGGAAGGGGAAGGGAATCTGAACAAGGGGATATATGGATAAAAAATAAGACTTTATTAAAAAAAAGAACTGTAAAAATTTTTAAAATTATTCTTAGGTTTGGTCTTTTCATGGTGTTCTATATTTCCTGTATGTTTTTGCGATGAATTTTTTGGGTTTGATGTTTTTTGACTGACGTATCTATGTCCACTATTGAATCTTTCACGCTCGAGATTCTCTCTTCCATTTCTTGCATTCTGTTGATTATGCTTACATCTGTAGTTTCAGTTTGTTTTTTAGATTTTCTGTTTCCAGCATTGCCTCGGTTTGTATCTTTTTTTTATTACATCTATTTCCATTTTTAAATCTTGAAATGTTTCCTTCATCTGTTTGAAAATCTCATTGTATATAATTAACCTAAGCTAATAAACATAAATAAGTGTACATGCATAAAAAACAGAAAATGCAAAGCAAGTGTTATTGAGAGGCAATGGACTCTGCAGAATCTGAGAGTTTGGGATAAAGAGTTTTAAGGAAAGTGATGAGAAAGAGAGGCTTTCATTTTTTCTATGCTAAGGGGCTCTGTACAGACAGAACAGGACACACTCTGATGTAGATTCTCTACCAGCCTATCTTATTTTGTTACCACAAGTGACATTTCTGACAGTGCTACTGACCCATTTTAAGTTACCAAATGCTCCATTTAAGTCAAATTCAAATATATTGTTTAGAAAGAAAATGTATAGAGACTAAATTCATGGACTCAATTGAAAATTTTGATATCATTAACAAATACAGCAGTTCTGAGCCACGTGTGAGAATCCCAGTTCAATCCCTCATTTCTCAGTATTGAAGCTAAAAATGACATGGGGATAAGAAATCCCTATTTAAGAGATAGTAGGTACTTATCTTACTACTACATCTTCCACACTTCAGAGAGAAGAAAGGACAAGTTGATGTTTAACAACACTCCATACAGCAAAGGGCATACTTGTTGGTCATAGCTTCCTTGGTGAACAGTCATAGCAGCCTGAAATGGCTATCGGCATTCTGAACTAGGTGAGGTTGTTCTTATATACCAAGTTGCCAGAGCCTATTCTAGGGGCTTGGAATCTACTAGAAAGCAGAGCTGCATCTCCACAGAACTTTCACTTTAGTTTGGGAAGAAAGGTAGCTAAACTTGACTGAATAAGGCACAATATAAGCAATCTTTAGAAAGTGGTAGCAGGAGATTTTCAGAGCATAGACAATGCCCACAAAAGAAGCCTTTGTGAGTGAGTTACTGAATTAGTCTAGACAGTCAAAGCTAGAATACCCATATGCTGGTAATAGGTTCAGAACATAGGACACAGTATATTGATAATAATGAGCCTTGTGAAAATTTTTATCCTACAACTTTAATGTCCCTGGATCTTGTATGGAAAATTTAATCTTCTACTAGGCAAAGTCACATGAGTAAATTGCATTTCAGTGTTTCTAAGTTTTCTTTCCCCCACAATTTAAATTGTGGCATCAGTAGTGGTGGGAGGATAAATAGATTAAATTTGGAGGGGGTATCAGCTGGCATCAGGAGATATGGGAAGATAACATGTACCTCCTCCTTGCTCCTGGATCTTGTTTACCAGATATTTTTTAAAAGCCCAAATCAGGGGGAAAAGTCACAATTTTTAAGACAATAAAGGCAATTTAAAGGAATCAGAATTCCAACAATGAGAAGATTCACTTAAGAACAATTCTGTCTTCCAAACTTCTTAAGACTACATGTCCAGGGGTACCTTTGACATTGCAATGTGACATTGTCATCTACAAACATGTCAGGTTCATGCACAACTATGCTGGTCCATTTTTGTGAACCTGACATGAACTTGAGTCACCTTGGAAGAGAAACCTCAGTTGAATAATTGCCTCCATTAGACTGGAGCAGTTTCCTGATGGATGATTGCTATGGAAGAACCCAGCCCACTGTGGGTGGTGTGGCCTCTGGGCAGGTGCTTTGATGCTTTTTCAATAATGACCAAACATTTTTACCAGTAGATTATGAAACCACTTTCTTTGCTTATCCACAAGAAGCAATTCATCTGTTTGCTTGCGATTGTAGAAACTGAATCACTTCTTTAGACTCTGATTCTAATTATAATTCTTTTTTCTATCTGTATTACATTGGCCTCAAAGCCTCGCACTTCTAAAAGTCAAACACAGGAGCAGGAAGCAACTTCCTCCAAACTCCTGTTAGTTTTGATATTTTTTTAATTTCTCCCATGAATTACACATGCATTTTTTTCTTTTAAATCCAGAATGGCAAGTCTTTTCTAAAATGTTTTTTAATCTACCTTGCCTCAATTCACCAGAGCAATTGTGTGTGGTAGGTGCAGCATTATAAAGTGAGTTTATTAAACAAGACTTAAAAGTCAAACATAGTCCTTGATCCATAGGTTGCAGAATAGCTGTTATATTTGTAGGCAAAAACTACTGTAATCTCACTGTCCACCTCAAATAGAGCTCCTGACCCACCAGGTGTCTTGTCAGTGACCAATGACATTTGAGAGGAATCTTTTTTCACCTACTTCTTCTAAGCAGTCTCAACAGTGGGCATAGGATATCCAGTAAACCATGTTGAAAACAGATGTGTTGTCAGCTGAGCGTTCTTGTTCCATTTATGGAGCACAGACAGAGTAGAGTTAGTATCCTTCAGGGTCTTAGGGTGTTTGCTCATAATAGAAAAATAGTAAAAAGTCACCAGTTCTGTTAGTACCTGGTGAGTTAGCCTATACCCTGAAACCAAGCCTGACTTCTACTTTGTAGCTATGGAAGTCCTCCAGGACATTTTCTCAATATGAAGCCTTTTCATCTGCATTAGCCGCTGTTGTTATATGTAACCAACCACTCAAGGACCCTAAATTAGAACTTCTGGGTAACATTATTTGCTAGTTTATTTTTAAGTTAAGTCACAGAGATGAATCTTGCCCTAAACTTTTCTTCTATCACCATATCACCTACTTCAGCCATCAAAGAACAGATTTGGTTGGTCTGATTTTCTATCTAGGTCACCAATATTTATATGTTCACGAGAGTAACACTTTCCTCTTTCTTCGATCTCCAATAGAACCACGTCCACGGTATGGTGCACAGTGTACTTCTGAGATCATCAGCTGGTGGGCGGCCTTTCCTACTGCACTTGGCTTCTTGAAAGTAGGAACTAAGGTTGTTTTCACTTTACAGCAGAATTATCCACATTAACAGAACAGAGTTCCTGGCAACTATCTCTTCCTGAGGGCAGCAGGGTCTTTCTTGGCAACACAATTCAAATCTCTCTCTCTCTCTTTCTCTCCCCTCTCTCTCTTTCTCCCCCCTCATTTGCATCAAAATAACAGGACTAAAATAGCATCCAAATGCCACAGTATACTATTTCTACCTCAATATATTCTGCTTTCATTTGGAGTCCAAATTTGGACTGCTTTCACAAGTACAAGTACCATTCATTAGCCTATGAGTTTTCAAAATATCCTACATTTTTTTTTTCTAGGCTTAATTTTGAGAAAAAGGAAGGTTCTATAAATAAGACTTGACATTCAGAAAATATGCAAACTAAGAACAATGGCATGTAAATGTACCCAAGTCTCCGAATTTTGAATTTCAAGCATTCCTACATGGTGGGTAGGCAAAGAAGACTGCAGAGATTGAGAACTCTATTCTAAACACAATAAAGTCATATTTATGAATACTCATAGAGAAGTAGTTAAATGTGAAGTGAGGGGAAGGAATAGAGGTTGAGAGATCTTCCAAGCATTCTTTACACAGTCTATTACATTTAATACACCATGGTTTATGGACCTGGTGTAGTTGGCATAAACCCACAGGACACACAGTAAAGACGCTGATTTTATTATAGCACTACAGGTGGAGGAGTTGGGCCATGTTAAAGAGGAAACAAGGGAAGCATGCTCTGGCTCCCAGGGCATTCATGTCATGTGAACATGCCTGTCATTTTTTCATTTCTTAGAAAATCACCTCTTCATGTGCTTTTCCAGGAAAAAAGCAGCGCCTTCTGTCAAGCAGCAATTTTCCCAACCCCCCAAAAGCTTTGGTCATTCCACATTGAGTTATGGAGGTCTCTTACAACTTACTTTTCCTCTCTCTTTTTAAAGTTCTATCTATCTATCTATCTATCTATCTATCTATCTATCTATCTATCTACCTACCTACCTACTTATCTATCTATCTTAGAGGTAGGGTCTTGTTATGTAGCTTTGTCTGGCTTGAACTCCCTATGTAGACCAAACTTACCTCAAACTCACACAGATCTGTCTGACTCTGCCCCCATAATCTGGGACCAATGGAGCACACCACCATGCCTGGCTCTCTCAGTATGCGTGCTCATGAAAGATGACATCATTTCCTGTCTTATTAGTTTTTCTAGTTGTGGTTAAAGCAGAAGAATGGTTATTTCTGGTTTTCCACAGGGCTTTCTTTCTTTCTTTTTTTTTTTTTTAAACTTTATTTATTTATTTGCCTTGGTGTTTGCCTGGAACTGGAACTACAGACAGTTGTTAGCTGCCATGTGGGTGCTGGGAATCGAACCCGGGTCCTCTGGAAGAGCAGACGGTGCTCTTTACCGCTGAGCCATTTCTCCAGCCCCCTCCACAGGGCTTTCTTTTGCCAGTATCCAGGTGCATATGTAAAGGTGACCAGTACATTCTGTGTAAACTGGGGGGTGGCTGTGTGATGGCATGATGTCAAGGTTCCTAGAGGGATGTAGTTTGACGTCCATGGCCCCTTACACTACAAAACCAAGGCTTGTGGCAAACAAAACAAGAAAAAACAAAACAAAACATTGTAACTGACACCTTTGAAGAGGGCTCATAAAGCAAAGAAATACAGATAAAAAGACTTAATCCTTGTAACTTCCTTTTTCTTTGCTTGAAAAGCAGTACATTTGTGCATATACTCCACATTTCCTTTATCTATTCTGTTGGTAGACATTTAAGCTGGATCTAGGGTCTCAACTCATAATGTAGTACATTACCACCAATATCCCTTCTATTTCCCAAGGAGCTTCCCCAAACACCAGAATCTCACATGCTAAGGTGGCATCTAGGACCTGCATTGAACCACATATTTTTCCATTGAAGAATACATATCAGAGAGAAAGTTTAGAGTTGGAATTTCAGCTTTCAGCCTGAATTTCCTGGCTCTTGATGTTTTAAAACAGACCATGGGGGTAAAGTTTTAGAATGATCCGGTGAGAGGCTAATTAACACTAATGGGAGGCAGGTGTTGAGTTCTCAGGTCGCCCTTGAATCCATGGTGTTCCAATGGACCAGGCCAATACATATCTTCACTGATTAGTATTAATTAACACATATTTTGTAAAAAAAAGTTTTCTCTTATATTTTATAGTTACTTCTCAATATTCATATTTATAAGATATGCTTTCTTACCTGGAGAATAATTTACATGAATCATTTTTCCTTGTACTGCCTGCCCATTTCTAATGGGAAGAATTGGACTTTCTGGAATTCTTTTATAGGTGTTCTCTGGGATAGTGAAGTCTATGCCAACATCTTTCAGGAAAAAATTCAATTTTTGAGAGGACTATTCCCATCTTGTTAGACCAAAAACCTCTGTGAAATTGAAATACTAAGGAGGTTTAGTGTTCTGGGGCTCTTAATGACCATTCAGTGACAAACTGTGAGTACAGTACTACCTGAAGAGGGCCTTTCTCTTAAACCCTGCCCTGTCCTGGTGTGGACCCATCTAAATAATGGCATGGAATGTAGAATTTCTATTGGCTTGTGTGTTTTGCTTTCAACCATTTACTGACATGCTTAGTATTTGAGAAGGTAAATGTAGTGTCTAGTGATCTGCCGTTCCACACACTCATTTGTAAGAATGGCTATAAGACAGCTGATGGATGAAATCTGTACCAGGTTTGTGAGCACAGTGGGAACAGGCTACATGTCCGATTTCTCTCTGGTTTAATGCAGCCCTTTTCAAAAGTCACTATCACGTTTCTCTCTTCTTCCCAAAGCACTTGATGCTGAGCAACTGGCTCATATGCAAACTGGAAAATGAGTTCTATTTGGATTCTTTGGGTATTTCACAGCTGCTTCAATAACTATTCATATAATTAGGAATATCACTTGATTCTTCATATCTTTTTTAAATTTCAGGTGTTTTTAAACATGCATGTACATGTGTATGCACTGTGTCACAATCTACATGTTTAGAGGTCAACCTCAGGTGTGGGTTCCTACCTTCCACCTGGAAATTCGGTCTTTGTTGTTCCCTATAGCTGTACTCTTGCTATAGGAGTGTTGGCATTATAGATGTGTACATCCTGGCTTTCCATGAGCCCTAGGGATTTGAACTCAGATCCTCATGCTTGCACAGTAAGTGTCTTACCCACAGGTCCATCTCCTGACCCTGACTTGTCTATTTATATACTAGATAAAATAAAATCTTACATTTGAGAACTTTGGAGCTACAAAAATCCTAAGAAATTACTTAAGTTCAAGCCTCATGTTATGGTTAAAAAGTAAATTAAGTAAACAATATGAAATAAAGCAAATATTTATTGGATATTTCAATAATAGGATGGTGTCCTATTCTTTATCTCCTTCGGTCCAACAGTCTCCATCCAAGGAGGGCTAATCTGATGATTGGGCAATTGTTAAGGAAGCAGTCTAATAAAACGGATCAGGATAATCAGTTTGGTGGTGTCAGCACTAATTACTCTGAGAACTCACTGAGTGCTGAGTGTGTCAGGTACCTGGCTAAAGGATTGAAACAGATCATTTAAATCTGCATACACGGTCATTTCCACATTGTGGACAGTGGTAGAGCCACAGTGTCAAATTGCTCCTTGACTTTCTAACTTGTGGATTTGGATTGGAGAAGTTATTTAACTTCAATAAGGCTTACTTTGTTTCAATGGAACAATAAGAACTACTTCAGGCAGTTGTCAAAATAATAGAGACTTTGTCAAGGTGCTTGGCCATTCACCTTGCCTAGCACATTCATCTGGTAAATGCCATGTACTATAATAACTTGTGCCACTGCTGTTGTTATACCTAACATTTGCTTGTCCAACATGCTTGCACTCCAGGGAAACTTGTTTGAATGGAGCATCATGTTTATCTCTTTAGTAATTTTTTTATTATTTTCTTTTATTATTATTATTATGAACAAAGAAGTCACACTTTCTATCCTGTATATTCTTATTCAAGGTCCTTTCCCCCACCCAATACATCAGGTCATTCTCTCTTCTCCACAACCCTCCCCCCACCCCAGGCAGGCGGCAGGTGGTCCTAAGGTCCCACTGTCCCAATATTGCTTAGTTCAGTCTCCACTCCTGGCAGATCCAGTTTTCTCCCCCCTCCCTCAAGAGTGAGTCAGGTGTTCCTATAGTTGGACTGGGGTTTGAAGGGTCAGTCCAGGGTGTTTCTGATCCCAAGCTGTTCGGTGGTTGTGGTTTGTAGCTAGGGTATGCTTTGCTTTTCTCTTGATTGTTTGTTTGTTTAGAGTCCACTAATGAGTGAGTACATCCCCTGCTTATCTTCCTGGATTTGTGATACCTCGATCAAGAGGATATTCTCCAAATCCATCCATTTGCCTGCAAATTTTAGGATATCATTTTTCCTTACTGCTGAGTAGTACTCCATTGTGTAGATGTACCACAGTTTGTTCATCCATTCTTCAGTTGAGGGACATCTAGGTTGTTTCCAGGTTCTTGCTATTACAAATAATGCTGCTATGAACATAGTTGAGCTAATGCCTTTGGAGTGCAACTGTGCACCTTTAGGGCATACACCTAGAAGTGGTATTGCTGGATCCTTGGGTAGATTGATTCTCAATTTTCTGAGAAACCTCCATACTGCATTCCAAAGTGGCTGAACAAGCTTACACTCCCACCAACAATGGAGGAGTGTTCCTCTTGCTCCGCATCCTCTCCAGCATAGGCTGTCCTCTGTGTCTTTTATCTTAGCCAGTCTAACAGGTGTCAGGTGGTTTGTGCAGCCCCTGGGTAACTCCCCAAGATCTGACATATTTAGTATTAGTTCTACAAACCTCAAATCAGGCTCACAAAGAATACTGTGAGAAATGCTATGGAATAATTTGAAGGAAACAAAAGAATACAAACTAGTAGATAGGCTGAGGTTAAAATGTTAAAATGTGTATCATAGAAATGATATCCTGGTCACAAAAACATTCTCTTTAAATACCAAAAGGAATTAAGAAGCTAAATTATTATGATTTCTACCCCTACTCTCTTGTTAAAATGGCTTTTTTTTTCAAATAATTTGAGTTGCCTTTTAACTCAAATGGGTTAACTCATGTAATATAGTTTAAAAAAACACAAACAAACAAAAGATAATGTTTGGATGCAGGGCAAAGTGCACCCAAAAAGAAGTATCTGTCTAATGTCACAAGACTCATTTGAACAACAAAGAATCTGTTCTCTGCTGCCTATCTAGCTTTTACTATATCATACTGTTATTCTTCATAGGTCTTGGCTAGAAAAACCACAAAACTGTCATATCTTTATAGAACTGAACAGACAAAATAAGTTATAACTGTAAAATGAGAATTTGAACAAGTTAAATTTAAGTGGATAGTTACCCACATTGAACCCTTTTATTTATATTACATATACACATGGGAGTGAATTCCTACTGTCTCTATAAACCAACCATTTTACACACATTTTTATAAATTGTCCAGACATGTATCTAATATAAAGAATGATTTCTAGCTGGAGGTATAGCTCTGTAGTTGAGTGGTTGCCTGCATGCATAAGATCCTGAGGGCTTGATCTAATTCGTAAAAAACTATGCTTTCATCACATTATAAAGAGCTAACTAGATTTTTTAAAGGCGTTATACATAATAAGTTCTAATAACTCAAGACTGGTCATTACTAATCAGAAATCAAGAGAGGAAAAGTCTATTAGAGCATCTACCCTGTTCCTGAGGATATTTTTTCATTTACATTCATTTATAATAAGCCTCTGCTATCTTTGTTGCTTAAAACATTTTGTTAAATAATGGAAGCTCTTCTTTTATTTGTTTATATGGTTAGTTATAACAGCTAGTACACTGCCAAAATCCCCTACAAGTAACTGCAGAGACCTATTCTGGCCGTAGCTAGTCTTTTAACAGAGCCCTGCCTAATTCAAGGCATCCTTAGGAAACTAGATTCAATAAGCCACAAACTCTTAATTAAACTCTTACTAAAACAGCCCGTCTTTCCTGACATTAACTGTTGTTTCAAGATCAAAAATATCCTCTAATCCAATTTGCTTTCACTTGAGCAAGGATTTGTTCCTACTAGCTACGATACCCTAGAAAAACAAAACTTCCATATTTGTGATGATACTTATATCTAAGAGTGATGAAGGTGAGCAGGGGTTGTTTAGGCAGCATTTCCAATAGAGGAAATAATGGAGAAACTGGGATTCATCCCCAGCTACTATAGGAGACATCTTCCCATCAGAGCACATCTGGTTTGTCCTGATAGCAGAAGATACAGGCGGCATGTTAGTGCAGATAATCATGACTGGAGCAGGAACAGAAAAACAGAGAAGTGAGCCTGGTATAAAAGGCTACTGTACTATTTGGAAGTGCTGGAGTGAAAGCATGGATAGCAAGCTTAAGCAGAGACCTCCAGGGTCACCTTCAGACAGCTCCATCCACTCTCAAAGAAGGCTCTGATGACAAAAATCTGCACAGCCATGGCTAAACCTGGGTGATGGTAATGATTTGAAAATGGATTCAATAAGAAAGAAAGTAGTATTTTTAAGGTAATCTTTCTATTTTTTTCCAGATTTTATAATAAAAAGTCCTCATTATAGAACATTTAGATATTAACCACAAGAATAAAAATAGCACAGAAACATTTCTTTTCGTGGCCACCAATAATGTTAACCCAGTTTCATAAAGGTAATTATAAGTTCATATTAGTAACTGTTCATATGTATGAAATCATATTAACCAAATCCATAATGCTTTTTTCTCCTAATAGCTTAGGTCAACTTTTAAATGAATAACTTTGTATTTAATTTATAGTTAAATTTAACATTATTAAAAAGAATTAGAGAAAAATTCTCTTTTACCTAAATTGGCTATGGGAACCTATTCGAATGAAAGAATGTTCTAAAACTCATGAGATAGCAAAAGAATTTTCTAGAAGTATCTCTTATATGAGACTTTATTGAAGAGATGTTTAGGTAAGATTATTAAAATATTATCAACTACAATAAATACAGGTTGATATGTTTTGATTTAGTTTGAAAATAATTCATCCCTTTGGTCTTTGGTTTTCTGTTTAGTATACAAAAATGCTTTGGATGTCGACAAGTAATAAAATAGGGCTTAATTCTACAAAATAAATTATTTTGATTATGTTTAATTATTTGATATCTGGGAAATGTATAGCAAAAAAATCCTTTAGTGGGGGAAAAAAATAAGAGATGAAGTTCCTTAAATTCTTAAAATGGATTCTGAGGTCTCTGGGCCTAGGACAATACCCCTGCCTCACCGTTTAGGAATGGGGCTCTCTCAAATGCTGGGACATGAAGGTGTTGCAATACTGGGTAGACTGGAGAAGCTCTGGCTACCTTCTGTAGGTGGGAGTCTAGAGGTAACTGAACAATCATCATGAAGGTGATTTTGGGGGGTGGGGGGGAAGTGGTAGTGGTTTAGGGGTAGCTCATAAAATCGTAGGCCTGAACTATTATTCTGGAGAAAATCCATAATTTCTGCGGGATGGATGATAAGAATGATTTATGAAGCTGAAGTCATTTCTATGATTGTGCTTGGGGGAGATTGGTTTCACGTGATCTGCTGAGCCAGGCTGGGTGAGCTGAAGGGGAACCCCACATGTTCAACCCGGGCTGGGGCCCACCTCTTCAAGGGATTCCAGAGCTGGGGGAGGGGAGGTGGAGAAGCTGCTGCCTTGGGATCTGGCAGCCCCTCCCCCGCACAAGCTCATTAAGGGACACACTGCTCTCCTTATTTTCTCTCTCCTTTTAAAAAGTATTACTACTGCTGCTGTGCCGGGGTAGAAGCTCATTGTAAATGCGCAGCAGGATAGTAGCAAAGCCCAGATTAATTCCCCATGGATTTATATGGGTCGTTCTCACCCACGATGACTTGTACGGTTTCAAAGGTGCTTATGCTGCTGTTTTTATGGCGGGTCGCTAACTTTATTCTGGCATATGGCAGTTGGCGCCATGACACGGAGTGAACATTTTATACCTGAATTAAAGTGGATATTTGACAGTTTCTGTCAGAAAGTTCAGAGTAAAGAATTTGTGGGACAAGATTTATTGCATATTTTATATGGGACACATCTGTTTCTTTGCTAGCTTTGTTCCTTCCCTTAAATTTTTTTTTTAAAAAAATAAGTTTCTTAAAGAAACATAATGACAGATAGAAGAAAAAAAAAAATCCAAAGCAGAAAAAAAAAAAAGCCAAAGTAGGGAATTTGGACTTAATTTGAAAGAAAAGAAGGAAGAAAGAGAGAAAGAACAAAACAATCTACTTATTTTTCAGAGAAAAAAAATGATGACTCACAGGCATACATAGCTGCTCCATGAAATAATGATGTTATTAGTGGCAATTACTTTGTGGTTTGTTAAATACCATTCATATAGAGAAGTTAAAAACTTCTGCATGCAGCCTACCATTTTCTATATACCTGAAGCAGGCCAGCAAGGGTAATCTGTTTGTGATGTTACTAATATTTACCATCCTAAATGGCGGACTAACTAATAAGTCCAACCACAAAACAGTTAAACAAAAGCTACTAGTGATTTTAAAAAAATTTCAAATTACATGGTCAAAGATTTGTGAAAGGCTGCGTGTCAGTTGGTCCATCAAGACAACTGTAGAAGTTGGAATATGGTTCTTACATTTAAATGTTTATTTTCACTGATATTGCCCTTTGATATGGTTGTTCAAAGCACGGTCTTAGAGGTAGTTCTAAGCTAATGGATGTGATGCAGGGTTCCTACACGGTGGTGCATGTTGGTGGCCCCTGTTGTCTTTGATATATGCCCACAATATACAAGTTAAAAGCTATAGAGTGAGAGATGGTTTGTATCTGCTTCATTTCATTTGTTTGGCTTTTCTGTTCTGTTCTGTTTTGTTTTTTTAATTCCTTTACTTCCATGTATTCCCATGAATAAATCCTTGTTAAGTTAAAAACAATTAGAAGACATTTAAACATTTTAAATTGATATGCCTAAAGATAAACGTAGACAACTTCCAACTGAAATCCATCAAGCCTCTGTGAAGGGTGGATGTAAACTTCATCTTCATCTACAACTCTCCCTATTATAACAGGTGAACAGTCACTGAGGCTCCTGACTGCATAAATATTGGTCTCAACCTGGAGCCTCCTATCAACAAACAGAAGACTTTTCATTTAACTACAAAGAAAGAACCTTTAGTTATAAAGTCTGCAAGACAAAACTAAAATTTAACGTTCTTAAAATATTAAAAAAAATACTTATGTGTGCATCTATATGTGTGTGTCTGCATGCGCACACACATGCACTTGTGTACCCTTGACCCTGAGTGTCTTCCTTGATTACTTTCCAGCTTGTTTTTGAGGCATGGTCTCTCAGTGAACCTGGAATTCACCCATTTTGTTTAGACTGGATACCTCTGCATTCCCAATGCTAGGATTACAGTCAAGCACCACTATGCCTGGCTTTAAGTTGTGTGCTAGGGATTAAACTCAGGTCTCATCTGTGTGTGGCAAGTACTGTACTGACTCCTCAGTTCTCCCAAATTAACTGACTCTAGGTAATATGTAATCTCACTATAAAAATATAACTATTAACAGACAAAGCACTTTCTGATTGCATTATGTACCACAGGCCCTATGCATCACCAACTAAACAGAAGGTTAAACTCTTCTTGAGCCCCTAAGTCTCCCTGATGCTAAACTGCAAGTTTCCTTAGACTTGCTTGCTAACCATGTACACAAAGAGTCCTTCATGGTGACAAAATCATTTTATACTCCTAAGGTCTAATAACTTACTATGGAACATCTTAAATTTGCAAAAGAGTTGGCACAAACCCCTGATTATCTAGGTTGAATATAATTGTTTGTAAGCTTTGTCCACCTTCTGAATCTGTTGATAATGTTGTATATATGTAATTATGCATATTTAATCTTTTGCTTTTTAAATGACTTTGAAGTGATATTTCTATTATATCTGGATTATAAAGGTGATTCTATTTTTTCCTATACTATTTACATCTTTTTTTGTTTTGTCTTGTCTTTTTACATTTAGGTCATTAATCATCTACAACCAAGTCAGGCAGCAACACCCCCCCCGACATCTTTTGAAATACGAATAAGTGATGTTCAAATATCACTGACATTACCCAAGAATATCAACGATGGCACAGCTAATAAACTCATGATTTCACAGCAGCCACATCTGCCTGCAATGTGCCTACGTAAGATTTATCTCTAGTCAATCACAGATCCAGAAGGAGTTCATTTGGTTCTAGTACTTCTTACTAAACTATTGGGTATCAATAGATTCTGGTGGAGGAGCAGCCACTGTGTTCAGTTGTATAACTACCGAGCAGCCCACTAGGCTCCAGAGGATAGTTCAAAACGCACATTCACACAGATAATCCTGGATAAACTCAGTGGGTCTCAAAAGAAAACAACCACAATGTCATGAATTGAAGAAGGACACCTGTAGAAAGGAAGGTGGAGAGAGAAAAAGGCTTACAATCATCACAATGTACGCATAAAGAATTGTCACAGAACAAACTCAAAGTAAAAAAAAAAATATATCAGCAATGTGTCTTCTGTCTCAGTCTCCCCTTCAGTAATGTATCATTTCTGTCATCTGTTTAGAGCATTTAGCTGTCCAGAAGCTGACCCATTCACGTTTGTTTTGACTTGTGTGAGTTTGGCTTATCTTAACCATATTTATTTCCCCAATTTTCTAGCTATTTCTCTTTCTCCTAACCTTCTCTTTTTTTCTCCCCCCCCTTTTTTTTCTGAATTCACCAAACTGTCTTCCTTCATTTTTCTTTACTGGTTTGAACAAAATAAATGCTCACCTTTTGTTAGTAACCGTCACTCTCAAAGTATCTGCGGTAATGAAATATAACACACTGATTGGCAATGAAGAACAACCTGTTTTTCCATTTTATTTCCTATAAAATTCAGTGGTCATATATCACAACACATTCCAGTTGATGTGATATGAAATTTTACTTAGAGAGTATCAAAAACAAATACTTCAGTATTAATAATTACAACACTATTTTATTAATGTGTTTGCTCATTGTATCTTTTGTCCATTGAGTTCTTCCTGTACTGATTTTCTTTCTGAGGAAGCATAAATCCAAGAGAAGATGCCTGAATAGTAACTTTGAACTCTGCTTCTCAAGAGAATGGACTTTTCTCATTCATTTGGAATCTCAATAATTTGGAGAAGTAAAGAACTCTGGGTTTAAATTTTTTCCTCTCCAAATTTTTTGATATATTATTCCATTTATTCTTGTATTTGGGGTTGCTACAGAGTTCGTTGTATAGCTGTCAGACCTCCATACCTAAAATCTTGATTTCTAAAAGTTCATTTTTAAAAAATTAAGGGAAAGTACTTGTATGTTTATCTTTCATTTGTCTTGGTGGATTGTTCTATAAGAATGTAATACTGTTCTTCACTGTTTAAGCATTTCTTCTTTTGACTTGTGTGCTGGCTACTTTTATGTCAGTTTGACACAAGACAGAATCATTTGAAAAAAGGCATTTCAATTGTGAACTGTGGGCAAAGCTGTGGTGGATTTTCCTGATGTGGAACTGTCCCACCCACTGTGGGCAGTGCTAACCCTGGGTTCTGAATGCCCTAAGAAAGCAAGCTGAACAAGCCAAGGGGAGCAAGTCAGAAAGCAGCATATCTTCATTGTTTCTGCTTCATTTCTTGCCTTGAGTTACTGTCCTGACTTCCCTTCATGATGGACTATGAACAGGAAAGTGGTAAATTTAAATCCCCTAGTAGTGAGTAATGCTGCTGATATAACAAACCAACCAAGCCAAATTATTAAATGCAAGTTTAATGAGCAGAGCAAAGCACCCCTGGGAGGCTCTAGGGAAGGCAGATCTGGTGACCCTGTCTTAAATAGCCTGTAGGCCTGCTCTTGTACAGCTCGAGGAGATAAACACACCAGACAGTAAGCTGAAATAAACCCTTTCCTCCCAAAGTGGCTTTTGGTCATGGTGTTCTATAACCCTAACTAAGACAACATGTATTTAATGGCCATGTGGCTCAATTTATGTATCAGTCCTTCTCTACATGTCCCATCATTTTTTTTCTCTTTATGTTCTGTACTAGAATTCATTGGCTCAATTTTCTAGCTCACTAATTTGTTCCCAATAATATCTAATTTACTGTTCAGTGTACATACTTAAAAAAAAATCATCATCCAAAACTTTCTTTTCTTTTTTTTTTAAATGGAGGTAACTGCCTCTTGTAATTTTCCAGGATTAGAAAAAGTATATGTTCTGATGTGCTCTCTCTACATGTGTGCTTTATGGGGGCTTAGTTCTGCTTGTTGCATTTACTGGTTTTCCCACCTGTAGATTCTTGATAGTGTCCCAACCTTTAAGATTAAGTTTCACCAGTGAGTACATTAGGCTGCAGTTCACATTCTAGTTGCTTTGGAGAGTCAGGGTGAGCCAGAAAGTTTCTCTGAGAGGTTTCACTCCTGGTGAAACCATTAGCTATGCATGCTCCTGTTCTTGCTCTCATGCAAGACCCCTTTCTGTAGTCCTGCCTGAAGACAGAGACTCTTTGTTGTCTTCTACTCCAACTAATGTCCAAAAGGGATGCACTACAGAATGAGAAACTATCTCCAAATGCCATTCTAAACAATGCTGACATTTTAAAACTCAAAAATTTCACATTTCCTCCCTGCCAGGTACATTGATAACATGCTTTGAGATTTTTATTTTACATTTTAAATGCAAACAAAGAGTAAAAATGTAATGGTCATAAATAATGACATAGCAATGTAGTCATAACTACATGTTAAAATACTCAAAAGGCATTAATATTGAATTAAAGTTCATAAAACACACTATTACAACTCTCAATGATAGTTACACAGATAGTACAGAATGCCTGTGGGTATCTTTGCTATTAATTGTATTCTTCACAGACTAAGTTTCTTTCAACTCAGAAGGGCCAAGACACAGGGTGTGGAGTTAGTTCTAACATCCTATCTTAAAAACAGTGGAAGCCACAATGGATTATATACTCCCACAGACTCCACTTGCTATCTCTTTATAGTTCTATAAAATAACATCTGTGGAAAAATAGGACTTTATTAATTTCTAAAAGCCATATAGAGTTCGCAAAAAAACTTGGAGATGATAACACATACCCCATCCCCACCCCTGTGATACCACAATGTGGGGGCTAGATCTAGGAGTAAGCAAGAGTGGCGGTAGAGTGTGCTGGAGAGATGGTTAAGAGCACTTGATGCTCTTCCAGAGGACCTGAGTTCTGTTTGTAGAACCCATACCAGGTGGCTCCTAACTGTCTGTAACTCTAGATACAGGAATTTAAACTCCTCTGGCCTCCAAGAGCACCTGAACGCATATGCATATATACACATGCTGATACACACACTAACACATAATTAAAAATAATAAATTTAAAACTCTTTCTTTCTTTTCCTTATTATTAATTCTGACAGTCATTTGAAATTAACATGTTCCAATTCTTTCAGGCCATAAGCAAATTTCCTTTTTTGGAACCAAGTGGTGATTTTCACTGGGTGAGATTCTTGTTAGAATGGATAAATCTTGTTAGATGGATAAATCTCAACACAAATTAACATATTTTACATGTTTTTAATATGTAGTTTAGAAAGTTTCCTTCATACAGCCATTAAAGCAATAAAAAATGTAAATATCTCAGTTGTAAGAATTCCTGCATGTAGGGTCAAATTGCTTTCACGATGCATTAGTTTTATATATTTACATACATACACACATATATATGTATACATATACATATATATGTAAATACTTTGTGGTTAATTAAACATTTTCAGAAACTACTGTTTTATTATCATGAAAAGCAAAATATGTATCTGTAGCAAGCTAGCAGGTTTATGATCAACACTGAATCCTTTGACCTAGTCTTGTTGCTGTCTCCAGCTGTTTTGCTGGCTCTTCTTCTGCTAGCACTCTGAGGATGCTCAGCCCCCAGCCCTTCTTGACTCCTCTCTTCTTTTTTATTTAATTGGCAATACTCAAACTATCATTTTTTTTTCTGGTGATAAACCCCAAACTAATAACTTCAGGCTATGGTCTCCACATGAAATTTGTGTGTCTCCTGTTCTTATTGTGAATTCCAAGAACTCATATGACGCTGAATCCCCAAATTATAACACAAATCTATTTTCTTCATATTATTTCTCCTTTCAGTAAATTACCACCCATAAAGCTGATCAAAACACAGACATTATTTCAGGTTCTTCCTGTTGCATTCACCTCTTACATCTACAACTAATTTAATTTTTCTTCTACTTCAAAAAGAGATCTTTGAGTCAGCTCTACCTTTATTAATCTCCACTACTCACATTGCAAGCACTCATCTTTCATTTATTTCAGTAATACCCATCTGAAATATTTGTTTCCTTCCATCAATTTTCTACAATACAATCAAAATAATCTTTGAAACATATACAAGCATGCTAGTTTTTCCAAAGTCTCTCAGTGGATATTGAATTAATATAATTTCCTTCTCATGACCCTTAGGACCCTATGATGGATAGCTTGTTCTAGTTTTGTTTATATTAATCCAGTTCAATTTCGGAACATCAAGTTCTTGTACATTTCAAGGATGCCACTCTACACATTCCTTCTGCTTGGGGTGTTTCTCTTCTACTCTTCTTATAAATGGATACTTTCTTGGCCATAACAGAAGAGGTGTTTCTTATAACCTTGGCACCTATGAAATCTGAATTTTACAGACAATAATTATATAATAAGCCAATTACTTGTATTTTGTTCCTTTCTTTTGGTAGCTATATAAGATTATCTATTTTGTTGATGGCAACACAAGATGTACCCAGCACAGTAGTGACAAATGATGGGCTTTCAGAAATGAACCATATAAATATCTTCCTTTAGTCTCTATATTGGAGCAAGCTCCCCAATACTATCAATTTAGAGATGGCTACAATGACTTGATTGTGTTAGATCTAAATAAAAAGATTACTGAAAGCAAAGCAAAAATGAAACAAAAGATTCCAGGAAATGCAGACAAATTTAAGAAGAGATGGAAACAGTGAGAGAAAGAAATCCAGTCTCCCTCGGCATTCTTCTAAATAGAAACCATGGCTGGGTCCAGGGTTTTTGTCATTTATCTTTCATGCTTTGTCCATGTGTAAGTCATATATGCTTTTACTGTCATGCAGGAATCAAGGGAGGTGTGTCCCCTATTCCGTCATTAGTTAACAGGGCACAGATTACAACCCAGAGATAAGAACACTACTCCCCATGCCCTTCATGCTCTCAGTCACTCTTGTCTCCTAGATAAGCAAGTTCAGAAAATACCACATTTACTTGGTCCTATTGTAAATACTAAGTTATGGAGTTTGACCGGACCGTCACTGTGACTTCATCAGATTCTGAGTATATGTTTGCTTGCATAGCTTTCAGATGATGTGAGATTGAAGTCTGATTTTTTAAGGTTTACTGAGTATCCTCCACCAGTCTTTTAAAGAAGAAAGATGGAAACACATGGTTCAAACAGCATTACTGGCTCTGTGGGGACCAAGTAGACCTCTGGACTTCCATGTGCTTCTAACTTAAACCATCACTTGGGAGTAGCGACACGTATATCTTTGTATTTACTCTACAGCATTATCCTAGCTGCTGTTTGTGCCATTACGGCTAGAGTGATCATACTTAGCTAGCATTGCACTTTCACTGCATCTACATATGGATTATCACTGCTGTATCATTTAAAAAGAAAAGAAAGGCACTTGAAGTACCTTGTACTTCCAGATAAATAATGCATAGGAAAGGAGCATCCCTTTCAGTATCAACACTGTTCCTTGCTAAATATCCATTTCACAGTCATTCCTTGGTTTTCTAACATTCTGATTAACAAGAAAGGATAGATAGATTACTGGCACTGGCCTGTGCATTCCAGAACAATGTGATTTTCTAAAGAACAGAAAAGGGAAATGTTTAGAGAGATATGTGATTTGCTCATACAGTTCAATAATCTACAGTAAACAAATTAGAACCATATGCATCAAACCAAAGAACTATTAACTCCCAGAGTAAAGAATGGCAAACCCAGCATGGCTTATCTTTTCTTTTATACTTTTGCTGCTATTTACTTTTTAGTCAGGATTTTATCTTAATTTGGTGAACTCTATCAAAAGGCACCAAAAGGAAAATTCAACTCTGTAAATTACTGGAGCTACTTTAAGTGGTCTTTTCCTCATACACAGAAAGACAGCGGGTATGGTCTTACTCATGGGGAAGTAAAACCAATCTGCATGAAAAATGCAGAACAGAACAGTGCTTGGGCCCAGGAACAGAACACAGTACTGAAAATAGAGGCAACTAGGTAAATATAAGTCAATGATTTTAACTCTTCATCATGTGCAATTTTCTTTCCTCTCTAGAATTTGTAACAGTGAACAGAGATAATCTGGCTGTTAGATATGGGCAAATTTAGTTCTACAGATTATCTGTTGTACTCTGCCAAGGACAATTCACATTATGGACTGGGCCTATTCTGCTGGCTTATGATCCGCAGACCCCTGCCAATCTATGTAAATGGCCTCTTCAAGTGTTTAAAGGGTAAGATTGTTACAGCTATGGTGGCTGGCATATATGAGCACATTCTATATCTGCATATACAGTCTCAATGTCCCAGACATCAGTAATGAGAAGAAATGTGAGACTCGGACAAATAAACACACAGAAATGAGGAGGAACTATTTCTTTCATGTGACAGGATTAGGGCTATTGAATCCAAATTCTATTCTTATGCTGAAACCAAAAGGAAGAGCTAAAAGAGGACTACTTTTACCTGTGACATATTTTAATGTTACTACTATTTTTTAATGTGAATTTGCACTTGAAGGGAATATATTTCTCTGGCTTAATGAAGAATTGTACATTAGGGCTACACAAAGTTGTAGTGATTTATAGGGCAAAAGACTGAAAACTAAATACTACAGACTAAAAATAAAGAAGAAGAGATAAAGTTATTAAACTAGAGTCCAGCACAAATGACAAAGCATTTGGGTCTCATGACCATGGCTTGGAGACCCAGCTTAGCGGTAGAGCACTGAGGGTCTGTTGTGTTTGAACATACCAACATGTAAATATTGTAATCCTGGTTACAGATCAGATTTCAACCATCCCAGATCTTTTAAAAACTTATCCCAGCTAGGCCTGTACTGCAAAGGGTAGTCACTCCTGAGTCAATATCTTTTATTGCCCATTTGTTTGTTGGTTAATCAACCTCTTTTGCCCTGGCCTTTTTTGTTAAGATAGAGGTTAGAGTTTCATTTTATTTTCCCCTTTTTATTTTTGTTTCTCTTTCCACTTATAGTAGAATTTCATTCCATTTAGGATCTCAAGGAAGAGATACCTCCTTACATTCTTCTCTCATTAAGAGAGCTTCCTCCCTGTGTTCCCCCTGTTGCCCATTAAGTGGATGAGACACTCAAGTGGATAAAATAGATAGCGTTCCCACTATTAGTAGCTAGGCAATTTCTCAAATATTTAAAAATACATAGGTAAAAAGAAACAGTAAAGTCTAGTTAATAATAACAGACTAATTTTCACAGGGCTAAATCTAAGAAAGTCTGCCTGTCTTTGGAGGTATTATATACACAGATGTTGAGGAAGGAGGGCACTGAGTCAGGGAGAAGCAGTACCTAGCTACTGTCCAAAGAAGCACAGTTGGCATATAAAGGTGGCCTCAATGGGCAAGTTCCAATATCAAAGGTAATTATCTAGTCTGTCACCAAGTCTAGCAAATTGTACCATCTAAATACATAGAATCTTAATCACCTCCTGTACTTACTCAGCCACTCAATCTCATCATTTATTTTAGAATCCTGCATCAAATTCTGAACTTGCCGTCTCTGGCTCTCTCCTGTATTGAATAGGTGTAGCTTGAGCTCTATCTCTAAAAGAGTTTTTAAAGTGAGACATGAAAAGTGAACACCTGTAATCCCAGTGCCCAGGAGAGGCTGAGGCAAGAGGATCAGAAGTCTGAGAGGAGTCTAGCTTACATAGGTGCCAGTTCAAGGATAGCCCAAGTAACATAAAATCCTGCTATAGACAATAGATAGACACAAAAGGAGAGGGGGAAGTGTGTGTGTGTGTGTGTGTGTGTGTGTGTGTGTGTGTGTGTGTGTGTGTGAGAGAGAGAGAGAGAGAGAGAGAGAGTGAGGGAGAGAGGGAGAGAGGGAGAGGAGGGTGGAAGTGGGGACAACCAGGCCAACAATAATTGATAATAATGTCTAAAGAATCACAAATACTATAGAAGCTTAAGAAATTGTTTTAGATAGACGCAAGATTTTAGGGAAGTTGTAAATGGCATTGCTTCTTGGGAAATACAGTGTGTGTGTGTGTGTGTGTGTGTGTGTGTGTGTGTGCGCGCTGAATGAAGGTTTGCCTAATTCATAGCAAAGAGACTCAGGGGACTGGAGAAAAACCTTGTGGGAAGAGTAAGCTTGGAGAAGTGGGACAGACACAGAAACCATGACCATGGCCACCAGTGATGCCATGAGGGAGGTAAAAGAATGCTCACTACTTCTGTAAGGAAATACATCGAGCAGAGAAGCACTTTGAGCATTTCCAAGAATAGCTCTAAATTGGGTAGAGGTCCTGGCATCAGGAACTTTCACCTACCTACTTACTAATAGGGCTTCAATCCACAGCCAAGATGTTTACCTCTTACCTCTTAAACACCATTCCTGGGGGATTTCAGGCTTTGGTGAAAAGCTTTTCTGTTCCCTGGGTCAGTACAACCTAACAATGCCGAGTCCCTGTAACTACTTATGCTTTGAAACACATACTCAGGATGTGCATGTTTTAAAAACATCCTTATAACTATGGGTTTAAAAATAGCTGTACCCCAAAGAATGTATTTCCAGCATCTGACACGATTGATTGCATTTTGTAGTGATTTGTTATGTAAATAATGGTAGCAAAGGAGATAGAAAAAGAAAAAAAAGAGCATTGGCCTTTCTCAAAGCCCGGTGGAATTAATGTTTTTGTTAACTTGAGATTCTAAATCAAGAGCTGTTTGTCTGTGGTGAACAAAGCAAGGTTCCCTGTGCCTGCTCAGCATTTCTTCTGATGCATCTGCAGTCTGCAGAGAAGTTGCCAGTTGCTCCATGGCTTCCCAGGCTTTGCTGCCCAGACACTGCAAATGTGATTCACTGGGAAAAGGGTTACTGCTGAGTTAATGCTGTGAGGGATGGGAAGGCAGATTGGATGCTGTTTTGATGTAGTAACTCAAAGCCTGTTGGAGAAAGCCTGTTGTAAGCAACTCAAGGCTTGATGACATGGAAGCCATTTGCTGATGCCTTGGATTTGTTCAGCTCTCACGTCTACTGGGCTTTCCTGACCATGTTATGCTTCATAGCTCTGTGCACTAAAGGGAGTTGGAGGCAGGCAAAACAGGAGAGGGCAAACAGCCTTTTCACTGAAACTCAGTTCTTCCTCTGCAGCATTCTCCTCTCTGCTGTCCAGCCCTTCCCATTTCTTCTCCCCTCTTTCCTATTCCCCCATGTGCCCTGGATGTCAGATGCTTATTTTACGGGCAGATTTTTAGGATACTGCCCTTGTAACCTCAGTAGGTAATAACTCCCTAAGAAAATAAACAGGAGAGGTATGAAAGGAGACATCATTTTGATCTTTAATCACAGCTGATGGAGAGGGCAGGGCTTACAGACACGAGAATGTCTATTTCTTGTTCCCAGCCTCCTGGGATATTTCCATGTGTCTCCCTTAGGCATTCACCACTTTAATTTTTGAGACAGAGTCTCTCAATGAACCTAAAGCACACTGATTAGGCTATACTTGCTGGCCAGAAAGCCCCCAGGATCACACTGTCTCAGCATCCACAGCTCTGAGATCATGAATGGACACCATTGTGCTCTGTTTATATGGGTTCTGGGGATTTAAGCTGGGTCTTCATGTTTATGTAGCAAGCATATTAGCAACGAAACCAATAGCTGGCTCTCTCTCTCTCTCAGAATCTTTACTAGAGTAGTTCGATGCACCTGACCCTGGTGAAGGAGAACCACAGAAAGTTAGCTAGCAACAAAACAGTCCATACACTAGGGTCAAGGAAAGTGAGCCTCCTGATGTGGTTCACGGTTCACATAAGAGCCATAGAGGAGAAATGGAGCAGTGTTCCAGAATGGCTTGCCACTGTTATACCCAAAAGCATAACAGACTTTTTTTTTTTTTAATAAGTTAACTATAAAACTAAATTGAAAGAGTAAGTCTGAAAGCTTCTCTGAAACATAACAAGGAATCTGAGTTGTGTGTGTGTGTGTGTGTGTGAAGAGAGAGAGAGAGAGAGAGAGAGAGAGATCTCCAAAGGCTTTCTTTAGTAGCAAACAGTGTTTTCCTGTTTCTCTGGGTATACTATAATGAACTAATTAAAAACAATCACCTCACCAAAAAACACCTGCAATCTTGGCAAATAATCCAAGGTCTTAAAGTTTAGCCTGTGTTGTTGTACACAGTGAATAGGACGTGGACATCTCCCCAGTCCATTATGTTTCTTGGGCTGTCCCATTAGCTCCGTTTTACACACTCCAAAGCCCTTCTTCCTGCACAGGACTTTGAGGATAGCAGCCCTTAGTAGGCACCACCAGACCCTCCCCTTTCCCCCCTGGTTCTCAGCGTCTCCTACCATTTACTTCCTACCTGGCTTACTTGCTTTCACCAGCACTGATAGTTGGGTCCAGACCAGGTATGTTAATTTTGCCATATTATCATGGCAAATGAATGAACTCCTTCAAGAATAGTTGAATCCCTTCTTCTAAACTTCTAATGGTTCTTCACTTAGCAAAAATTCCATTTCTAGCATATCAATCATGACCTTAAGATTAGGATAATGAGGAAGCTGATGAACTTGTATCACCCACTTTACTTTAATCAATCTTTTCTTCTCCATGGCTTCTAGGGCATAACGTGGTATCCCCTCAGGGCTGGGCAGCAGCAAACTGTGAAGTAAGATTTTAGTCACATAAAGCCATGTCAGCTTTGATCCTTTGCCATTTCTTTTAAAGCTGCACGTGCAAAGAAGGAAGGTAAAGGAGGGAGAGAAGGTAGAAGAAAGGAACGAGACAACCATGAGGGAGGGAGGGAGGGATAAATGAAATGGAGAGGGGGGAAGGAAGGAGGAGGAAGGAAAGGAGGAAGACAGGGAGAGGGAAAGAGGAGGAGGGAGAGAGGGGGAGAGGGAGGGGGAGAGAGATGGTGGGTAAGAGAGAGAGACACAGAGACAGAGAGACAGACAAAGCCACAAGTCGAGGCTATTAGTAGTACCTCAAAGGAAACCTAAGAGACACTGCCAAAGACTTACTAAGCTGATTTCCTTTTTCTGCCTACACATGTGTGAGATTTACCTACCAATATTATATTCAGCTGCTCCCCACCGCCCAAGGAAAAGGATCATAGACAGTAATAGAGCACATGATGGGATAGGAAGATAGCTCAGTCAGTCCTTAGCCAGCAAGCAAAATATCTGGGCATGATAGCATACATCTGCAACCTAGTGGGGGTGGGGAGTGGGAGGGTGGGTGTCCCTGCAGTTTGTTGACAGCTGTCCCAGCCAATGAGCTCCAGGTTTAGTGAGAAACTCCATCTCAAAGTACTGTAGAGAGCAATTGAAGACATTCAACACCAGCTTCTGGCTTCCACATGAACATGTACACACATGCACCACACATACATGTGCAAGAATGCACACACACACACACACACACAAAGTGAGTAGATGAAGGCAATCTAGGGAGCTGCCTTCTTTGAGCAAAGAAAGGCTTCTTTCCACTAATTCTAAGGCAGTAGGGGATGCTAGTCACTGGTTATGTGGACAGCTTTTAGAATAGATGTTTCATAGTTATGGCATAGATAAGTCTCAGGCTTAACCCTTCAAACTGGGAATCCTGAGCTACTGGAGAGTTTTATAGATGTTTTAGTCACTGTCTTAGTTTCATTTCCTGTAGCTATGATGAAAATAAACCAACAAAAGCAACTTAGTAGGAAAGAGTTGATTTTAGCTTATCATTGCAGGTCTGTCACTATGGGGAAGTAAAGGAGGCAGAACTGAAGTCACCAGTCCTTCTCACGGGCAAGAGCAGAGAGCCGGTGTACTGCCAGTACTCATTTGCACTCTCCTTTCTTAGACAGTCCAGAATCCAAACTCAGGGAATGATGCTGCCCACAGTGGATGGGTTTTCTCACCTAATGAACACAATAGAGATAATCTCCTAAAGACAAGTTTGCAAGCTAGTGGCCTAGACGATCTGTCATTGGAACTCTCTTCCCAGGTGATTTTAGACCATGTCTGTGACAATCAAAACTAACAATCACAGAACCCCTTGTGGTGAGAATTCAGAAGCAAAGAAACATCAGGGAATCTCATTCTCTTCTTAAAATCACATTGCTGCTAGAAAACCTACAGGAAGGGCTGCCATCAAGTGTAGAACCGAGGAGTGTCAGCCAACCTATTCACAGCGAATTAGGGGAGACCAAGTAAACAGAGATTTATGCATGGAGAACTCCTTGTTCCAACCAAATCAACTGCTTTTTGAATTAAAGGCACCTCTCATTTTTGCTCATTTTTTTTCCCTACATCATAGCTTTAAAAATAAGAATTATTTTCCTCTTCTAAATTCAAATATCATTTTCCTGGCTCAGACTACCAACCAGGCTTCTGCCAGTGATCAGATGTCCAATTCCAGTTTCCAACTAAAGACATTTGAAGATGCACAGTGTGTGCGTGTGTATGTGTGTGTGTGTGTGAGAGAGAGAGAGAGAGAGAGAGCGCCTGTGTGTATATGTGTGTGAGAGAGAGCCTGTGTGTGTGTGTGTGTGTGTGTGTGTGTGTGTGTGTGAGGGAGAGAGAGAGAGAGAGAGAGAGAGAGAGAGAGAGAGAGAGAACCTGTGTGTGGGGGTCTAAAGTAACCAAACTTTGGCACTTTATTACAGTGGCTATGATTTTCATGATGTGATTGTTTGCAAAAGCTTGTTTTCTAAAAGATGTGCATAATTTATGGGCCTCCTATTTCAATGCCTCCAAATTGGAAGCATTTCTAAAGATCGTGGGGACACAGAGAAGAGGCATTCTTGACGATGTCTGTCTGGTGCAGAGCAGGAAGATGAAGCTAATGAACTTGCAGAAACTGCGTTTTTCAGGTGCTGTGATTCAGGCCACTCTTTACTCACCTTCATTCAGAAGGAAAGCTTACAATTCACTTTCCTCCTGATTTTCATCTCTTCTGGTACAAAATATTTCCTGATTTCACCCCCTGTGCTCCTCAGTTAAAACATGCTAACGGCTTGCTTACTATTAAACCATGATAAAACTGGATTTCTCCTTCAAACAACTTCTTTGTTTGTTTAAAGGGGTAGGATGAAAACAATAGAGAAAACACATAATGTTTCAGGTGAAAATAAGTATTAAGATGCTAAATAAAATAGAGAAAAGAGAAGAAAGAGTGATTAGGGTCACCAGACAAGCTACTTCATATAGGTATTACATAGGGTGTTCAAATGTTATAAATGCTTTTACTTCATCAAAATTTGTACGCTGAAGTCTAATTTCTGACATGATATGATGAGCTGGGACAATGATGAGATTCCACCCTTAGATTAGTGCTGATCTGCCCCCTCCACCATGTGAGGAAACTGTAAGGAGGCTTTGTCTTTGAGAAAAGAGGCCCTCAGGATATTGCTGACAGTATTTCTAGAAATCCTGTGAAATAAATTTTAGTTGTTTATAAATTACCCAGATGAAGGTCTTTTCTTACAAGCAAACCAAACTGATTAAGATATCCAGCATCTCTGACAGGACATATTTAACGAAAGACTGGACTGTAGTAAAGGAGCCAGCATGAGGTCCTTCTATAGAAGATTCCAGGAGCTTCAGGAAGATGAGGGTGTTGGGGGCAGAGACCAAGGCGAGGGGAAGACAGCTGTGGTGAGAGGGGCTTTGCAGGTTTTATAAGACTCTGGATTTTATGACTGAAAAGATGAGTTGATAGAGGACTCTGAGGAAAATGAGTAACAATCTGACATGCGTTTTGAAAGATGGGCAGGATGACTACCACAGCTCATTTGAGAAATGATGGTGCTTGAGCCAGTGTAATAATAAAAACAGTAATGGACTGGTTGTGGTGTAAACGAGAAAAAGAATACGACTTTCCAAACTCTGGCAGAAATGGCAGTTCCACTTCTTAGAGGATGACCCATGTGTGACCCAAAGGGTGGAGAAAAAAAAAATCAGAGTTTGGTCTGAGACATCTAGTTTGAGATCTTTAATTGACAGTTGGATATACAAATCTAGGGCTCCTAGGAGATGTACGGGCTAGACATATAAATTTGAGAATCACTGAAGTCATGGCCATGAAGGGATATTCTCGTAGGTCAGCCAAGCTAGACAAAACTCCCCCGGGAAAGCCCAGAAGATCTGCTGTGTTTACAGATCAAAAAGATGGACAGCTGGTCTAGTGTAGAGAGGACAAGGGAGGTGCCAACGGTGAGCTAAGAGTTGGTCTTCTAAACTTGAGGTGGTTAATGCTATCAAACACTGCCTAAAAGCAGGGTATGGTTAGAATTTGTATCTGATTCATCACTTATCCCCTCTTAGGCCTTGATATATAGAAGGTGATCTGGATGCCGAATGAACAAATGAAAACTAACAGTTGTGACTAGTCACAGAGAAGACTGCACTCTCCCAGGGAAGTTCTCAGAGTGCACTCTCCCAGCTTCCCTGCCCATGAGCAGATGCCTCCATCAGGGCAGCCTTGGAAGAAGATGATCACCATGCCAAGTGCTCTTGCCTCATCTGTGTGACACCATCCAGAGACACTCCCAGACTGAAAACCTTTGGAGGTTTAAAGAATCTGAGGGGAAGGGTCAGGGCAGAAATGAAAGCCAACAGAAAAGTAATGAGGAACATGAAGGTGTGTAGGGTTGGAAGAGACCAGAGTGTCCAGGATGGTGCTAACCAAAGACAGGGATCCTCAACAAAAACATCTGATGATCAAGGCACAAGAAAATGAAAACAAAGGTGGGCGGGGGCAGGGAGAGTAACTGAGAAAAGAGGACTCTGCAAAAGGAGCAGAGGTAACAGAGTAAAGAGAGGGCAAAGTTAAAACCAGGTGAGAAAGCAAGAACCCAAGGAAGCCTGATGCTGGTGCCTGGAGGATGAGCCAAGCCAAGGCAGCATTAGCCGTCTGACTGGTAATGGTCAGGGCTGCAGGAAGAGGGTTTGAGTCCTGAGGAGACAGCTAGGGTGAACCTCCACAAAGCCTTTGAACACTGTAAATTGAAGAGAAAAGACCACCACCCAGGCTGAAATGTTCTGGTGACATGGACAACTGCAAGTCCATTCCTCCCCTGGCCTCCAGTCGGCAGCCACAATATCCAAGGCTGACATAAGTGAGAAACAAATCACAGTCCTTTTACCTTGATGATCACCCCATTAACATTTAGCTAATTAAGGGAAGATATCACGTACATTACATAGTTATACATCTTTTTTTTTTTTTTGGTTCTATTTCCTGTTCAGTAAGACTCAGTTTAGTAAGGAAAAAAAAATCAAGACAACAGAATCTCAATTAATATTTTTCCAAATGAGCTGAGTGGCAGTAGCTGCTGTTGCCAAAACTGCTTTGAACAATAGGATTTTAACACGAAGGCTGAAATCTAAACAGCATGAAGAAATCTCGAAAGCAGAGCCGTCCCCATTATCTCATGCTTTCAGAGACTACAGTCCAAAAAATGAGTGATGAGTCTCCATTTGTGCAACAGAACAGCGGTCCAAGGCCCAGGAGAGACACTGATTGCCCATCTGCTTGTTTATACAGCCCAGAGATGGTGACTGGACAAACAGCTCATTTCCCTTGAAATTGGACCAAACTGGGGCGTGTATAGTGAATGAGAGGTGCTGTCATATGTGATGAGAGGAAAGGGAAGATTTCTCATGGGAAAGGGCCTTGAGATCAAAGCTGTGGATCAGCAAGCCAAGCAAAGACTGGTGCAAGCAGAACCCATCCCCCAACCCAACGGCTTGATTTCAACAACTTCCTGCATCCTATTCTTCTCCTCCATCACCCCTGCCACTCAGGCACAGAGCTGGACACTTTGAGATATTTAGATGAATTAATCAAACGGTGAGTGTTAACACCGAGCCCACCTCCAACTTTTGGCAGCTGGACTGATTCTGTTTCAGTGTAGTCCCTGGCCCTTTTAGACTCCAGTTGCAACTTATCATTAGCTACACTGTGTAACAGTTTACACTTTGGTTTGTCCTTGTCCCCTAAACAAGTCAGTAGCCTAGCAGAGGACAAGGACGTGACACTCTTTAGACTCCACAGCAGAGCTCTTAACACGTTAACGGCCACCATACTATGCTCGTGGTTATTGACAATCACCAACTACTAACACTGCTCCATTTCTCTACTTGCCAACATAAGGAAATGTCTCTTTTCATCAGTCTGTGGAAATCACTGATGGTGGGCACCTATCAGAATCCCTTAAATAGGGTTGGAAGAACTTTCTCAATACTCTTTTCCTCTAGTCGGCACAGTGACATTATCTGTAAGCCCAGCTTGGGTGGTTGAGGCAGGAGGATCATAAATGCAAGCCCTGCCCAGGCTATACAACAAGACCCTACATTTGTTACAAATAAACCCTGCTCTCCAAAGGAAAAAATAATCTATTTTTACTCAAAATGATTGAGCTTAACAATAATTATCTATTCACTGCAACAGGTGATAGGCTAATGTACAATAATACAGTTATGGAGTATATGACATATGAACAAAGCAGGTCTTTGGTAATTTGCTTCTAATTACTCAGAATGCATTATAGGCATACTATAGACTACTTAATTGTATACTATATAGGTAAAGCAATAAAACCCAATTTCAGATTTTTATCTCTAAGCATTTAGAGATATGCATTGAAGTGTAATAAACTACACTGAAGAAACTATAGTACTGACCAGGCCCCTCAGAGAAGAGGATCATAGCCCTGGATGTGGGGCTAGGTTGGTGAGGCAGAGGTCTGCTGGCAAATCTCAACAGCCCCAGTCTTCCCAGTTCTATGTCTGTCACTACTGTGTTCTAAGCTGTGGGAGGACCGTGCAGTGAGAGGGCAAGAGAGAGAGAGGTATTCTCAAGAAATCACTATGAGAACAGTGGGAGCTACTTGGTATGAGCTACTTAATAATGGTACCTCTAAGCTCTACACATCCTAGCAGCACACCACCACTCACTCAATCCATTTTTCTTCCAGACAGGATAGCTGTGTGGACGGCATTTTATGTTATGTGTGAAAAGGTACCATTTTGCGGGTTGGTTATTTCAGTAAGTGCCAAAACACTATCACTGCCTGGTGGAGGAGGGGTCAGGGATGTGTGGAGTGATGCTTGAGAGTACAAGTACAGTTAGGCCATCTATGCAGGAGATGTTCAAAACCAAAAGAGGCCCAGAGTGTTACAGCTGCAGAGAGATAAGAGCAATTGTACATAGAGAAATGTTGGACACTCAGAATAAGGATCCCAAATTTGAGTAAGCCCAAATCAGACTTGAAGTAGTTACCCAAAGACAGAAAGACAACTCAGCGCTGCCGTTTCCAGTCTTGGGAAGGTAGACACAAAGAGAAGAGGCACACAACATCAAAGTCTCCCATTACACAAAACTGCTGCTCAAAGGGAAGAATAGAATCTTAAAACAAACAGTGGCCATCTATGAGATCATGTAGCCACTGGCTTTCTTCAGTCCTTCAGTTACTGCTTTAGAAAGTTTGGTTGGGAGCCCATCCTCATCTCCTGGCAGTCTGCTGATCTTTGGTTTATATTATTGCAGCCTGGAGGAAACAACAGAGGCCATATTTGCTAGCTTGTTCCTATTTAGCGGTCTGTTGGACGCCATCCATTCAATACTTTTGAGAAATAAACGCAACACACGGATATATGGTATTTTAATATCAGAGTATATGTAGTGTGACCTTGGAGAAGAGGTCCCACAAGGGAACAAATTCATCATCTTAAATTAAGACAGGTGCTGTGTCACACTGACACACCTGGAATATGTAATCAGGATTCATTAACTTTAATATAAATTCCAGATCCTGGTTTCTTATCTACATTTTCAGGAACAGCAAATTGCCACATAAACTAAAAATTGAATTTTTTTCCAACATAGATTTAAAAGTGGTCCTTAACTCACTCTGCACATACTACTGGCTCCATTCCAAGCAGAGAGAACTTTTGGGAGCTTGTATGAAGCAGCACAATTGGTTAAAATTATTTTTTGATATCCTACAGCTTATAGAAAATGTTATCTACAAGAGTCACAGGGGGGAAAAAACAAATACAATTACAAAGGACACATTCAGATCCCACATAATCATAATTTCCTGCTATGTCTACAAAAAGTGTTTCTGAGTCTGTCTCTAAATATCCTTTACCCTTTGCGGGGGGGAAAACCCAACTCTATGGATTCATATTTTGCCTCAACCATGTCAATTACTGGTGATTTCTGCCTTTATAGCATGGAATGTGGCTTGGTCCTCAGCTCCGCCAGAGTGGCCATCACTAACTGTCCATGCATGGATCACAGAGATCACAGTACCCCCAGAAGGCACAAGAATGAATAAAAGAGTTGAGCTGGGACTTTTATTGAAGGCAAAAGCATAGGAAACAGGTAGCTGTGGATTCTGTTACTTAGAGCTTCGTAACATCCTAGCTGTCATCTTAATTTCTGGTAAATTATTGTTGAAAAGTATAAACATACTTAAGTTCAGAACTTAAATTGTGAAGCATTTGCCTTGAGTGTGTAGCTTAAACCTGTTTGTTTTGTCTCTCGTATCTGTGCTTGGAAAGGTAACTCTGGCCTCTTCTCTGCTCCCTCCTCACCCTGTATTCCTCCCTCACCATCGTCCAGACATTGGATTATATTAAAATAAGAATTTTATACAGTTGTAGAAAGGGCCTACAAGAATTGTCTGTAGGCCATTTGTCCCTGGGAAAGGTAGGGAAGGAGTGTTTATTACATCAAGTGCAGGAAGTAGAGAACTCTCGGAGGACTGATTTCCTAGGATTCCAACTGCAAAGAAAGTGTCTCAGAAGTGGGACAGAGACTTTGGCATATGGGCCTTAAAGTCCCTGGAAATATATTCTAGCTGATGGTGATGATTCTGTGCAAAAATAGTCCCAAACATGTGAGTCACTTTGTAGCACTGGGTGTGTGAAGCTAAGATTTATGAGCAGCGTGTTTACTCCATGTAGAAACATAGAGAAACAAAGAGTTTCCTTCAGAGAGTGAGAAAAATGATAAAGTACCATACCCTGGAAATACCATTTTTTCTGAAGAAGTTCTAGGGACCAGAAGAACACACTTACATCCTACTATTTATCTTAACTTTGAGATACTATCCTTTTCCCAAGGTGATTATAAGCAGTATCCTTTGTAAACCTAGATGAACCAAAGCACAAGTGAGAACCTACAGCTTAGCAGTCCAGCCATCAAGAGTTGCCATCTGAGGAATGGCCTGTTCATTGTGATAGTTTGCCTCTACGTTAGCTATCTCCACTGCATGACTGTTTACCTCTTAATGAGAAATAGTGTCTCCTGCTTAAGAATGTTGAAAATGGGTTGGCTTCTTTGACTTATTTGAGAAATAAGTATATAATGTCTTATTTCTATTATTTTAAAAAAAGGTTAGCCATTTTTGTTTCCTACCCCAAATGAATGCTAATTGCTTTGGGAAATGTCAGCCACCCAGAAACCACTATACTGGGAAAGAAAGCCTAAAGAGATGTGAAATGTTTACTTACTTAGAGTCCCAGAGATACCCATCTAACCTCAAACATCCCATCCAACCCAGGCCAGATCCACAAATGTGTGTATGAAAAAAGCCACTTTTGAAAGATCCAAATTCTAGACACATAGGACTCCAAATTCCTAGGAGACCTGCTGCAATAACCAGCCAACTGAATCTGGTCAAGCCACAGAACTGTATAAAAGAAACTAACTACATTTTGAGGCACCTACTTTTGAAGCAGTGGGCAACACAGCAGTGAACGGCTGAAGCATACACTGTGGGCCTAAAGTCACAGGCCATAATTACAATCTCCTCTGGTAAGCTGAAGTTCCTGAAGAAAAGACCTGCTTGCATTTTGCTCTTCACTGAGTGTCTAGTGCACAGAACACAGTAAGAGCTAAGCTAACATTTAATCAGTAGTTTGATCAGTTTCTTCTGTATTAATAAGACAAATGAAAGTTTCATGGTCAATACAGTTTCATAGATAAAACTAAATTCTGAACAATGTAAGTAAAGCTCAAAGGAGCACGAAGGCAGGAAGGAGGGGGAGGAGTAGGTTGGGATTATGTCACACACCATACCAGAGGGTTGAAATGCTTTAGCTGACTTCCCAGTTGCAATGACCATGAATATATCAGTTGCCATTATTATCTCTATCCTTAGGATGAAGGAAGTCAGACTGTTTCCCATGTTAGAAATTTAGGAAGGGATTTGAACTCGGGCTTGTATTGTATAACTCTAAAGCCAATCTTCTTTTCATTATAGTGTCCCAGGAGACTACAACAGAAACAAAAAGACCATTTGACAGAGATCCAAAACCCACCCACTGAATATTACCCAGGGCAGTCTACCTCCATTAATTGTTGTCCACGTGCCAGAACCCATCTCACCACTGGTCCTGAGACTAATTGGCAATCAGAGCCTTAGTCATGACTTCAAACCAGGAATCAATGCCAGAGGAAGCTTAAGATGAAGACAGCAGATAATCACGCATGTATATTGTGCTAGGCTTTCTTCTAGAATCATGAAACTCAAGGGAAGATGTTAATGGGAGAACAGTGCCCTTCTAGGAAGAACAGTCATTTCCAATGGCTGTTCAGTGGCTTTCACATGATTTACTTGAACATAGTAGAGCTCTCTTGAATTATTATAAAACAATTACTCACTCCACATTTCATTATTTCGGCAAGGAAATGGGATGGTGTGATGAGCAGAGTAGGCACATGGTTTCATTACTTCAATGGATAATTCAAATGTCAACAAGATGGTGGAGGCTGAGATAGCTGGACATAGCAAAGATGCTGGTGTCTGTTTTCCAGGTCTCCACCCGAAAAGGGTAAGCTATAGAGGCCTTCCTGGCGGGCCAAGAATGTAAGCACTCATGTGTGGCTAAAACTATGAAGGAATACTCACCAGCTATGCTTACTCCTTACACTGAGAAAACTATTTATCTACTTAAAGTAGTTCTGATCTACTGAAATATGCATTTTTAATGCAAATGAAACTGTTTGAACAAGCCATCTACACAAATATATTTGTTCTGAACTAAAAGGGTTAATAAAAGGATTAAAAAATGACATGGTCACACTGCTCAGCCTTTGCTTATAATCTTTTAAAGCTAATTTTTTTTTTTAAAAAATTCTCATCATTCTCCAATTTGCTAGGGTGTGGTGATATATTATAAATTTCATAAAACTAGTCTGGAATATCAGAGAACAGATCCATCCACAGTCAATCCAGGAGGTTCAGAGAGTGGAAACTCATGCCTTTAATCCCAGCAGGGGAAAGACTGAGAGTGGTGACCTATGCCTTTAATCATAACTCCAGAGACAGAGCTCTTTCTGTGTTTCTGTGAGTTCAAGGTTAACTACCAAATAGTAGTAGCTCACACCTTTAATCTTAACTCTAGACTATAAGTTGAACCCAGAAGTGAAACAACTGGGTGGAGAAGGTATTTAAGGCAGGCTAGGAAGACCAATTTATTCTGTAGAAGTGACGGAGGAGTGAGGCTTTTACCTTAAGAAATCTGCTGGATGAGATTTGACCGTGGTCTGTTTCTTCTCTCTGATACTCCATCTTTGCCCCCAATATCTGGTTCTACGTTTTCATTTAATAACGATTAGAATTCATGTTACACTAGGAAGCAGAGCTTGAGAGCTGAAACTGTCAGCAGTTTCCAGGGATAACTAAAGTTGTTAACTCTCCTCTTAGTTACTGTCATCTTCTAATCACATTAGCCATGGAGAGGAAGGAGGTGCTCACAAGGGATTTCAAGAACTGAGTGCAGTCCAACCTAGAGGCCGCTAGGTGGCAATGTTATAGATCTTGGTAGCCATAGCATATGATCCATAAGGTATGGTGTCTTTGATGGAGTTATACATATTTCTTCTGTCACTGAGAAGTAACTGAGCTAATTACAATTACAGTTTAAAATAAAGCATATTTAATGGCTAAAGATACAGCCTTGTAGAAAAACCTTTACCACCTGGTACCATTAAACATGATCACTTACCTGGCTATTATACTATTATTTATGATGATGTACAAATGTTAACAAAACGAAAGCTTCCTGTCCATGATAAATTCAATCACACATATTCTTCTGTCTGGAGTTTGTAGATTTCTTTCCAGTAGTGAAGACAGTCCTCTGTAATTATCTGGTTAATCTTTGGATATTGATGCCATCACTCAAGATACCACTGGGTGAGTAAGCCTGTGACTGACTTTTTGAGACACGACTGATAATGGAAGAACAGCCTTGGATGATACTTACAGCACCATGCTCTGCACTAACTGCTTTAATCAGTAGTCCTGGTTTCTTATTAGTGTTCCCAAGGTCCTTTTCAAGCAAAATGATCTCAGAGAATAAACAATTTAAAAGAATAAAGTGTTCATTGCAGTGTTATATGCTACCTACAAAAATCATGTGTTATATGATACCTATTTTCAAAATAGCTTGCAAATACTACAGAGGTGTCAAGTTCTTCTATCATTAAAAAAAAAAAAAGACAACAGCTACATGTAAGAGGAACTATGTGATAATTACAAGACACTACCAATTAAAACATCCCTATAAGGAAACTATAAAATGGTCCATTGAGTGAAGTAACCAAGACCTAGAAAGACAACTGCCCTTTGTTCTCTTATCCATGGTTCCTGGTTCCACAACACACCCTAGAGTGACAAGGAAGTTAGAAGGAGGCATGGGTAAGGCCTAGAAAGTAGAACAGTAGGATCAAGGATAGTGAAAATGGAATGAAATGAGGAGGGGTGGCTTAATCCAAGGGAAGGAGATGAAGGTCATTACAGGAGAAGAGGGAGGAAGGTATAAATAATACTAAGGATGTTTGATAAAGCTTCAATGACTCATTTCATATCACCTAAAATTATGTATAAATGTGTGTGTGTGTGTGTGTGTGTATATCAAATCAAATTATTCCAACTGGGCTGGCAATGCTCTCCACAGAGCCACAGACTAACAAAAGCCCTAGTACCTAGCATGAGAAACCTCCGCTCAAGTTGTTGGTCAGCATAGTCCAAGGGACTTTCAAACAGTATAGGTTACGGCTGATGCTTTTGGTTGCCTCTCAGAGACTGAGAATTTTAGACACTGGACTTGAGAGATTCAAGGATTTGGGAGATCCAAGCTATATGTTACTTGAAAGCCTCCTCCCTAAGAGCTGGCTTTCATCATACCAGAAGGTGCTCTGCAAGTGGGCAAGAAAGGGGAGCAATCAATAGCCTCATCCGCCTGTGATGATGCCAATGACCATCACAGCAATGTATTCCTGCAATAGTGGACTCATATCTTTGTTTTAACCAGCAGTTGTCTAATTAAGTCCAACTCAACAGGAGGAGAATTGTGCCTGGTACAAGATACCCAGCCACCTACTCAGAGCTAGTGAGGTCATGGATTTTAGAGAAACAATTACTGTCACTTTACTGGACAGCATAATTCCTAACTGCGCTGTGATATTTGCCCTTATTCTAATGGTTAATTGTAACTTTCACCCCAATCAAACCAAACAACAAACTTCTCGTTGCAGCAAACGGAGATCTCAGAAAACCACAACTGGTTATAACACAGACATCAACTACAACACAACTCCTGTACTTCAGGTTCAGGGGACATGGTGTGAGAGAAAGTCTATTTCTCTAAAAAGCCAGAGGACCAGGAAGTTGGCAGTGAGACAGTGTCTCTTAGAAAAGTCAGAAAAGCTATATCCATGATACCACGACAATATGACTACCTAAATAAGACCTGACCAATGATAATATCAATATATATATACTAATGCAGAAGGTAAGAATTTCATAGAGTCCATAGATATTATAACAACTCATGCCTGCTGAGAAAAAGGGAGAATTGGTTCTCAGGGATGAACCTTCTAATTGTTTATTCAGTACAAACTGTCAGCCCTGAAGTTAGATACACATAAGCAATACTAAACAGATTCAACAGGCTGATTTATATATTTATGTTTAGATACACACATGTGTAACAATAATAATCAAGAGAAAAAGGCCATCAATTTGAGAAGGAGTGAAGGGTGCATGAGAGGAGCTGGAGGGCGGAAGGGAAAGAGGAGAAGTGATAGAATTGTATTCTAATAAAAAAATTTTAAAAATTGTAAATACAAAGCTGAAATGAAAAGCAAATAAACAAAATAAAACAAAGAACTTCTCATAGTTGTTGAGAATCCCAAGAGGAAGTGGAGGCTGGGCCAACAGTTACTTGGTGTTATGTATCAGACAAACAACTATTATGCAAGATGCAGAGCTCAACATTAACTCTACAAAATACTCAGATATTTATCACCCTCTTCCCCTTCTTGGCATACTACTGATATATGGTTGCTACTGTTGGAATGACAAACGGGGTTCTTTATGGAGACTTCCAGAAAGTGGTCCCCAAGACTAAGCTATTATCCTTAGTGTGTGTGTGTGTGTGTGTGTGTGTATCTCTCTATATATACACACATACATACATATACATATATATATATCCTTATTATAGCAAAGTTGCTGTTCTGATTTTTTTCTATTTTATTTGGTGACATATAAAATGTTTCTTTTACCCACCAACATCTTGGCACAAAGGAAAATGAATTGCTAGTATGGCAAAGAACAGCACTGGGGATGAGGTAACACTGATGTCAGTGAGTTTCCAAACCTCTTAGACTCAGTTTCCTTGGTGGTAAAGTGAGAAATGACAAAAGTGGTCTCAGCAGATTGCTGCAATGTCTGAGTGAGGCAATATGCTTCAACTGTTAAGTCACACAGCATCACTTCAAATCCACTCCCAGAGACTCTCCCACCAAGGTTGCCAGTGGGAGACAGCATGTTCTAAACCTAACATTTGCTTCTTATCGTTTATATGGTGACTTTATGTGTGCTACCTCAATTTATTCTTCATTGTAACACTGTATAGTAAGGTGAGAATTGCATTTTTGGAGATATTTATAAATCTGAGCAGATGCTAGATTACAGAAAGCAATAAGGCCAGTGTTCAGTACAGGGTCTTCTAATTTGATATACAGTGATCCCTCCACTTTACCCAGCCTTTATAGTGCCTACAGTTAAAGATACTGTATTGCAAACCTAGCCTTCATGCCTGTCACATAATAATGTGAAACTCAAGTATATATGTATGCAGATGTATTATTTTTAAAACTCCAATAACAGAATTTTAACTCAAAGGTATATATGCTGTCAGGACAGCAAAAGTAACTTAGGAGAGTATAGCTCAATATAATGATTACAACTTCAGGAGCTACCAAAACCAAGCTTCTGAGAAATATAACTTAATGTATTTTTAGTTTCCCCTAAGGAAACCAGTTATATACACAATGGAATGATCCACCAGTAGATATCAAGGTGGGTACATAGAAAGAGAGGGCCCAGCTCTCTCATCTCTAACTTTTATTCAATCTAAAGAAAGCTATGGTAATCACAGAATCTTGAGTTCTCCCATGGGGAGAAGAATGGGAAACACACTCAACCCTTCCACTGTGAGCTAGATCTTAGTAATACTTGAGTATGACATGACTCATGGCCTTGCTTAAGTTTGTAAAAATGAATTTACATTTTAGTCCTCGTTTCAATAAAGCAATGCAGGAGTCCAGTCTCACATGTTTGGAGGGGTTGAGACATGAGTGCATGTGACTTTATGTGTGTGTGTGTCTAAATTTCCACATTTTCACAGAACATCTAAGAAGGGTTAACATGCTTACTTGCCATCTCTTCAAACTATACCACCATCCACTGTTTCTCATTTGAGTGAAGTTCTGAGAAACTGCTTAAAGTCTGAGTCGAGAGACTACTTTTCAATACTTAGAATTAAGAAGCCAGGCAGAGACCCTAGTACAGAGGAGCAGAAGGTCAAGGTGATCCTTGGTTACAGTCACTTGGGCCAGAGGCTAGCCTGTGCTACAATGAGACTGTTTAAAACAACAATACAGAGCTAGAGGGTTTTTTTTCCCCTTTTCCTTCCATCTTCCTTCCTCCATCCATCCATCTGTTCATCCTCCCTTCCTAGAGTAATTAGCTATTTGTACATTGTAACTGCCTGCACTCAGTGTGGAAAAACAGCTACTGCTTTTTGTTTTATTTTTGGCTTGGTAAAATTATTGGAGTTTTGCATTATTATTACTATACAGAAAAATTTCTTGACATTAAGAAGAGTATTATCTTAGCTGGCCAAACAACTGCAGAGAAAGTAGGGCTAGAGTTGCTCATTCAGAGTCAGGTTGAAATTTATCACCATTCATGGATAACAGAACATGAGATAAGGCCAAGTGTGGGAGAGTGCTGTATTAGGGCCAGTTTCGGTTACAGCCTTCCCTGCTGAAGCTATAAACACAAATGGCCAATTTAACAACAAGCAAAGACCACCTATAAGATGTAGACCTAGGATCTAATCAGTTGCTCTGTGGCTTCTTTCAATTACAGGATCCCTGCTACGTTTATGAGGGCTTTTAATGTGAGCATCATGGTTTTGAAGGCCGTATCATTATTGGCCATGTTTGATCTGAGGGTGGGAAAGCAAGAGCTCAAACAAAACAAACAAATGCCTGCGAAGCAGGGTGACTTAGAACTGCACTGTAAATTGGCATCTACAGGAGCCTATGGTGGAAGAGAAGAGAAATGTTCAGACGCCACAGGGATTGAAACTCAGAAAGCCGGTGCCATTAAAAGTTCTTTCTGTTCGGCTCAGGAAATGAAAATTAGTGGAGAATAAGTGCCATGGCTTTGTCAACACTATTGAAGGGTGTTCTGAGAAAGGAAGGAAGGTCAAGACAAACACATCATCTCACTCAAGTGTGCCAACAGGGTATGATTTACAAATGAAAAATGAGGCCATCGTGATTGTTACAAAAACTGAATTGCTGCTTATATTCAAATGATTCTAATCATGAATCAACTGAATCACAGTGCATGTGACTTCTCAGGCTTAAAAAAAAAAAAAAAAAAAAAAAAAAAAAAAAAAAAAAAAAAAAAAAAAAAAAAAAAAAAAAAAAAAAAAAAAAAAAAACAAAACAAAACAAAAAAAAAAACCCCTCCTAATTGCTTAAGATTTTATGAGCAAGAAGAGCCCTGATAGAAGCTGGCTGGCTTGCTACATGCTCTACACAGGCTCTTGTCATAGCTTTCTTCCTTAGTTATGCTTCTAATGTGACCCTGTCCTCAGCTCTCTGGCACGAGGAGGAATCTCTTTATTCTACACTTTTCCTCTGGACTGTCACATGCGTCCCTATGTCTTAAACTACTACCTTTGTGAACTGCTTGTAGCCACAGGTAAGTAAGTATAGTCCTGAGAAAGGCCCAACACAAACTTGTCAACTTCTTAAAACATAATTTTTTTTGAAACTCGGTCACAGATTTTTTTTTTTTTTTTGAGCATTAACTTTGGAGATGACAGCATCATGTTGTAGTGTCATGAAGCTCTCTTCCACAAACCCAGCACCTCTACCTGTGTGCCACATATGCACATCAAAGGTATCATGTCCAGGGTTTATTTACTGTCTTCCTTGTAGGTATCCAGCCAGTTATCTGGGCAAGAAAGGAAGAGTTATCTTTTCCTCGTGTTTCATGTTATTCTTGCAATGCACCTAACAGCTTATTTATACAACGCTCCCTTCCTCCCTCCCTGTCTTTCTCCCCTTCCTTTCTTCCTTTTACCACCTTTATTTTTACTCAGACTCTTCAAGTCTCTTGCTCCTTCAATTTAATTTATATTATTGATAGTTACAAAACATTTTTTAACAATAAAAGAAAAGGTAGTCTTCCATCATTCCCCCACCAAACAAGATAACACATCTCAGCATGCACTTGTCATTATGTACACAGGGTTTTTCACTGTTATCTGTTGTGTATATTATCTGAAGCTCAGGTTCTTGATCAAGTGCTATAGTGATGCTTTTCTTTCTACAAGTCTTGACATCTCCATATAAACTCTATGATCTTGTTACAAGTCTCATCCATTCCCCAAATACATCACATCTTTGGTTGTGATTGGAATTCCAAGGTTTCCTCTGCTTGGAATACCTTTCCTAACCTTTCCTTGGAATACCTGTCTTAAAAGAATTCTTCTGCAGAGCAGGGTGGTGGTCATCATTATAGGGATGCCAGAGGATGGGATAACAAGGGATGTTTGCCATGGGATTCAGACCATAAGGACTCTCAGTGAGTAACTGGGATTGTTGCCTCTCTCAGAAGCACTACCTCTAATGTTTTTTGAAAAGTCTTCACAGAAAGTATTTCCTTTCTTAATTCTCATCCCAGCTTTCCCTGAAGAAGTGGCCATTCCTCCTCTCTGATCCCGACATCCAGTTTTTATTATCCTTTTGTACCAACTCCAAGCTGATGGAAATTTCACATTTCAGCATTTCTGATATTGAGCTGTATCTTATGATCTATGTATAAAGGCTTTTCTAGCAGCAATCTTTCCCTTAGGAGCACATGTAATAGTCCTGCTACTTATGAAAACATGAATTAGATAAACGTTATCCTTAAATTGCATGAAAATTACCATAAAATGTGATTATCCAAGGTTAATAATGCATATTTGTATTGGGCAGGGAGTTTTCTGTTTTCTATTAGTCATAAAAACAGCTTTAAAAAAACACTTTAAAAAAGTAGCCAGCAGCAGTGGTGCACACTTTTAAGCCCAACACTCAGGAGGTAGAAGCAGGTAGACCTCTCATTCGAGACCAGACTGATTTACAAAATGAACCAGGACAGCCAGTGCTGTTACATAGAGGAACCCTGTCTCAAAAAAAACAAAATAAACAAATAAAAAGTGGCACTGTCTTCTCCCTATGTTCCCATCATAACATACTGCCTAACCACAGCCCATGGACAATGGAACCATGTGAAACCGAAACCAAATAAATCTTTTATATTTCTTAAAGTACTCTTTAGTGTCCCAGCAGTAATCTAGAGATATTCCATTTGTGTGTCCAGCAAGTGACAAAGCTACAACCTCTAAACCATATTGGGCTAACATTGTGCATCATGTAGTTCTCAGTTATATACTGCTGAACTACAAAACCGTGATCTCAAGGGGTACTGTGCCACATCATCACCCAAGTGGCCTTAGCCATATGAGAGAGGGTATAGATAGGGTGAATCTGTGACAACGATGCTGACAAGGCAGAGAGCAGTAACAGGAAGGGATGGGGAATAAAGCCGTGACAAAAGATGGGGGGGGGGCTGGCTGTAGAACCTTTCAACAGAAATATGACGTAGGCCACAAATGGAATTTTAAATTATCTGATAGTTACATTTAAAAATTAATGCTAAGGCGATATTTCACTTATGTTGCCTAATGAAATAAATACTTACAATCCAACTATTAGTAAGAAAACATAAGCAAAGGATTTTCCCATGGCTTCTACTGCTCTGGTACCGGACTTAGCCATACTGGAGTTGTCCAACAGCAACACGTGGCCAATGTCTGCTGCATCAAACACTGCAAGCCCAAGCTGTTCTTATAAACTCAGCTAAACAACAATGTCATGATAATGTGCTACTTCCACAGTGGACTTTTTGACCCATCATGTTGGGAACATTTAAAATACCCACAATATTCTTAAGTTTGAAAAAAAAAAAAAAAAGAAAGCACAATATTCCCTTCAAATTATTTTTGTGTCTTGCTTTGGATCATTTAAAAAACAAACAAAATAAAAAAAAAACCACATGAGACAATTCCTGGTGTCCTTTTGACCTTCCTTTCATTCTGCTGGATAAAGGAGGGCTGAGTGTAGCCTATTGTTGTCTAACAAAAATGGACTTGGCACAGGATCTAAGAATATCCATCATTTTAAGATTTTTAGTATCTTACATATGGCGGGATCTAATTACATACCTTTGACTATACATTAAAAAGTGAACTAAAGTTGACAATGACAATCTTCAACATGAAATCTACAATGGCACTATTTGGAGAATGAGAAATATTCTGTTGCCTGGATCTTCCTTAAAGATCCCACAGCCAGAGAAGCTGATGGTGGATCCAGAGTTTGCTTTGGGTATTGAGACCTAGAAAACTGGGTTACCTCTTCTGGAGTTGTTGTCCAATGTGGTTCCACAGACCCACAAGAATTACAAGCTACTGCAAACACTCTTAGTACCTCCAGAACTTGATGGTAAGGCCCTGTTTCTGCAGATAACATATACTTGAATCAAAGAACATGGGGAATCCAATCTGTTACTTAGCTGGAAGTTTTATCTGTACTGGCTAGCTTTCATAGTGTAGGTATTTGCCATTTACAATGCTGGAAGAGACTAATCATTTTCACCCAATTATGAATAACAACTGGCCTGACAAGATATGGGTACAAAATTTTATGGGAGTAACTAACTAGTTTCTGATTGTATCTAAGGCATGCTCCATAAAATGGAAACTGTATCTGCCATTGTTAATGGAACCAAGAGCTCATGGCTAGACAGGTTATGGGCTCTAGGGGAGAATCCAACAATATTTATTCTATATATACACATAATATTATAATGACTCCTAGCTACTTATTGCTATCCATATATCATAACCATCATCAGAAAAGCTTCTTGTAGAAGATGGTGATTAAAACAGAGGAAAGCGACTATCATACCCCTACCCTAAGACATGGGGATATTTGAGGCAGAGAGAGAAGAAATATTTTAAGAGCCAGAAGTGGTGTATAACTTTAAAGAAAGTGTTTTCTGCACACAACACGGTAGTTGCATCTATAAAGTCATATAGACTGTGACAGCAAGCATAACACTTGTGCAAGCTCAAGCCAGACAAAATCTTAGAATGGGTGTTGGGGTGGGCATGAAATCCCACTGATAGCTGAGGCTATTGGTATTTGATGGTTATTAAGAAAGAAAGAGTCCATCTTCTTTAACTGTGTGACCTAGTAGGGCAGGTCCCATTCCCAAGTCTGTGTTCACCAACACAGACTGATCCAATGATTTTTTTTTTCAAGGAAGAAAATACAAAAATTAAATAGGTAAGAAAGTGAGGATGGAGAGAATAGACCTGGGTGGAGTGTGTGTGTGTGTGTGTGTGTGTGTATGTGTGTGTGTGTAGGGGGGTCAATATGATTGAATTACTCAAATGTTTGAAATCCTCAAGCACTACCTTAGGTCTTGCTTTCTTGAGCTGAAAAATGTAGAAAATTTCCAAAGTATGAAAGGTTTTCAAGGTGCTAGGCTATTCATATCTACCTATTTCTTTTCAACAAAATAACAGAATTCACAATGTACCAAGATACTGGCTCCTTTAAAGAAAGATTTTAAGGCTATTAAGATATGCAGGCAGGAAAAAAAATTCTCCATTATATGCATGTTAGAATTTTCCAGATATTGAATAGCAAAAATTTTAAAAAGTTTAGAATCTAAGCCATATGAATCTCATCCCAAGTTCATTTTATATATATGAAAAGAAACAGTCTTATAAATTAAGGGTAGCAAACAGAAGTACCTTCTAGTTATGGAAATATCTATAGGTGTTTTACATATATGTATATATATTATAACTATAAGCATAAAGCAACACATTTAGCTGGATGAGTCACATAAAAGCAAAACAAAACCCTGCATAATCACATGCACACAGAACAAAATGTTTGGATCACTGTTTGCTTTCAGGATTGATCCATTACTTCTATAGAATGTGAGGTTCAGCAAAACCAACTTCGACTTCTGCATTCACAAAAGCAAGGCTTTGCCACAGAGGATAGAGCAGTGATCTCTCTGCACATAGGGAACAGCTGGGATGGAGTTCCTGTGACTCATAGACTGAGAATTTCTCTGCTAATTTCCAAGGTGGTTTGGCCATATTTTGTCAACTGACCCAACTTAGCAGTCTTTTGTTGATGGTGTGGTATGTGGCCTTATTCAGTAATAAAAACAGCATGTCGAAATTTCCCCAACAGTTCCCGCATGCATTTCCCCTGGCTTTCTAGTAAAGAAGAAAGCTCCCTCCAAAATCCTCCATGCTTACTTTTCTTTCAAATCTTTTTTTTTAATTTATTATGTATACAGTGTACAGAAAAGGATGCCAGATATCATTATAGATGGGTGTGAGCCACCATATGGTTGCTGGGAATTGAACTCTGGACCTCTGGAAGAACAGTCAGTGCTCTTAACCTCTGAGCCATCTCTCCAGTCCTTTCTTTTAAATCTTAAACTAAATTTGGGATTAAAATAGGAATTATGAAAAAGCATTGTTTTTTCATGTTCATTAGCCATAATCAATAAAAGCTTCTCAGTTCCATCAAAAATTTGGAGGAAGGTACAGAACCTGCAAAGGTTTCTAAGTAAATGTTGGGTATCCCAAAGAGACAATGGGAGCCAAGCAGTGGGATGATGATATTCACTGGGCCCCAGTTTGCCTCTCTGTAAAGGAATGGAAAATACAATACCGAAAACAACAATAAATTTCAAGTTTCCAAATTGCCATCCTCATGAAACCAGGAATACAATCCTCATCAACCTGTCAGGGCTAACCACAAATCTGAGCTGTGGGACTATGTAAGCCTTGCACATCCACTGTGATGAGTTAAACATTTACCAAGGACACCAATGCTGCAATCCTTGCACGTCCACACTGTGGTCACTTAACATGTACCAAGAAAAACTGTGCTCTAAAGAGAGAGGCATGCCTTCAAAAGCAAAAATGACAATGACTTATTGAAATATGAAATGGTCTTAGATGGTGACATAAAGGCTAAAGGGCAACTCCATCTTCCCTGAGAATGGAGCCACCATTGGAAGATGAACCATTCAGTGGTACCCATGATCAGAGAATAAGCAGCTGTGGGAGTCTCAGAAAGAGTGCTGTCAAGAAGCTTCCTGAGTATCACCATGTGAAGCTGAGAAAGTTTCCTACCTTTCTGGAAGAAGTCCTCCAGTTTGTCCTTGAAAGGCTGCAGATACTCTTTTGGGGACTCCTTGCATACCAACTTCATCTGCTGCTCACTTGCTGCAAAGAGAAGTATAAATTAGACTCCATCAAGAATGAATACTTGTTGAGATCCTGCTTGGGCACAATTGCACAATTGTGTGTCAATCACAGTTTAAACATATTCCATGAGAAAAATAGCACATTGTGTACTTCTCTTTGGAGACAGGGATATTTGCAACATTCAATTTTCCTTTTAGCCATTCACAAAAAAGACCTATGACTTGTACAAGGTATTCTGCTTTTTGGTTCCTCATAGTAGAGGGGAGAAGGTGCTTCAGGACTGATCCCAGGAAAGAAAGGTCCCTAGTCCTCTTCAGAGTCATAGATTGAGAAGGATTTTTCTGAAGTTCTCACAAATCCAAACTTCCTGGAGCCATCAATGTAAAGAATCTTCATGACCATGGACACTCCAGTCCAGTTTAGGAAGTACTATATCTTCTCTTCATGCGTCTCACTTAAAATTAACAAAGATCATTTTCAAGATGAAAAGTGCTCAGAGTCAATAGGTCCTGCAACAGTGAACAGGACAGAAACCACTGGACCCCAACTGGCACATGCCAGTTCATCTATCCTCACCCAAACTACAAGCTCAGAGAAGAAAATCATCAACAGCCAAGCTTTCCTAGTGATCTGCAGATATGGGACACTTTCAAATCATAAAAAATAAAAACAGGATACAAAATGTAAAAATAAACCCACATGGAGTTTTGTTGGAGAAATATATAAGTAGCAGATCATACGTAAGACTAAGCCCCTCTCCCTGACTGCCTGACCAATGAGGAAAAGGTGGAAGGGACCTGGGTTCAGTGATAAACACTATTCTCAGAAAGCAATAGGATGTCCTCTATATTGTTGGGTTGAAGCCCTCAAGATCATAGAATACCTGCCTCACTTTCCACTACTCTGAGTCTCCAGCATTCTTTACGGAGTGAGGGTCTTTTGTCCTCACACCACTCACCTAATGCTTCCCTAACCCATGAGATAATCTTGCTTGATTTGCTTCAGATAGGATGCCCAGAATTTATAACAAATTACTACTTTGATAATCAGGTTGCCTTGAACAAGAATGCTCTGATTTGGTTACATATAAACCATAATAATCAAGAGTTTACTGTCTTCAGGAGGGGTTAACTCAGGCAAAAGATGTTTGTCCATGTTCTTGATATGCTTTTGGCCAGCAGCTTCAACTACTGGTTATGGTTGGAAATTACTGATAAACCCTTGTCTAAGACACCAAATTAAACCTTGGATTTTTTTTTATCATAAGCAAATTATGCTACCTAGTTAAAGTAAAATAGAGTAACACCTACTGTGTAGTGTACACCTGTAATTCAAGAGCTTGGGAGACAGAGGCAGGTAGAACTTGTGTGTAGGTATAGAATAAGCTACACAGAGAGTGCTACAGTCTGGCCCGGCACCGTATGAAATCCTAGCAGGTGTGTGTGGAGAAATATATACTTTATATTTTGGAAGAATCTATAAATGAGAAGAAGGCAAGTGATTGGGGAGAAACCTTTACTCACACCAGGAAGATTCTAAGCAGCCATTCTGTGTTGTGTTTTGTTGTTGTTGTTGTCTGACAGTTTTTGTTTTTGTTTTGTTTTAACAAGCAAAGCAACTCAGTATCTTCTGCAAATAGTCACCTGACACTTTTTCTGTTTGAGACAGTCTTGCTTTGAACTCAGGTTGACTCTCTCAAGTGCTGATTTTAGGAGGTACCTAACTCGGCTTGACAATTTTCATTTCTAGTTCTGGCAACCAGATTTCTAGACTCTTCAGCTATGCTGGGAGACTAGGAGATGGTTCTAGGGCGGAACATGATCTGAACTCATCCTGTGTTTTTTTCTAAGTGCATTCTCAGGGTTCCAGGCTTTTACTGTAGGACAGGGTTACAAGATCACAGTCCAGGAGTACCCTGATTCAGGCTTCTACCAGCACGGCTGCTTTTTAAGACTTCTGAGCAGAGCTTAAATATCTATCTATTTACTGCTATTCTGACAACTGTCCCAGTGCTAGCTGGGAAACCTGTCCATTGGTATGTAAGCAATGATATATACTTTTTTTTTATTATTGTTTTTTAAACCATTCACCAATGTGAAAAATACAAATCCTACTTTGGAAGAAATAGAGAACAGTTTCCTTAAAATCAACTCAAACATTTGTTTCTGGGACCAGTAAGATGGCTTAGTGGTACTTGCTTGGCACTTGGGTGAAGCCTGTTGCCTGGCGTGCATCTAATACCTGGGCTCACATGGTGGAAAGAGAGTATCAGCTCCTTAAGGTTGTTCTCTGTCCTTTGCATGTGCTCACTCACAAACATGCATGTGCTCATAGAACAAACAGACATGCATGATATAAAAACAAACAAACAAAAAACATATGTATTTAAACATTTTTAGGGAAATCATTCCTCATGTCTCTTAGCGTCCTGGTTTTTAAATTAAATAGTAAAACAGGTACAAATGACAGCAGTCCCACGGGGCTTCTTGGTTGGACGGACGTCAATGCACCTCCACAGGCTGGGGCTCCCATGCGGCCTGCTAGAATTAAACTTCTCCACAGGATCAAAGGAGAAGGCTGCCCTCCAACTGCCCTTGCACAGTTGCATGTTCCAGTGGCCAGCAGCTCACACACTCCAATTTATTAACTTGGCTTACCCAAGATGCTTTCCAACAGACAAATGGGAGACCTAAGACTAATTAATGATGACACTGGAGACTGGAAGGACACAAAGAAGAGAGGTCATGGACAAATTCGTAAATGCCACTCATTGTCCAACCAGAAGACTACTACAGAGTCCTGCCAGACCACCAAAGTTGCCTTCAACACAGTCTGTGCCAGGACCTCCAACATTAAAACCAAATATCTGTCTCTTTTTTTCCTTTGTCTGTAAAACTTTTAACTATAAAAAAACACTAGTTTTTAAAGTTGACTACTAATAAGTGGTTATTGTAAGAGGAAATGTAAACTGATGCATGATGGAATAATAGAGAACAACTAAAATCAGTCTCCCACTTAAAGGCCATGTACTTGTGATTTCTTACAGTGAAGAAAAAAAATTATGCTCTTGAACGTTTTAAAATTTCAAATTCAAACTTCTAAAGTCAGATTGGTGGTTAACTATTTTTGGCTTTTGGCCCCTAAAAAGAAAGCTCAGGGGCTGGAGAGATGGCCCAGAGGTTAAGCACACTGATTATTCTTCCAGAGGTCCTGAGTTCAATTCCCATCAACCACATGGTGGCTCAAAATGATCTATAATGACACCTGGTGCCCTCTTATGTATAATGTATAATAAGTAAATAAATCTTTAAAATATGTGTGTTGAGGCACATTAAGAAGCAAAAGTAGGTTAGAAGAACATAGAAGCAACTTGGATATAACTGGTCAAAATTATACATATTTTGTATAAAAGTACATGGAAAATTACTAATTACTTTGATACTGGCTCTATGAACTCAGTCAAGTCAGAATGCAGTGTGTGTGTATTTGTGTGTGTGTGTGTGTGTGTGTGTGTGTGTGTGTTTCTGAGGACTGTATCCAGGACATGGCAAAGTCAGAATACATTTTACTTAGAATTTATGTTTTTTGAATTTGGAATTGTCTTCTCTCTGCTTACCTAATTCCTAGTTAAGAACTCCCATGGTTCCACAGTTCTGTGTCAGTTCTATTCATTCTTGAGTTTTATAAGATCTGCCTTTTCCACAGGCTTCATGCTCGAAAGACTAGTATTAAGAATTGTCATAGCAACATATCAAATTGCTTATAGAACATTTTTGTGTTGTATCAATGGGGTTTAGGTGCAAGAGAGAAATTGGATTCAGGTTGTAAAGAGCCTACAATGCTTGGTGAAGAAGGTCATTACAAAGGAATTCACTGAATAAATCCTTCAACTTAACAAATGTCTACTGAGTGTCTATAAGGTGCATGAAACTGGACCAGGTACTGGAAGATATCAGTGACAGAACTAGACTAATCTTTTTCTCACAGCAGGGAATGTGCCACTGATGTTTCTTATATAGCACATAGTGATGGCTGCTCCTAGTAACCAGAACTGCATGCAAACATATGGCTACTTCTCTCCTGTGACACATCTTTACCCTCATCACTTTAGTAACAGGAAACACAATATTCTCACCAATGCTTTTCACACATCAAGTGATACATGCACATGTGGGCTTTTTTTTTTTTTTAATCGAGTATTTTTTAGCTTTATTTCCCCAAATATACTTTTGCTACAATAAACTTTAAGTGAAAGAGTATTTGGAAATCAAAATCTATCCAACATACTTTACAATTACGTTAGCTTTGACCTAAACTATTAGTTACATCATTCCCAATATGCTAAAACAAAACAGTATATCTTACTTTGAATAGCAGCAACACAGAGACTTACACAGAAAACAGAAAGCAGATTTTCAATTAATAAACTGTTAGAGTATTTTCATGTGCTTGATAAATGCTGGCACCTATGAGATGGCCCTGCTTTGTGGGCCTTCCAGATCTTCCTTCATATCTTCTGTATCTCCCACCCTCCCCCTTTCCTTTCATCTACAGTGCTAGGGATGGGAACCAAAGCCTTAAATATATCAGAGAAAAGGTCTAGCGCTAAGCTACATCTCTATCACACATAAATATATATATATATATATAGTGTGTATTATATGTATATATATTATGTGTTTAAAGGCTATACAGAAAAGGCAATGTAAAGAGGGATTTCAACTTAATTTAAATAAAATCTGAATGATGAACTCCTAAAATAAAGCATGAATTTCTTGTACGTGAGTTTTCTTAGTTACACTGCAAACATTTAACAGCATGGTATGGTAATGGGTAGTAGTGGAGTTATCAGCAATCTTCGGCCAGAGATGGGTAAGCAGAAATAAAAAAAAAATTTTATTTGGGGAGAAATTCCTATATCATAGTTTTTGAAGGGCACTACTTTGTCAATTTTTTAAAAGTTTTTATCTATCTACCTACTTACCTACCTACCCATCATCCATCTATCTATCTCTCATCCATCCATCTACCTACCTACCCACCTACCTACCTACCTACCTACCTACCTACTTACTCTGGTAACAGTCCTCCAAAGGCCCCATTTCCAGGTTCAATTGAGATAGGTGTACAACTAAGACCCAGTAGTTATGGATAATCTATATGCAACCAAAGTTGTTTCTTTAGCTGTGGTTTTGGGATTTGGCTGCTATCTTATGTAAATTATTTCTCTCAATGACTATCCATGCAAGAATAAGTATTTGTTTCTAAAAGTGCTTAAATAACTTGAGTGGACAACTCTATATTAGGAAATAAAACATAGGACTTAGAAACACGCACTCTGGATCAGGATGTAACTTACCTCAGAATACTACAGATATTATTGCATGAACTGTTACATTCTACCAGTATACATATAATAAGTATGTATTATTGCTCTGCTTCTACTCTACCTCTACTTCCCAGACCATTATGTTAAATAGACAGATTTCACATATTCCATAAAGTAGAAATAACCTAATTGTCCACAACTGATGAATGAATAAAATGCATTTTATATGCACAATAAAATATTTGAACATAAAATAATGACATGTTGATACATACTGAAATATAGATAAACTATTGAAAACACTATACTAAAGGAAAGAAGCCAATTACAAATGCCACGTATTGTATGGTTCTATTTGAATGATCTTAAATAGACAGAATGAAAAAGACAAAAGAGACTAACGTTGCACAGGGCTAGAGGAGAAAGGGGTGTGTATGGTGAGGAGGGTGCTGACTAAGACTTGCAGTATGATTTTCTAGAGTAGTGATTCGAACCCACAATTGTGGGGTGTGATATCCTGCACGTCAGATGTTTACATTATGATTTATAACAATAGCAAACTTAATAGTTGTGAAGTAGCAGTAAAATAATTCATGGCTGGGTGTCACCTCAACATGAAGAGCTGTAGTAAGGGGTTGCAGGGACAGAAAGGGTGAGAACCACTGCACTAGAGCAATAAAAATTCTCTAAAATTCTTAAAAGCTCACCATAGTGACACAGATTGGTGAAATACTAAAATTGTTTGAATTGTACACATTAAATAAATAAATTATATTTTTTCTCATAAAAATAACAAAAAAGGTAATAGTTTTCTTTTACTCGTTCATTTCAGTTTCAACCTGAAATGAACGGGTAAAAGTAAACTATCCTTTTTGGGCTTCTTTTACAAAGTGAATTTTAGAATTTTAGGTACAACTATGACTTATATCGCAGTTATAACATATGTGGGCCAGAACTAAACTGTGGATCAGAAGTTGATCATAAGCTTGTGATGTACAAATACTTGAGAAATTGGGCTGGAGAGATGGTTCAGAGGTTAAGAACACTGACTGTTCTTCCAGAGGTCCTGAGTTCAATTCCCAGCAACCACATGGTGGGTCACAAACATCTATAATAAGATCTGGTGCCCTCTTCTGTACACTGTTTATGTAAAAAATAAATATATATATATTTTTAAAAAATACTTGAGAAACCAAACATGATAGTCTATCTTCAAAAGGCAGCAACAAGTGCTAACAATACAATTCTACTAAAAATAATGGCATTTGACAAGAAAGTCATATATGCAATATAAATAAATTAAAAGTTCATTAACATTTAAAAACACAAATAGTAGAGATGGCTTAGTGGTTAAAAGCATTATTATACTTAATGAGAACCTGGGTTCAGGTCCTAGAACTCACATGGTGGCTCACAACCACCTATAATTTGAGGTTCAAAGGCTCTGATACTTTTTCTGGCCTCTGTAGGCTCCTGTGTAAGCACTGTGTAGATAAACTCATACACATATGCACATACAAAAAATTAACAACAGACTGGGCATGATGGTATGTACCCCTGTGATCCAGCACTCAGGAGAGGCAGAGGCTAGGGGGATAATAAGTTCAAGGTGGCACTTTAATACCTTCTCTCAAAACACCCAAACTACCTCCCTCCTCCCACAAACAACAATCACAACAACTCCAAATAATCAAATAACAGCAAAAACCAAAGACTAAAATAACAGTTTAGGAGCATTATTGCAAAATACAAATATGCATGATACACATTAACAGTTGTACTTTACAACAGAATTCTTTTAAAAACCTCTTTATTTTTGAGAAAAGTTCCACTGTCTAGACTAGTGGGTCCCAACCTTCCTAATACTGTGACTCTTTAATAAAGTTCCTCATGCAAATTATTTCATTGCTACTTCATAACTGTAAATCTATGACTGTTATGAATCTTGGTGTAAATATCTGATATGCAGAATACCTGATATACAACTTCTCTAAGGTTATGACCCACAGGTTGAGAACCACTTGTCTAAATGATCCTGAATACACCATATGGTTTGCCTCAGCCTCCCAAACTGTTAAGTGTGACAAACAGATTTCATCTATTTATTCTCAGTTTTCCATATACTTTACTGGCTGAGGAGTTATTTAATATGTCTGACTTTTTGTTTCTTGCTATATAAAATCTAAAGCTGAGTATGGCGGCACACACCTTTAACTCAGGAGGCTGATCTCTGAGTTTGAGACCAGTCTAGTTTACATATTGAGTTCCAGGCCAGCCCAGGAAAAACATGACCCCCCCAAAAATTCTAAGAAACAAAATATACACATTTGGGTAAATACTACCCCAACTCAAATAGGCTTTATCCATTTAATGTGTTGAACAATGGAAATATTAGCTAATTAATATATTATTCAGGATTCTGTTGATTTGTTTCCAAGGATAGCTAGGCAATAACAATGGTCACACAGACTCTTTGGATAACTGACATTTCTTACATGCATGGTTTAATCAATAAATCACCAATTTCTTTAATAATCAAACTATCTTTTAAAAAATGCCAATATTCACTTTTGCGTGTGTATATAGCTATAGGCAGATCACACATCTCTAATAGATCAGAACTCACCTATGAGTTCTTGGAATCAAGAACTCTGTCTTCCTCGGATACAAGTCTATATAGGTGTTATCTGGGGGCTGGAGAGATGGCTCAGGGGTTAAGAGCACCATCTGCTCTTCCAGAGGACCCGGGTTCGATTCCCAGCACCCACATGGCAGCTAACAAGTCTATATAGGTGTTATCTGAAGCCCTAGCTTCAGGCCACGAATAAATGAATCTTGCACAGGAGAGGAAGAGTCTGATTTGCCTTACAAAAGGTGTGGTGGTTATAGAAAGGCAAATTTTACAAGAACAAGTGACTTGGATAAGGATGGCTTCTGTGACACCTTACATCTTCACTAAAGCCTCTCGCGCTCACACTGCTTACTGTAGGTGTGAATTTTGAATAGAAATAAGCCTAGAGATGGTACAGAACAAAATGTTTCATAAGGAGGACAATGGACACCAATGTGCTTTTCTAATAGCTTTTTGCACCTTATGGACATGGGATGTTGTGATAAGTAGCTTTTCAGGCACAGGACACAAGATGTCTTAGCTTTACTATGACAACACGTTTGACAACTACTCATATATTAAAAACTTGGCATCGCTACCTACCAAGACCCATATTCCTCTTTATAAAATCTTTTCCAACTTAGTGACAGTAAAACAAAACAAAACAAAAAACAAAACAAAACTAGGAAATCAACACATTCCATTATAGTGCGGTGTCATGAAACATTGGGTAGGGCCTTCTGAATACATACTGAACTGGGAAAGGTTATCCAGAAAAGACAACTTGAGAAGCAGGTTGAATATGTCAAGAAAAGTGATGGAAAAAGAAATATCATGAAAGTAAAACATGGTGCAGTGGCAGAGGCTATGTGAGGCAGGTTTGATAGTGTAGGAAGTCACAGAGCTCAGGGACTTCCTCTCCTTGGTTTATCATTGTCCTGGTGCCCAGATTTTAACTTCAAGGAAAATGTCTATTAAAGAGTCGTCTCTGACTCCTGAGATCTAGCTAGTGATATACTGAGATGAGTGGTTCTGGTTAAAAGACATAGAACCAGCGAGAATCGGGAAAGAACATCAGAAGGTACCATACACACAGGGGGCTTACAGACTTCTTTAAAGAAGCAAGCAAAGGTCTCACTGTGAAGATATTTGACTGGAGATTTTAATTAAAGTAAGGATGGGGGTCATGAACAAGCCTGAGAAGGGAACCCAAGACTATTACTCAGGACTTGTTAAGTTGAAATGTTAACTAGATACTCGTGTTGGACATAAAGTCCTGCATTTGAGGACATATGACTGAGACAGAAATACATACCAGGGAGTCACTGACATAAAAACTGGTATTTAAAGCCACAGCAATACATGAGCTGCCAAGGAGGGACTGTAGCCAAGGCAGGAAAGGGGTATAAGACACAGCCTGGGGCAGGGAAACACTGCAGGAGAGGCCAGCTGTGGTGAAGGTTAGAAAATGAGGAATGCAGAATTACAGGATTGAAGAGAAAAACTGTGGTAAAAAGGACAAAGCATACTGTCTATACAGCACTACTGATGGTCAAAGGAGACACAGAAATCACGGGAGGTTTCACAGTATTTCCTGGGAAGTAGGGGCTAGGGGGAGTATGGCAAGATGCAGAAGGATGGGCTAGGTGGAAACTGGCCATGTAATCATGAATATATGAAGTGAAGCCTGTGTTGTGTGTTTGAAATTAAGCTAGAAAAAGAATGGCTAAAGCCTAGCGGGCCAGGGAGAGTTTGGTTTTCTAGGTGATGAGAAAAGTCTCCCATGGGCTCATGTGCTTAAATTGCAGTCTTCAGCAGGTGGTACTATTTTGAAGGCTGTGTAACATAAGGAGGTAGAGCCCTGCTGGAAGAAGGGGACCATTGGAAGAAGAACCCTAGGTTCTAGGTCTAGCCCCACTTCCTGATTGCTTTGATGTAAACAGCCAGTCTTGGGAGTTCTACTATCCCAGCCAAGGTAGACTGTATCCACCTGGAACTGTAAGCCAGAATATACATTCCTGTAAACATGTGTGTGCAAACACACACACACACACACACACACACACAGACAGGGTCCTAACTGCCTGAGGTGTTTTAGGGATTTTCTTACAGAGTAGGACTCCATCAAAAGAACTCTCCATTACTTTTTCATGAAAAGCAAAGCAAAACAAAAGGCAAAGCCACCAAATGTCCATTGAACAACAATCGTTTTACACAGAAAGATGCTCCACTGGGCTGTTCTGATTAAGTGCAGAAGGTGCACAGGCCTCTAGAGAGTGGGTGCCTCTTTCCCCTAGAGGAATGTTGTGTAAAAATAAACCCACCAGGAATCTCAAGCCCAGGGGAATCCCATGATTCTGATTCACTTCACTGAGGGAGGCTGCTCGAGATCAAATGCACCTTAATGTCCCATGATTGTGAGTATTTTGCATGAAAAAATTTAAGCAGAAGTGACAAGGCTAAGTGAGGACATGCCAGCATGCTTTAGGAGTTCTGGAAATATTTGCGAAGCCCAGCCACTGACTACAGCCTTTGCACGGTATTGTCTACATTATTCATAGGACCCTCCTATCAAACATCAGCGCTGACTCACAGTTTCCATTGTGATGATTATGTGGTTATGGATGTAGCCTTGGTCTGTGAGACATTAGCATGAAAAATATTCATTAATCACCTACCCATGACTAGCCTAAATACAGATGGATTGGGCATGATTTGATTTATAGAGTGTTAAATGATCCAGCCATTTACTAAAATGTGTTCCTTGCATGGGTCTCCATGAAAATCGCCATCTTTAGAAGCATTCATTTGAACTGATGACTGCAGTTCTAAAAGATCTCATGAGATATGTAAATATATAACTTGAAAGACAAAGCACTTCACAAAGAACTTAGGAATGTTTTGGTATAAATGTATTTGTAAGGTCAGTTTAGAGATATAAAAATGTTTCAAACAATAGACAGAGAAGTTGAGTCAAATTAGCCCTGCACTGGGGATGCTGAGGCTGGAAGATCATGAGTTGTAGGCTAGCCTGGGGTACAAAGCAAGTTTTTGCCCAGGCTGGGCTGTGGAATAAGACCCTGTTTCAAAATAAATGTGTCAGAGAAAGACAGAGAGAGAGAGAGACAGAGACAGAGAGACAGAGAGTGTGTGTTTTGCTATAATGAAAAAAAAAAAAACCCATTTGTCAATACTCTGACCTCCATATTGACTATAAGCCATGTGAGGCAGGAGCTAAGCATGAAGTCACTGGGCTTCTAAGGGGAAGAGAACTCATCCTGAAGAGGGACAGTTGGCTTCTAAAAAGAATTATAAAGGAACCAGACACATGCACAGAATATTAAAACAAAAACAGTAGGGAAAAAGTCTCCTTGGTGTCATGGCCAGAGACAAGCCCCACACTCCCTTTCTTTTTCTCTGTCTTGGTCTTTGCGTCACAGCCCTTGTTCTCCATAATATCACAGGGGTTGCCTTTATACATGAGCTTTTATATACTGACACGGCAATATAACGTTTATAATTTCTACTAACATTTCATTTACACTTTCTTATATTATTTTATAAAAACTCACAAGCATTATATTTTACAACCATAAAAAAAATTTCAACCATAGTTCACTTAGCAATTCCTCTAGAGCTGGGCAATGAAAGCCTTTCTATACCAGCGGTCCTAAAGAGAGTCAAGGACTGAGCTATGGCTTTCTCCATACAAACTTAGTATGAGTCCAGGATTGCTCCTTTAGGCTGCAGCAGGCTAAATTTTGTGTGAAGTAGGCAAATGTTTTTCAGAGTTCTCAAAACATGGCAGCCAAACCACTTTTGGTACGGTCAAAGCTTACACTACCACAGAGAGATAAAGAGGAGAAACTTTAAAAACTGTGTTTCCTGTGCCACTTTGCAGAGGCGGCTGAGTACTCCTGGGTGAACTGTGTCTGCTGCTGGATACATGAACTTCAAGTGACTGCTCTCTCTGACAGAAAACAGCAAGAAACAGCTGAGTCAAAAACCCAGTAACTAGTGATATTTAAAAGCTAACAAAAAAGTGTAAGATATGTTTGGAGGTCTGTTCAGTAAATCAGCTTTGTGTGTGTGTGTGTGTGTGTGTGTGTAAGTGTGTGTGAAAGGTCATTCTAATATTACATTTAATTTAAATGTTAATTCCCCTATTGTTAAAACTCACACATATCAAATACTATGATTTCTCAAACATACATTTTTATAATTACAAACAAATTTAGGATTTTCAGGTTGGCCAATAAACAAATATCAAATGATGATATGGATGTAAGACAATTTGAAACATTTGTAAAAGAGAAATGGAGCCTGCAGTTTGGTGTGGCTCACTGGAATTACTTCAAGTGTGCAGGTATCGTTAATTAATGGGCTTCATGAGTAAGAATCACAAGGCTGCCGCTGCCTGGTAGACTCGCCAAAGTCGGAGCTAAGCTCTCACTTGCACAGCAATTCTGCAGAAGGGAGAGACACACACTGGACTCAACTCAACTAAGGAAGTCAAAAGCTTTACGGCAGCTGTTAGTCCAGGAAAATGACAGACACAGAAATCTCGAGGGCCATGGGCCTCCCTCTTCCACAGAGATCATCAGCACAGGGATGAACGAGGCAGCAGTAATATCTTGAGACTTTCTCTCCCTGCAGTGTAACAGCTCACCACAGAAAAGCAGCCAGTGATTAACACGCCCAAGCTTATTAGCAAAATGCAACCTGTTTCCACATTGCTCAGCTGGGATGGCTGCAAGCCTTCCATGTTTTTTTCTGAGCTCAGAGTCAGTGTCTCTATCTCAGACCTTTCTAGGTACTTACTTTAACTGTAATTTTCTCCTCTGGGAAGTGTTTACATCTAAATAGACCATAAAGGAAATAAAAGTCAAAAGACTGAAAGGCGTAGAAGAAAAGAGAGAAAAGGGTGTATGGAAAGTTACTTTAAGAAACACACTTCATAAGCTTGGTGGCTGGATTTTGGTATCTACATTTGGCCACAGAAATTGCTGGCGAAGCTTGAGGCTGGCAACCACTGCTAATCAGTGTGCCACTGTCGTCAGATTTAATGCAATATTTGGCTCAGACATTTTTAAAAATCCCCTATTCCAGCTAAAATATTTACACAGTCCTATGTGTCTCACTTAATGCTTGTTAAGCAATCGTCTTTTAAAACTCCACAGACACTTGTAAATCTGTCAGGAGAATTGTGGCCTATAAACAAGACTTCACATAAAGAGGGCCACATTGTCAATTTGCTGGGGAGTCAGGATTTCTTAGGATATGTTTGAAAATAAAGTTGAAGATCAGAAATAGTTTAGAATGGGTAACAGAGTGTCCGACAGTCTCCTTTGCTGGACACTGTTAGTTGTTATAAAGGGAAGCTTCCAGACACTGACCTCAGCTATTTAAAGCCAAGTTCTCCTGTAAACCTGTCACAGATCCTACCTTGCTATTGAGTTATGGCAAAGGGAGCATTGCGGGTCCAACAGCCTGTGGTAGTCTGCATCCCTGTGTTTGGCCACTTAGAGGAGGTGAGTTGGTGAAACCTTTAAGTGGAGCCTATTCTGCAGTTACATGTGATTTGTGTGGTGTGTGTTGGGGAGAATGACACAGCTGACTTAAAGATTAAGCAAGATTCTCTTAGAAAAGTTAGGTATTATAATGACTTCTGAAATGCTTGCTGAATTCACTGATATCAGCCCTTATGCTAGGGAACTTAAGAAATAATTTTTAAAGCAAAGGCAGCCCACCCAATTTTTCTCTTGGTGGTCTAGGGAGTGACAAGGGTTTGCCTCTGTGTCTAAGAGATGACTGGGTACTTGTGATACTACTGAGCAAGCTGAATTATTTAATCCTAATGGCTAGCTAGGTGCCTTATATTTGCTGTTCCACCCAAGAACTTCACACTATGAACTGTAACTTTTATAATGGATTTAAAAATGAAAAATATTTTAAAATGCACATTATCAGTTTGAAACCTTATTCTAGATTTAAATTATTCCATTTTGGATTGGGGCTCCCAACTCAAAGGGAAATATGGCCCTGGATGGTAAAACCTAATACCTCTATGCTATAGAATCAGTTGAAAGATGAGGCATCAGTATTTGCAGTCTATGTGGTCATAATTATGAAGAGTTTTGCACATGCATTTTTGCAGCTGCAGAACAGAAAGCAGAGCATTTAGCCTGTGTCTTCTTATCTCAGTTAGATCTGGAAGTTGAACCATTGTCTCTAGAAGCAGTCTGATCCTATTCCTAGCAGTAGAAAAATCTGAAAAGCAAGTAAGGGTAAACGTCTTCCACAGAAGTGGGAATAATACTTGCTCTTAAAATGTGTTCCTAAATGGCTTGATATTTCAGTGAGTTTGTTTAAAATTAGCAGTTAGCTCAGTGCTTCGAATAAATATTTGCTGAAAAAATAAACACACTGAAAAGGCCAAACAAGGTCCTATTCTGCATTTTTTCCTTTATACTGAGGGATTTGATCATGTTTTTAAAATCCATCTAAATGATCTAGAAAAATAATTTAAAAACACAAATGGAATGGCCAGATTTAGACTCTGTCAGGCTTTACACATTTTTTCTCCTTTACTCCTTGAGCTTCATCCTGTCATCCTCTCCAGTTTTTTTTTTTTTTTTTTTTTTTTTTTTTTTTTTTTTTTTTTTTTTTTTTTTTTTTTTTTTTTTTCATAAGAGGATGAGAAAAGTCACACAGACCATCAGTAGCTGAGACAGAATCTGAACCCAGGGTATCAGGTTCCCATTGTACTATCTTTCCCTTAGCTTTAATGTCTCTGGGAAAACTAGGCTACTTGTGCCAGTGCCTTGGGAACTCTAAAAGCATTAGGGAGACATTAGCCAAACTTCCAAGTGTCATCATTGAAATCTCTTTATTTTAAATAAGAAAAATAGGAAACTGAAAGCCTAGAAAGAAATGAGGTTACTACATGGCATGACAATCATCAGCAACTAGGGTTGCCAGTTACCATGGAGATCCACTGGAGTTTTCCATTGATAAGTACAAGGCAGAGCCACAGCCCATGATCTTTGTCCACTTAAAATCAAGAAATCTGGGGGAAAATCTAGGGATAAAGACACTGGATAATACTCTGACTCCCTCTGCTCTGAATAAAGAAGTCTCCTTCTAACTGCTCATTTGATTTTCTGACACTTGTGCCATGTAAATATTCTGCAAGTTTCAAGATACACAATTTGCTTGAGTGGAAAAATATTTTAGTATTCACAAAACCACCCACAATTATTCTTCTGTTCAGAAAATATCTGGACCTAATACAAGTTTCTGGTGCTGTCACTTCAACACTTGTTTGGCAAATGAGACTTGAGTGTCAAGCCTAGCTTACTGCTTCTTGTCTCAGATTTTGGTCTACTTCTGAGGAAGAATGGCTAAACCATTCACCATTGTAACTTTATGGATACCTCCTACCTCTTATTTTACCAAACTTGCCAAGTTAATGATACTTTTCTAGTCTTCCAACCCTTGATTCCTTCTCAGGTTAAAAGCTCATGGCTCGTAGACTGCGTTCTGGTTTCCTTGTCTTCTCATCACTGAGTTTGTCTATATTAAGAACAGCTGTGTTCTTTCTTAACTTGTTTGTGCCAGTTGCTCTTTTTACTGGATTTACATAATTTAATTATTTGGGCTACTATAGATATATGGCTTTGTAACAGTTCTGCTTATGTACACTTAAATGAAACAGATTAACTGCTATTGTTAAATGTAGGTATAGGAGATCAATGGAAAATAGGGAACCATAGCAGCATAATGCAGTGAGTGATCCTGGAACGGGAAGAAAATGCAGATGGAAAAGTAGTGAGGTCCACAGAAACTGAAGTCCAGTTAAGGGAAATGTATCAATGATGGATTCTTAGTTTTATCAAACCTATCACAGCAATACAAGGTGATAAGACTGGGGAAGCTGGATAAGGGCTCTAAGAGAACTACCTCATAAAATCATTGTGACTTTTCTAATAAGTTAAAATTATTCCAAAAATAAAAATATATATAAAGGCACAAACAAGACAATTTTTAAAGATTGGGGATAATTATAAACATTTGGTATGTTTTATGTGGTATCAATGAGTCATCACCGTACTTTAAATGCAAAAATATGGAGTGGATGTAGACTATGTCAGGAAACCCTGGAGGGCTACAGTTGATCCACAACCAAGAAAAAGACTGATAAGTGATGTTCTTTTAACTTGTTGTATACTAAAGGTGATTATTCACTTTGGTGATTTTCTTCCCATTAACTAACCATACTGAATATGAATTCCACATCTAGGTATTATCAAAACAATAATATTTGAGACATGAATTAATTCAAAACATAAATCTTTGAGAGTCATTTATAAAAAAGAACACTTGAGATCTTTGCTTGATATAATTTCACAGTTGGCTTTTACGTCCTGTAAGTGTTTAAAATCCCTGGGGTTTTTCAGTTATTCCAAGTCACTTAAGTCTAGATATGAAATCAACAACCCACTGAATAAGAATTTTGTAAAGAACATTAATTCAATATGACAATAACAATCTTATAATCTCAAAGTTGAAATGTATTTTCAAAATTATCTAGCAATTGATATCTGTTTTGCCTTCTTACAGTAACAGTCTTCAAATTGTCAGTAGCTGAAGGACTTACCATCTCTCTGGTCTGCCATTCTCCCTTTTGACTAGCTTCAAAGTCTGTTTCTTGAAAGTATTAACCCATTGATGCTTAATGATGTCTCTGGCCATAGAAATTAATCTAATTTCTGAGAGAAAAGTTAGCAGTTGTCTTAGCTTTATATTCATGTAATAAAACCCATGACCAAAAGCAGCTCAGGGTGGAAAAGACTGAACTCATCTTACAATTCCAGGTAACAGTCAGTTATTGCAGGAAAACAAGGCAGGAACCTGGAGACAGAAACTGCAGCAGACGTCACAGAGGGACACCCCTTACTGGCTTGTTCCCCTTACTTGCTCAGATGTTTTCTTTCTTATACAACTCAGGACCACCTGTCTTTCTTATACAACTTAGGACCACCTGTTCATGGGTGGCACCACACACATTTAGCTGGGCTCTCCCACATCAGCCATCATTAAGAAAATTCCCTACAGGCTTGCCATGGGCCAATCAAGTTTCTCTCTTCCAAAAATGACCCTCAATTGTGTCAAAATACAATACAATAATAACAAACAAACAAACACTAACTAGGACAGCAATCATCTGAAATTGAGTCATTTCTATCACTGATGATTTGTCTGATTATTCATTTACTCGGCAAATACTGTGTGAGCACTGGACATGTGGCAGGTCCTGTGGGTACAATATAGAATAACTAAAAATGTCATGTTAAGTAAATGCCTACATAGAGCAGGTGACAGAAGAGAGAACATTTACAGAAAATAAACAGAAATTAACAACAACATCAAAATAGAGGGCTGCAATAGAGATTGTGAATGCAAAGTGACTGCTGGAGCCTTGGTAGGCAGAGAAGGCTCACAGAATAGAGTGTGGCAGCCAAAGGGAAGAGCTGAAGCACATAGGGTGACAAGGTGACATGAGAGGGAGTGAAAGAGGTACTGGAGGTAATGGGAACATCTGGAGTATATGGCTATAAGATGCTATAAGATTGGATCTGATGCCGAAAACAGTGACTACATAATTGGTTGTACTAGCAATCTGTCTGGTGAGTGGACACTAAATGAACGGGAAGTCAGGAATGGAAACAGGGAAACAGGCTAGGAGTGTTTTAGCCAACAGGGGTGTACTATGCAGACATGGAAGGCAATGGATTAAGCCGAGACATTCTGAAGGTGAGTGTGAACAAAGCCCTCTGATGGGCTGAAATCCAGGAGCAGAAAAGAAGGTAACATACTGTGCTTTCCTTGTACAAAGGGATTGTTTTCATTTGGTCCTATAAACTGTATAAAAATCATGGGGAGTGGGTAGAACTGCTTTTATTTTAATACCTGGACACTGGAAGGTGAGAAAATCATATTACCTGCCAAGAGTTACTAACTTATAAATCAAAGATTTGAATTCAGAACTGCTAATTCAGACTTTTCCAAAAAAGTAGCTTTTATTTTATGCTTCTTATAAAGAAAAAACCAACAAAATAACCATGCTGATTTGTAAACAGTGAGTGAAACAGAGTGTAAACTGAGAACATGATGCCAGGACAATACAGTTCAACCACCTCATCCTGACTACCTCTGACGGTACAATCATGGCTTCAAAGGCAAACAAACAGCTTCCATTAATAAAACAGATGGATCAAGTCTCAGTTTCTGCATCCTCTCTCCTTTCTGAATAATTCATCTATGAAGGCATCCCATTCGGGAAATGTGTGACCTTTACCCACCACGCCACATTTAATTGAATGCTTTGCCTCAAAAGTCACAGTGCCGTTCAACCTTTTACACCCACGGCCGTTCTGAAACACTTACCCCAGTTCTGTAAGGCCTGTTTTATTGAAATCATTTTACAAAAATAAATCATATCAAAGATTTTTTATAATTATTTCTAAGACTTTGCTCGCAAGACTAAATATTTTTAACACCATGGCAACATGGTCAGGACTCTGGCTAATGTATCCAGTCTTGTACCAGAGTTCATTCTTAGTAAACTTCTGCCATGGACAAATGGGTTACAAAGAAGCAAGGAGCTAAAAATTAGGCATTGTCAATAATCATTCAATTCAGATCTTCTAGCACTTCTTAAAAAGTGGTGAGTGAGTGAGATTTGTCCTAATAGGTCAATTCCCCACATCTCTTGTAAGATACACCATTGTACACTAAGCAAACTCCAAATTTTTAGCTTCTAGATTGGCTTAAATATACCTTCGCTTGTACTTGAAGTACTCTTCACATGACATCCCAACTGGACCTTCCACTATTTGCCTGAGTTGGGCAGGGTAGAGGATTATGATATCTTCATTGTTTCAGCTGAGTTTCACAGAGGTTAGGAATGTGTCAAACTTGTATAGCTTATCCTGTGGTCAGTAGGAGGCAGGACCAGAGCCTCCTGAATCCCAGTCCAGCAATGCACAATTGGCACACAGCTACAGTCAGTTGGAGTGACACTTAGGAGTAACCCAATTAATTGTTCTTCATGGAGAAGGGTTGCATAGCAACATTATATACACACCTAGTTTATAGAATAAGTACCATGCAGATGAGGGACAGTGTCTCCCTTTCTTTAGTCCATTAGCTTTTTCTCTTTAGTGGCAATAGTTTTTCACCAATTTAAAAAGATGCCTTCAGTATTTCACTGCACAACTATTGGTACTTTTTAGTTTTTCTTTGTGTAGTACAAATGATAGCATTCTCTTCCTTCTACTCTCTCCTTTCTACCTCCATCATCCAACATTCTATTGCCGTTACAATGGATTCTTTTGTCAAAAATTGCTTTCTCCTCATGTGCTCACCATTAAATGGATCTCCATTCAATAGTGATTAAGTACATTTTTTGTTATGCTTATGTCATTAAGGTGTACCCAATGAATTAACGAAACACTTGTTAAGACTATTCTCCGAGACCCCCTTGTTCTGACCTCTCTGGAAGGTTTCTCTCTGTACTGCCTGTGATCCTGAGCTCTTTATTTGCCTTGGGGACACTTTACCTTCTTTTCCCATTGGACCTTTTGTTTCCAATAACTTGCATCCCTTGCCTAATAGGACAGCCTATTCTCTTCAAACACTCTGAAGAAGACTGCATATGGAGATCAGTTTTGTGAGAACTTACATTTCTCAAAAACGCTTTGAATCTTTCCTCCTATCTGACTGATGATAGGGTGGGCATATGAATCTGCACTGGGGGGGGGTGATACTACCCCAGAATCAAATACACTCACGGCTCCCAGTGGTGCCTCTGCAGAGTATTAGTGATACTGGATTTCTTTACTAAGTTAGTTAGCTCAATGGCAATGACATAATTGTTTCTACCTAACGGGACAGTTGGTACTTTATTGTTTACTGCGTGCTGTTGAAAAGAAAAGCTTTCCCAATGTGTAGAAAAGTTAACTGATTTGTTTAAAATAACATATTTTTAATGTTTCCCAAATCTTTAATCTCACTATTCTATTAACTGTGAGTGAACCCTAATTTTTGTTTTTAAACTAAGTTATAAACCAGATAGTAGTGGTGCACACCTTTAATCCCAGAACTCAGGAGACAACGGCAGGCAAATCTGAGTTCTAGGCCAGCCTGATCTACAGAGTGAGTTTCAGGACAGCCAGGGCTACACAGAGAAAATCCAAGCAAGCTTGGGATCAGAAACACCCTGGACTGACTTCTTGGATCCCACTCCCCTTAGAGGAACATCTGACTCACTCTTGGGGGGGGGGTGAGAAAGCTGGATTTGCCAGCAGTGGAGACTGAACTAAGCAATATTGGGTCAGTGGGACCATGGGACTGTGTGCTGCCTGCCCAGGGAGGGGATGGGAGTTGTGGAGAAGAGAGAATGACCTGATGTGGTGGGAGGGGGAAGGGACCTTGAATAAGGATATACAAGGACAGAAAGTGTGACTTCTTTGAAATAAATAAATAAATAAATAAATAAATAAATAAATACATAAAGAAGGAAAGAAAGAAAGAAAATTCAAGCAAGCAAACAAGCAAACAAAAACCTAAGTCGTAAGTATAAAAATCACACATACATATTCAAAAAACTAGACTATTTCTACTATACTGCTCTATGCCTGTTAAAAGTTATACTGTAAGCTAATTTAAAATTAAAATTAAAGCATCATTTCATCATATAAAGAGTTTTGGGAAAATACAGACTTACATGAATGAATGCATCTGCTATTTCATATGATGACATTTTGACTATAGTTAGGAAGACCTTCAAAAAGAAAGATTTCCTTGAAATTGAGTTTCATATATGTACTCATAATTAAAATTTTGAGGTAGAATGTTCAAGTTTGAGGCTCGCTCAAGTAGAGGTTTGACCACTAACTCTGAGCTAATGTGTCAGTAAATAAAATAAGGAACTAAAAATGCCTACAGATGGGTGGGACTAGGAAGATGACTTGGTAAAATGCTTGCCCCATCCCTAGCACCCAGGTGAAAAAGCAAGGCACTGCACAGGCTCTATGCAGCCTAGGCTTGATGGGGTCCTAGTGCTGAGAGGGCAAGCGGATACATGCCCCCATCCCTAACGCAGAAGCAGTCCCCAACTGATAACCACTCACAAACGAAAAACTAGTTGTCTCCAATGAAGTCACTGGTTGTTACAAACCTCACTTAAGGGGAGGCCTCCTGCCCATCAATAGACAGGCAACACAAATGAACTCAATTGTTTATTTGGAGCTATTTTTATCTCACAGTACTAGGTCTGGGCATTTTTTTTTTTTCCTTTTTACCTTATAGATTTTTTGCTTAGATATTACAATTTTCTATTTTCTATAGATTTTTTTATATGTGTAAATATGTGTGTCTCAGAGTCTATATGTGTTTTTTGTGTCTTTCCTTTGGCTCTTTGTTTAAGTGTTCTGTCCTATTTTGGTTTATTTTGTTGTTGCTGTTATCTTCTTGATATCTGTTTATATTCTAATATGAGAGAGAAAAGGTGTGTGCATTTGGATAAGTGAAAAATTGAGGAGGATCTGGGATAAACTGGTGGAGGGGAAACTGTAATCAGGATATAGAGTATTTAAAAAAAAACAAAAACAAAAAATAACTTCAATTGAAAAAAAAAAAAATCCAAACATGGCAGCACATGCCTCTAATCTCAGTGCCAGGAAGAAAAAGACAGGAAAGTCCCTGGAGCTTGCTGGCCACTGGGTCTAACCAGGCTCTAAGAGAGACCCTGCCTTTAAAAATAGGATAAAAGTGGAGAGATGGTTCAGCAGTTAAGAGCACTGGCTGCTCTTCCAGAAGTCCTGGGTTCAATTTCCAGCAACCACATGGTGGCTCACAACCATATAAAATGAGATCTAGTGCCTGCTTCTAGCCTACAGGCCTACATGCAGACAGAACACTGTATATGTAATAAATAAATCTTAAAAACAATAAAAAAAAAGAATGGAAAGTGATAGAGAACAACTGACAGTGACTTCCGGCTTCTATATTCATGTGTATGTCTGTGCATGTGCACATGTGCAAACACATGTGTGTGAGTGTGTGCACTCTTATACACACACAATTACAAAGTAAAAATAACAATGTCTATAAGTGGGACAACTACAATTTGAACTAGTATAGAGAAATTATCACTCTTCAATACTAGAATAAGAATTTTTAATGTTCACTGGATGTCTGAACTGTGTGTACCACTGAACATCTTATTTAGGAAAGGCTTAGCAGGATTGGCACAGAAGGACAAACATTTCTAGCACAAACATCTGTAGAATGATAGCAGAAAGTAAAAAAGTCAGTGGAGACTTGCTTTTCCATAGTTGTAGAAGTGTATTTCCAAATATATCTAAACAGAACATAAGAAAGGATGTTCCAATACATGTTCTTAAATATTTAGAGGAAAAGATATAGTCAAAAACATCATGAAGAATATATGTGTGAACTTGAATCTCTGCCATATTAAAAAAAATGAGCATATTGTGCTGTGGGTTAGCTGGGATTGATATTGTTCTGACATATGACTACAGTGCTGGTGCTGCTTTGTGTTCAAGGAAAGATTTGATAAAGATCTTATTTATTAGAAAGCTCAATCTTAATGAGAGGGGATTTAAAAGAAATTGGAGGGTGGTTTTCAAGACAGGATTTCTCTTTGTAGCTTTGGAGCCTGTTCTGGAACTCTCTCTGTAGACCAGCCTGGCCTCAAACTCAGAGATCCACCTGCCTCTACCTCCCAAGTGCTGGGATTAAAGGCATGTGTCACCACTGCCTGGCCACAAAAGGGAATGTTAAGTAACTACTTTTAGCCAAAAAGACAAACTATTTTTATTCTTTAATAATTTTCCCAGAATACATGGACTTTTCAACATTTACACAAAGAATTTCTATCTCATTTTCCAATTTAAAAATTTGGCTGTCTTATTTTATATGCATAATAAATTTTTTCATGATAAAGTAGTATCACAGGATCACATAAAAAAGGAGTATTTGAAGGTGGGAACAGAAGACAGTAGAATATTTCAAAGACCACTATTATCATTTAGTTTGAGTTTGAGGCATTAAGACACCAAGGAGGATCTAATTGTTTATAGGGATGGACAACTCAACCAGGGCTGTGTGGTCAAGATGGTGTCAAAATTAAAATACTCAGTGCCTTCTGTTATCGTCACACAGTAACGATCGTTTGCCAGCAACTACATAATAACCTTAAACCTTCAACAGTAATCCCAATACTTCATCTTTCCAGACTGCACTTCCCAGATGGATGTTTTGTAAAACAGAAAGTGTTCAGTGAGGGAAGAGAAGAGAATTGATACCTTGTTCTTCAGATTGATAGATACTATTTTAAATATGGTTAAATCTTATTTCAAAATCCAAGGAGCTTCCAAGGGCTTCTGATAGTCTCATGTACACAAAGGTCCTATATACTATGCTTTAAAAAATATTTTCTTGTATGTTTATTTTATGCATATGGCTATCTTCCCTGCATGTATGTCTGTGTACCACGTGTGTATAAAGCCAGAGGAGGCCAAAAAGCAGTGATGGATCCCCTAGGACGGGTGTTACAGAGGAGCTGTGACATGGGTGAGGGAAATTAAACCTAAGTTCTCTGGAACAGCAGACACTACTGGGCTATCTTTCCAGTCCTCATGGTATTACTTAAATATATAGCATTTTGATATTTATTTAGGGCTGGAGAAATGAATGGCTCAGAGGATAAAGGTGTTTGTTGCTTACTGACCTGAGTTTGATCTTAGGAACTTACACAAGACAAGGAAAGAACCAACTCTCTCAAGTTTTCTTCTGGTCTCCACATGTGTTCCCTTGCATGCACATATGCACATATACACAAATGCAAATTTTCAATATTTATCTGTCCTACAGACTTCTTTTCATGGAAGTGATTCACACATCACCCAACATTATCGATGCTTCTACCTGGGGAATCCCAAAACTATGGCCTCAGTTAGGCTGTGTGTGTGTGTGTGTGTGTGTGTGTGTGTGTGTGTGTGTGTGTAGAGGGCTAGATATATCACGTAAAATCAGAGAGAGGGATTCATGGCATGATGCACTTGTTTTCTGTTGCCATTTTAACAAACTAGCACAAATATTAAGTGGTTTGACAAAAATCCATCTTAAAAGTTCTGCATGGTAGAAGACAGACATATGCGTTACTCTTAGCTAAGCTAAAATCAAGGTGTTGACAGGGATATATTTCCTTCTGCAAGCAATGGGGAGAGGGGGTTCCTTTTTCCAGTTCTACAGGCTTCATACATTCCTTGGCCCACTGCCCATACCCTCCATTGTCAAAGCCAGCAACATTGCATCCCTCTGAACATTCTTCTGTAGTTATATTTCCCTCTGATCACAGCCAGGGAAAGTTTTCAGCTTTTAAAGATTTATTTAAAGATTCATGTGATTAGATTAGTTCCACTTGGCCAGGCCTAAATTATCTTCCCAAGTCAGCCTCTGCAAAGCCTTCATGTTCCATGTAAGGTGACATAATCACAGATTCTAGGATTAGGGTCTGAGCATCACTGAGTAGGGGCATTATTGCACTAACCACACATGGGCTGGTAAGAATATCATAAGAGTCCTGGCCAGCACACAAAGTCAAGGAGTAAGAAAGAAAGGCAACTGATGCTTTTTACATTTCTCAACTATTTTCTATAATATCAAAGTACCAAGGAGATCAAAACCACCATGTGATTAAGAGATGTAGAGTAAACAAAGTATATGTTTACCAGCATCAAGACTTAACTCTGTCTTCACAAAAGAAGATTAAGTACTCTTCGAACAAGATAGTCCCCAGTAACAGCCATCTGGCCCTCAGCTAGGGGAGACCAATGCTACAGGTTACAATTTTAACAATAAAAGGGACCTATCTCCAATTGCCATTATCAAAGGAAGCATTTATTCATTGTTTTCTATGATGCAGCTGCTATATATATCCAGATTTCCTAGTAAAAATATGAAGTGCTTTTGTTTTGGATTGTTTTCTTGGCAATGTGTCACTCTGTGGCCCAGGCTAGCCTACAAGCCAAGGCAATCCTCCTGCCCCTGCCTTAGCTTCCCAAGTGCTATTACTTGGCATGAGCCACCAAACCCAGCTAAAAGTGAGTATTTTGGTTAATTTCCTCTCTCTGAGGTCTCTCTGTCTCTCTTTCCATTTCTCTCTCTCTCTCTCTCTCTCTCTCTCTCTCTCTCTCTCTCTGTGTGTGTGTGTGTGTGTGTGTGTGTGTGTGTGTGTGTGTGTGTGTGTGTGTTGAGGATTCAGCCCAGAGCCTATTGATGCTAAGCATATACACAACCATTGAGCTAGCTACCTTTTCCCCAAATAACTTTTTATAGTAACACTACTTAATAAGATTTTACTTACACCAAACCATTAAAAATAACACACCTGACTCCATTGCCTCCGTTCTTTTCTTTTTAAGCTTCACTGAGCATTTATAGTAAAAAATACCAAACTCATGGCAAAACATTCTCATTAATAATAATATAAACTACATATTTTGGGTATCTATAATATATGCATGAGAAAAGGTCTTTGCCATCTTACATGATTAAAATCTAAACAAGAGAATTAAACAGTCAGCTACTATGGTAGTGGAGGATGGAGTTTTGAATAGTTTCTCCCTATAATCCAGGGAAGAAAAATGAACATAATAAAGAAAATAATTCTGAAACTCTTAGATACAACACATCATGGAAGGAATAAGTAAAGATACTGGGGGAAGCCAGGAAGTCCACTGTGAATTTAAAAGGTAATGGGAGCATGCTTTCGGGGTTGCAATGAGTGTGTCTCTGCCTCAGAGCTCCTGGGATTCCCTACTTGTTCTCAACAGAAGGAACTGGGACTCATCAGCCAGTCAATGTAGCACTGGCACATGAAGATGCAAAACAAGCATTCTAAGTAACAGGCAGGATGTGTCATGGAACTGAAGTCATGTCCCAGCAGCAATACCCACTTTCATAGTATGGCTGTGTCATCACCCTTGGCCAATAGCCAGTTACTGTAATATCAAAAACTTCAGTTTTCTTATCTTGTGAGAAGTCAAAAGTAATACTAATTCATAGGAGGTATGAGAGGTAAAAGATATGCTACATGCAAAGAACCCTAACCCTAAGAATAATTAAGCATAATAATCATACAATAAATTTCAGTTGAGGCTCCTATCAATCTCTCTATGTTCACTTGCACAAAAACGAGTCTTGTCTTTCAGGAAGATTTTTATTTACTACTTCTGAGACTCACATTAGAGATATCTGTATGACTACCAGCCATAGGTTAAATATACATCTTTTCTGGCAAGGTGTGACTAGTACTATTCAAAAATATTTCTTTCAATAGGGTGGTATTGTGCCTGTCCAGAGACCTGGGGCCTGACACCACTTGAAACTTGCTAATCACATCTGGTTTAGCTTTAGACATTTTCTGGGATTTTGCCAGCAGCTACGACATTTTAATGGCTACAATAAACCTCAAAGCCTCATCAAATCTTTGCTGTATGTGTGAAAATTATGTCCTCCTCAATTAAACATTCAATCTGGGTTCACACCAAGGCCTTATGGAAAGGGAGGTGAAACTGAACGGGAACTGGAGATGAAACGAACCGCTGTGATCCTGGCCATCTCACCAGATGGTATTTAGAAGAAAAAGAAATTCATTAGAGAACCCAGGCTCTGTATTTTCTTTAAATATTTATTGCGTACCTTTCATGTGTTAAAAACACTGGCATCTCTAAAGATTAGCAGGGCATTTTTGTTTAAATATTCAGTGCGTGGGGGTGGGGAGTAGTGTTCTCTCCTTTGTGTCTGTGGGACTTCATGTCTTTGGAAGAAGCCCAGTTTATGGGAAATAACTCGGGTGATGCTCAGTCTTCCTTTCTAAAGCTAGTTCTTCCTAAAGTAGATCTTTAGAAATTGTCAGTAGAAATGAGAAGGGAAGAGTGACACTCAGTAGCATCCCTAGACTAAGTGAGACGTCCTGCCCCTCCGTTCTCCTCCCGTCACTTTGCTATTCATCATCAAGGTCATTTGGGCAAGGACAGCCATGAGGATGTCAGGGGAGGTAGCCCCTTGCAGGAGAGGAGAACATCAAACAGAGATCAAGTTCCTTCTCAAACATCTGTGAAGGGTCAGGCCAAGGGCTTCACAAGGGGCAGAGAGACAGGGCTAAGGATGGACACTAAGGGACAGCTGACATCTTGTGTCTTCATTCCTCACTATGGGCATTTGCCACCATTCTGAGAATGGCCTGCCTCCTAACTGCTTCTGGAGAAGTATAGAGAAAACTCCATATGAAGGCTTGTTATTCTGTTTTATCATGGTACAAACTGAGCTGGTATCAGAGATAAAGATAAAACTTTCGATACCTTAAAAGAGAAACAAATAACCCCAAGTTTACATATAAGATTCCTGTACAAAGAATCTATTTGGTTGAACTCATTCTCTCAGTCACATCAACAGTAGGAGTGGATGTGGGATAGAACCAACAGGTTTCTTTAAAAATGACTTACAAGGTTAAAAACACTAACTGGTAACCACTATCCTTACTTGAACCACTTTTATGCCCAAAGTAAATCCAAATGCCTCCCCTGCCACTGTGACTGCTTCCCACTCTTCTTCCAAACTGAAGACTGGCGCTTTGGAGCTCTCTTTCACAATAAACACTTTTCAAATGTTTATGTTTGAGTGCAAAAATATTCCTGGTTGAAGCCCTTCATTTCCTCAAGCTCTCCTTCTGGTACCCAGGGTCCCAATTTCCATATTAATACACTCCCTAAATTCTCCATAGAACATCTCCATTGGAGTCACACCAGTGCCACAGCTAGTGTTTATATTCCTGAACAAAGAGATGTCTTCACAGTGAAAACTCAGGACTTGAGAGATACCAAAGGAAAATTCTTGCCCAAGAGACATATACTTTTTTTTTTTTAACCTTCTTAAAAGTCAAAAATATGGTTTTCCAGGCTTTTGGATTTTGTCATTAAAATTGTGAATTTAGCTGAAATAGAACTTTTACTGTGTGTGTGTGTTTTTTTTTAAATCATTAATAGAGTTGTATCAAAATCAAATATAATTACAGCATGTATGCATATATATGACAAGACTGTATCTTTATATATACATATGTGTATGCGTGTACCCATATACATATATATGGGCAATGAAAATAGATTGAAAGTTATATGATATGTAATTAGATAGGCTTGATCAAAGCAGAGGGCACCTACTTCCAACCAAAGAATTTCCCTAAGTCTTGACTTTTCATCTCTAAAATGATGCTAGTATAGTTCCTGCTTAATCATTGTTGTTATAAAAAAGATATGAGAAAATGGTATGCTCGCAATAAGCAGCCATTGTTATTAAAGCCGTAACTAGTGAATATTAGAAGAAGGCAGATACGGAACAGAGGAGACAGCTCAGTAGGAAAGTGCTTGCCTTGTAAGGCTGAAGACTCAAAGCTGAACTCCAGAACCAGTTTTTAAAAAGCAGGTAACACTTGTAATCTTAGCACAGGAAGTGTGTGTGTGTGTGTAGGGGGGGATAGGAAGGCCCCTAGGCTCCTTGGTAAATCAGCTTAGTCCACCTGGTGGGTCAGGTCAGAGAAAGATCCAGTCTCAAAGACAAAACCAAAAACTAAGCCAATAAGGTGGGCTATAGTTCAGAGCTGACACCAAGGTGTCTGGCCTCCATACAGAGCTGCATGCAAATTCCTCCAAACACAAACAGGTGAGCAAAGAGGAAAAGGCACTGACCAACAGTTAACTCAGAGGAATTTGTGAATTTACTGCGTGCAAATACCACCCAGAGAAGGAATGACCCATGATGGCTGCGGGAGCCCATGGTGGAATCTCCAAACCAACCCACTCCATGAGCCAGCCATCAAATGAAACTCTTCTAAACAGCCACCCTTGCAGTTAACCCATTACCTTCTAGCTGTCGCTTCAGTTTTCTTAAATCTTTTATAAGATCTTCAAACTTGACTTGGGAGGCCAAAAAGAAATCTTGTGGTTCAGGTAGTGGAAAAACACTCTTGTCTGTTCCAGCCTCCTAAAAAACAGGGTAAAGAAAAGCATAGGACTGGAGTGATGGCTCAGCAGTTAAAAGCACTGGCTGTTCTTTCAGGGGATCCAGGTTCAATTCCCAGAAATCACAAGGCAGCTCAAACTGTTTGTACCTCCAGTTCCATGGGATCAGACATGCTCACACAGATGTATATGCAGGCAAAATTCCAATGCACATACAATAAACACTGAACAAATTTAGGAAAAAAAACCCAAAGTAATAAGAAAAGCATATTCTACTTCCCACTTTTTGCTTCTGTTGAAATTCCAAAGCATCAGCCAGAAAAAAAATGAAGCTCAGTCATGTAGTTAATTAGGAATCATGGCACTGCTTTGTTAAACCAGGACTGCACTTTGAAGCCTTTGAGTGTTTCATGTTATTTTTTTGGTCTTCCTAGCATTGAGATGCTGGTATGGGCTGCATTTCTATCCTGTCTCATAAATGGAAGAGGAAACTGTCAGGTAGATTCTCATCGATTTCTCTCTATTTCCATGGAAAAAGATAGGGAAACACATGAAAGCACTTACATTGCAAGTCCCTGCTGGAGTTACACATGCTAGCAATCAGATTACCCATCTTGGGGTGTGCCAGGGGATGTGGATTGGACAAGAAGGCACTGAGTGGAAGATGCTTTCCCCTCCTTTACTCGCTCTTTCTGCAGCTTGAATTCCGATGTGTGTGTGTGTGTGTGTGTGTGTGTGTGTACAATCTGACTTTTTATGTGTGTATAAAACCCATGTAAATGTTGTTGGTTTGTCTTAGAAGGTATTTATGGCAGGCATGGTTGAGTATGGTTTTGACAAGGTCCACAGCTCTACCTGATAGATGATCTAAGCTGTGAATGATCTTAAGGGACAGACTAAGGCATACCAGAACATAAGCCTAGCCTTAAATATCCTCTGCAGCCCAGGGCGCTTTCTCCCCAGTTGTTTAACATAAGCTGCTGCCTTGCATATCCTAGTATTTGGTTGTTTCTCTTTGTGCACACGCTACTTTGCCAGCTATCCTTCACATTCTATCTTTCTTAGTGCCATTAGGACTAATTCCAAATGCTGAAAGTGCTTTACAAGGCACTTTTAAGACCCGGCCTCTGTCTGTAGCACCAGCCTTCGACCTACCTTCCCCCAGCGCCAAGTCCTACACCCAAGCTTTCCTGAAACAACAGAGCAAGCCAGTCTCTTGCCTCTAGGCTCTTGTCTGCAAAGCTGATCTTTTCCATTTCCCTATAATCTTCTCATAGCTGCTTGTTCATACTCATCTTTCAAATCTTAACACAAAACATACATCATTTCCTCAAAGATTTCCAAGACCTCCCCCAAATTAGGTCTTTCTCTGTGTTTGTCAAGAATGTCTGATCCTATTGCCATGACATTTATTGCTATCAATTATTTTTTTAACCATTAAATTGTATGTCTAATGTACTAGACTTATAAAGACATCAATGGCAGGGACTCTCTCCTATTCTTGAAATAGTATATAGTATCTGACATATCAGTAAATGGTTTTGGTTAGTAGGTACCACTGCAGACAGTTCATGAAATATTGCTCTGTGATGTATGCAAGTTTACAATGAGACACTTAATTATTTTAATAAAATGTAGTTTTTAATAACTTCATACATGTACAAGGTATGTTTTTGGTCAAACAGACTCCCCATTCCCACATTCTTTAAATTCTTCCCCTTTCCCTTATAACTACTTTTCCAACTATTCATGTTCTCTCTTAAGAGCATTGAGTCCTTTAGTACTACTATCTATATGCAATGGAGTACAGGGTTACTTCCCAGAGGGGCTCCATCCTGAAGAAAAATGACTCTCTAGCAGCAGTCATCAATTTCCAGTGGCTTGTGGGTAAAGCGTGTGACTTCTAGAACCCTTCCACCATCTTCATTGGGATTTTGACTGTCTTAACCTTGCAGAGGTCTTGTTCATGCAGTGTAACAGAGAAGTCCTGCTTAGAGCTGACCACTCCACAGTAACAAACATGTAGTTTATGATTATATTTTCCTTACAGTGTCAGATATTGCCTGGGCCCTTGCCCTTCTTCTGAGTCAGTGGTTCTCTATCGGAGGGTCTGGACCCTGTTCAGCGGTTGCCTAAGCTCATTGGAAAACATAGATATTTACATTATAATTCGTAACAGTGGCAAAATTATAGCTATGAAGTAGCAATAAAAATAATTTTATGGTTCGTGGTCACCACAACATGAGGAACTGTATTTAAAGGTCGCAGCATTGGGAAGGATGAGAACCACTAATCTTTACACTTTAGATTCATTTGGATACTTCCTTCATTTTATTAGTACTTAAACTACCTATACTATACCATCTTCCTATACTTACTTTTCCACTTTAAAAACAACTGGAACACTGTGAATATCATATCTGAATGCAAAGTGAAGAGCCATATCTAAAGCACTCCTTACAAAGCCCCATAAGAATGGACGCTGATGAAATCCTGGTATATTACTTTGTAAGCTCTGTGCCCAATTCTACCATGGCTTCAATTTTCTTCATTAGGTAGAAAAAGAGAAAATGCAGGTGACAAATCAGTCGTAGGATCCAATCACAAAGCCCTGGGAATTGACAAGGCATTATCTCTGCATATTTTTCTTCAACCTCCACAGACCTAGACTTGAGCCCAACCCCAAGCAGAAGAAGCAGGAGGGTGAAAGGACTCAGCTTTCCTCAGGTCACTGCTCATTATCACAAACAACAGAAACCAAGCTCAAGGGCAAGGAGCTTCACATCACACAACTCCACACACTCCTCTGAGTACAATGTGTTCTTCTGTAAACACTGGAAGGGTACTACTCAAGTGTGGATGGGGCTCATTCCAAATCTGTAACAATTCTGATCATATTTTCCTCTACAAAGTCAAGTCTATCAAATCCTCCTCTCAGCAACCACCATACTCCATGAACTAATTTCAGCCTTTCTTCAAAACAATTGACTGTCTGGAGGCATCTGTCCTTGTGGATCTAAGATTACAAATGTCACCTGCCCAGATATCTCAGGGTAATTCTACACTGTGGGTACCTGCTCTCAGAACTTGGGAGTATGCTCAGAGGTGCTGCTGCTTCTAAATTTTCTGAAGCTCAACACATCTTCCTCACTTTAGAAAAATAAAACTATTTTCTCCTATCTAGTTCTTTATATCTGCCATTTTATTCCACGCTTGATATTTATATTACATAATGTAGATAATGCTTAATAGACCAAGGACCCTTCCCTGGTAGACACTATCAAGTTAACAGTGAGGTTGGGTTGTCAACTGACAATTTGTACTCTATTCACAGAAGAAGCAGAAGAGATTGTTGGAGACCTTCATATGTATGTATGTATAATTTCAAAACACAGATATATAATTTTTCTTGGTTTTCTTTAGACAGGATTTCTCTACATAGTCTTGGCTGTTCTGGAACTCACTCTGTAGACAAACTGGCCTTGAACTAAGAGATCCAGTTGCCTCTTCCTCCCTGCTGGGACTCAAGATAGACATCATCACACCCTGCTTTATGGATGTATACAGCTTAAAAGCAGAAAGAATATTTTCCAAAGCCTCTACACTATGTCCTAAACACTTTGCACAGCACTATGTTATTTCATTTAGTAATTCTAACATGATTCAATTGACTATATATATTGTTAATTATTGGATACCACAATGTATTTCAAGTTTTTGCTAATATTAGCTATCATAAGCAGAATATTGATGCAAGTTCTCAGTTATAAATTCCTAGAAAACTTATGCATATTTCTAGAGCTTTGATATAGGAAGGCTGAAATCTTGTTAGTTCCCTTAGCACATATGTATAAATTAAGAAACGGTGTCCCCTGTAAAATTGCCAAGCCATGTTTTAGTTATGTTTTTAATTTCATAAGGACTGCCTAGAATGTGACTTATAGAGCACCTCAGAAACCATTTTACATTCTCAGAAATCATGTTCAAGGGGTTCTAAGTAACCCCTAACCTGTCAACACCTTTTTATTTCTATAGTGACTGTCTTAAGGGGTATGTTGGGATATCTCACTGTGGCTTGGACTAATGATTAGAGATGCTGAAGATTTCTTGGTATACCTGTGGATCACTAGTGTGGTCTTTTTTTATATAAAATTATATAATTTCTTTATAAGGGTCTGCATTTCCGTGAATAAGTCTACAACAGATGTTAATAATGTTATGAGGATTTTTTTCCCTAAGACCTCCAAACATGTTATTTCTTGAGAGGAATAATAAAAGAAAAGCAAAATTTTATAAAAAGACTTGAAACGGAGGCTTGAGTGATGGCCTCATGCTCTTGCAGAGGACCTGGATTCATTTGTTAGCACACATACAGAAGATTACAGCAGCCTAAAATTCTAGACCCAGAAGACCTGATGCTGACGCCATTTTCTGGCTTCCACCAGGCATGCATGAGTGTGTGTGTGTGTGTGTGTGTGTGTGTGTGTGTGAGTGTGCGTGTATGTTATACATACACATGCACATATATACCAAGGCAGGCAAACCTCACACACATAAAATAAAAGTAAATAAATCTTCTAAAAAATTTTTTTTGAAAAGATGAGATATAGATAGTTCCAATCCAGGTGAAAATCAGAGCCCTAGGTCTTGATTCACTTGAAGTAGGGATCTATCTCTGTTGTGAGTATAAAAGTGGTATTAGAAATACACATAAAAGGCTGTGAGATTGCCTAGAGCACTGGTTCTCAACCTTTAGGAGGGAGTCTCCTCAACCTTGACATTTTTGTCTTTTTGTATCAATTTCAACAACCAACAAATAGTCCTACTTTCTTCTCAAAGTGAGGACTCTCAGTTCTTAATTCAAAAAGAAGGAATAAAGAAGAAAATTGTGCTCAGGTATATTCTCAAAGAAGAGCTTAATTCTAATCCAAATATATTCTAAGCCGAAAGCATGTTCTTGTTTGGTTTTCTTCTCAAATTTTTGTCTCTAACTTGTTCCTAAATGTATTGTTGGTAGAATTTTGGTTATTAAGGTAGACGTGCTATACAGGGCTTTAATTCTAGCACTCAGAAGACAGAGGCTGGTACAGTGAGTTCAAGTCCAGCTTGGTATACATACTGAGTTTCAGACCATCCCAGAATACTTAGTAACAACCTGTCCCCCAAAGTAACTAGGCTGGAGAGCTAGCTAGGCAGTTAAAACCACGCCCTGTTCTTATGGAGCACCCAGATTTGATTCCCACCATCGGTGTGGCAGCTCACGATTGCTCTAATTCCAGTTGCAGGGGATCTGGCTATCTGAAGGCTCCTGCACACATGTGGCACATATAAACCCACACAGGCAAACACACATACACATAAAATATAAATAGCTAAATGTCTTTTAAGAAGAATAATACAGTGTTTTGATTTCCTCAATGTTGATGGGTATCTCAGAATTCAGTTTCAACTCTAACTGGCTCCTGAATAAATCTAGAGTTCGGAAAACCACATAATCTGGTCAGAAGGCAATGAGGGGTCTATCTGAAGCTGGTAGACAGAGACTCAGCAGCCTCACCTCCTCTTCTGAAACCCATGTGTACGTTTGTCTTCATGGGGAAGCTTTCAGATACAGAGCTGGACTAGGGGAAAGCCATCCTTCCATGTAGCCAGTAGCTAGTACCTGAATGCTAAGGATTCATCAGAGCTGAACCCTCCCTGGTTCCCCAAGGCCATTATCTCCTCTCCTACCTGATCATAGTACCGCAGGTAATACTTCACGACATAGTCCACCAGGTTCATCCCATTGTCCTAGGTTTAAAAGAGAAAGTCAAATGCCAGCAATTCACAGGAGACCCTGCATGCTGCCCAGGTGAGATATTTATCATTTGTGAGAATCAGTCCCATTTCTGTTACATAGTAACCAGATTTTCTTTCCCCCTCCTAGCTTCATTCATTTTTTTAAATGCCAGATATAAAAAGAAATGACACTTTGTGTGTGTGAGAGAGAGAAAGGAAAACTCAAACAAAACAGGTAATTCAGGAGACCTTTGAGGTAAGGGCTAAGATAAATATACAACAAACACACAAACAAACAAACAAAAATCATTATCCCATAGTTCCTGGCATGTTGCCAAGACAGGAGGGGGTGGGAAATACTAAAGAGAGCTGTGGACTAGAAGAGAAAACCATCCCTCCCTTCCTACTTCTCAAAAAATGTGTGCTTTTAATGGCGTGAAAAACAATGAGGGCCAGCTTAAAAGGAAGGCCATGCCACTTTATGACCCTGGAAGGCCAGGGGGAGCTGGCCCTCCCACAAGGCAGTCTTTGTGCCTGTTCACAGGGGTCTAATTCTAATTTGCCTGTGTATTTCCCTTCCCTGTTCCCCCTGCCCCCACGGGACGCCCAGATATGGGCTGCTTGTTCCTAAAAAGGTGGCTCTGCAGGGGTGTGGAGCCAAATGATAATCAGGCTCAGAGAGTTGACAGAAGACCCCAGCCCCAATTGTTGTGGGCAAAAGAATAATTCCAATACTAGGCTCAACAGTGTCTGCCACTCAAAAATGAGTAAATTACAAGTGGTCAATATAAATTCAGAGACTTTAGCCTCTGCAGAATGATGAACACAGTATGCTGTTTTATCTTGTATTGTAGTAGTAGTTCTTCTAATCATGTATGTTAGACTCAAAAACATATGATTTATTTTATCACTGAAAATGAGGTCTAATAATTTAAAAAAAGAACCACATTCAAGTCAAAACAAGCACAGAAGGGGAAACAGAAATGCATGGTTTCAGAAAAAATGATTACTATTAGAAGATAAGATAAATGGATCAGTCTGTGATACTTTGTTTTAAATTAAAGTTTCATAAGAAAAATAACCATAACACATAGACACTCGGTATGAAAAGTAAATAAATACCCGACTTTTGACGTCTTTGAGTTTGGGTAGAATTTCTAAACCATATCCATCTGCTTGCCCTCTAGTTCTGTTTCCTCCATTCATGTAATTTCCAAAAGCCAGAATGAGAGCTAAGATATCCTTCACACTCTTCATATGCAGCAAGCCCTACAATGGCAAACACCAGTTATTACAGTCAGAACGTCCAACAGTCAGGTCTGCTCAACAGTAAGTGCTTCTCAAAGGAACCAAGTCCAGATAACTGGCTTGAAACCAGTCATATTAATAGTTGGTAAGTATGAGATATGTTTCACTAAGTGGTATTTTGGGGGATAGAGGAGAAAAAAACAGCCACAAATTCTTAATTAAGCAACAAAGTTATACTAATAAGGGCTGGACCTTTAGGCTTATTTTTCCTCTTAGGCAGTTTTAATCTTGAAACTTTAAAGTATTTATATGTTAATAACAGAGAATATAACTAATTTTTGATAATTCTAAGTTGAAAGAGGTCAGATATCTTTTCAGGATCTCTTTTGAAACTAAAAACCTATATACAAAGACTATAGCCAAATTCTGAGTATAGGCATAGTCCTCAGAGATCAATTTTGATAATGAACTTTGAAGAGGTTATGTTAAAGTTTTCAAATTGTGCTTTCTCCAGGAGTTTGCTTCACATTTATTAACTTTCACAGTGGTAAGCTATTAAAAAGTTTCTTTAGCTTCCTATCTCATTCATATCTCTTAATCTTTGCTTCAAGTGCAAACTTTCAAACAGAAACTTTTTTATTCTATTAATTGTCTTTATCTTCTTTCTAAGTACATTTCCTTGTGTGTGGATGGGGTGGCTGAGGGATGTGTGCAAACATCTGGAGGTCAGAGGACAACCTGCAAAAACTGGTTCTTCCTTCCACTTGTAGACTCCGAAGATCAAATTCAGCTCATCAGCCTCAGTGGCAGACACCTTACCCACTGAGCTATCTTGCCAGCCTAGTTTCATCCTTTTTCAATTTTGAGATAAAAAGGAAAATAAAATTCAGACCTAGGTAAACTTCTGCCCTGGTTTCTCAGGGGTTATTAATATGTATATCATATGTTGGTAATGGTTATTCTTTCTTCAATGAAAAACCTCTTATATGTTGGGGGGGAGGTTAGAGGCAAGTAATGAAGTATTACAGAATTTGTGACACCTACTTGTTCTATGATCTTAAGAACATGGGTGGAAGTTCAAGGGCTGGTTAAAAGTGAGCTTGGAACAGAGCATAGTGAACACAGAAGGTATATGCCAGTCACTCACAATCATGGTTAGTTATTTCCAGTCTCCAGAGTGTGTTCATTTTATGATGTAGGCAGATTTCAGATGATCATCTGCATGGGCTTCAAGTAAAATCTCTTTGTGATTCAAAGAATTGAACAGGGATTGAAATACTTTGCTTTGATTTTAGCTTTTGGAGGCCAGTATGTACACGCTGAGGTATTGACTTTTTTTTTTAAAGTCTATAAAAAAGCATTATTTTTCTCTCTTTCCTCTCTTTTTCAGTCCATATCTCCCTTTTCCTTATCTTCCCTACTCTCCATACACTTGGACAGGACAAAACACACACTTCCCTTTAATGTAAAGTACAGATGACTTTCTTTCTATAAGTCACCAATGTTGGATCCTCCTCACCTCTCATTTCCTCTCCTAAACAGCAAAGGAGGCTTTAGATGAAATGACAAACATACCTTTGAAGCTCTTGTGATAATCTCTACTTTTCTGTGTAAGGAAGTGACACCTTCAGAAAACACAGCCCTGAAGATTATGCATTGGGCGCGCTCAGCAAAATTGGGAATCTGGGCTAACTCATGCAGAAATCTGTAATAACAAAAACAAATTATTTTGCTTTATGCACAGTCATAGACGGGAACAAAGAGGGCTGGTATGGATTGACCAGAGGGAACATGCCTTACACTACAATTTCAGTTGTAAAGGGAGTCAGATGGGCTGATTCAGGGAACTTCACAGGTATTTGCTCCATTGTTAACAACAGGGCCTCTATCTAGTGAGCTCATATGATGGTGAATAATGTACATGAGCACAAAGTTTATGTAAGTATTCTGAAAATGTTACCTTGCTTCTGCTATTCAAACAAGAAGCTAAACCCAGATAGAAAGCCCTGGTCTTTATTGAACAAGAAAATGACATAATCCTGTATCATGTAGACCTCTCTAAAATGTACCAACGTAGGTAGAGCAAACTAAAGACTTTGGTCACATTTAGTCAAAAATAGGATATTACTGAAGTGAGATTGCTACTATTTTTCTTAGTTATATAATAGTTTATAATTTTCCATAATTTGTTTATCCTTGTGGCAATTTACCTACATAGGTACAGCTGATAGCTCAGGACTTAGAAATAAGCAGAAACTCATAAAGCAGGCACCCTAAAAGTTATTTAAAAAGTGTAACAAACAGCTTCTAAGAGCTGAAACTGGTTACCACTCTCTCCACACAGTAGCTCACTGTCTGAGTGACTGGGCACTGATGTCTTCTGCAAATGAAGCTGGAAGGGCTACCTGCTTTTGAGGCCAACCACCAGAGGAAAGGATATGAAGTAATATGAGTTGAAACAGTTGGCTATGGACTCAGAAAGGGAGAGAATCCACTAATACCCCTTAATTCCATTTTGGAATTAAAATGATTATTAACTGATATCTCTGAAAGTTTGGTCAATTCAGAATACCATCACTTTGAAATTTTGCAGTCTCCCAACAAATACAGTTTTGTAGCTGAACAGTTGTTAACTCTCTCTGTGTCAAATAAAAAAGAGAAGGAGCAGCAGAAAATGGAGGAACTGGAGGAGCTGAAGGAACTGGAGAAACTGGAGAAGCAGGAGAAGCTGGAGGAGCAGCAAGACCAGGAGAAGCTGAAGGAGCTGAATAAGCAGAAGGAAATTGAAGGGGCAAGAGGAGCTGGAGAAACAGGAGGAGCTGAAGGAGCAGGAGGAGCTGGAAGACAAGGAGGAGCTGAAGGAACAGGAGGAGCAGGAGAAGCTAGGGGAGCAGGAGCTGGAGGAGCTGAAAAAGCAGGAGGAGCTGGAGGAG
>PVIH01001064.1:236483-265105 GCA_004025045.1 Sigmodon hispidus | reverse complement strand
GAGAGGAGAGGAGGAAGCAGTTGTATCTGGAACAGCCCCTTGAGTGTGTGCCGCCCCTTGTAGACTGTAATCATGCCATTTGTGTCCTGATGGAGCAGTGGCAAAGCCAGTGAGACGTAACATAGACACTCAGGGAAGATGCTGCTAAGTTCCCATGTTCCCGAGGAATATGGACTTGGTATTAGCTTTCCATCGCTGACAAAATTCCCGAGGCCAATCAACTTAAAAGAGGAACAGTATATGTGGGCTGTGGGTCAGAGCTGGCAGCTCTTGGTTGCTGGGCTCCTTTGCTCTATATCAGGATGGGTGTATGTGGCAGAGAAAGCCACTCTGCTCAGGTGGCCAGGAAGTGTGGGAGGAGACAGGATCATTGGTTACTATCCAGTGGCCTAACTTCCCTTAGCCTTTGGGACACACTTCAGACCTGAACCTTACAATATTGTCTGAGAGATTATTTTAGTGATTAATTTATTATGAGTAATTTATAAAATATTTGGTAGATGTTAAGAGTGAGACTCAAGAACAAAAGATTGGGTAGCTGGGATAGTTGGGATGTTTCATCAGGGTCTCAATGCATGATGGTATAGGAAAGCAGAGAAGCTACCTGGGTAGTTTTCAGAGCCCCAGAATCCAGTCTGACTTGCCTTGGTGATGCGCCTTTAAAGTTCCCATAAGATGCAGGATCCCTACCTGCTACACCTTCCACTGAGCCCAAATTCTGAGAGAACAGATTTGGTGTCTGCGGTCAGGCCACCCTGAGACCATGTCCTCCTCCATCGCTAGCCAACTCTGAAAATATGGGCAAGTCACCTGACCCATCAGAACCCCAACTTCTCATCTCATGTGAAGTTAAGTCACTGATCTTATGGAGTTGAGGGTGAAATTTTGATGTGTTCACTAAACACACCATTGTTGCTGCGGACACAGGCACAGATCTGTCTCAGATCCAGGATCTCCTGCCCATGACTCTGCTGGACAAACTGCCAATTCCTACTGTTCTAGGTGTCTTCCCTGAGCATAACTGCTGCTATGATACTTTCAGTGTATAGCACTTTCCAGCATCAAATCTTATGCAGAACCTGATAATCATAACCAATGGATGTGAAGTTGGAATGGTCACCACTGGCATGGGGGCTACATACCACCTGTTTGCTTTTAGGAGGAACATCATGTGTCTATCTAGGGACATCATTCCTCTCTCTACCTGTTTCCTTATGGTCCCAAGTCGTCATCCTAGTATGACACAGTATGATTCTTTCTGTTTCTGCTTTCTATGAAGCTGTCTTATTCTGAGTCTTGTTCCTTGAACCAGTCCAATGAGAATGTCACGTGAACACTGACTGATGTCAGAACGTTCCTAAGTTCTCCAACTCACAGGACATGTGGTTACGTTGGCAGGGCTTTTCAGTCCTTTCCAGTTTCTTGTCCACCCCTGCAGGTGGCTGGCCATCTCTGGCAGGGCTTTTCTAATTAATATATCTACTTCATTGCCTAGGCTTTGGGACTCACCTTCACTAGCCCCAGGCTTGAGCCTACACTGTGAATGTGAAATTGAGTTTACATTGTTCACTGAGAGTGTGCATATAAATAAATTCACAGTCAGGAAGAATGCCATGTTCTCTGCTGTGTCCTGGTATTTTCTTTGTGAGATGTCATTTATATGTATATCAGCAATGGGCAAAATGACAGCATGGAGCCTGACCCATTCAAGTACAGGGATTACCTTAGGGACTTTGTCACAGCCATAGAAAACTAACTAACATCAAGTACATATTCCTTGTGAACATGAGACTTAGGAACATTTTGCCCTGGTTCACCTGGCCATAGCCACTAAGGGCCATGTGGCAGTGGAGTCTGTTGTGATACATTCTGTGTTTCCTTTAACCTCTGAAAGATAAATTGGATATTCTTTTCTTTTTTGTAATTGCTTTATTGAGGTAAAATTTATATTCTGTATAATTCATCTTCCTAAACTATACAGTTCAGTGATCTTTACTATAGTCACAGTTGTCTCAGAACCTTAGGCAAATGTTACTCTGCTTTCTGTCTCTATGGATTCACTTGGTCCAGACATTCTTGTGCTAAGAGACCCATCTGATACATTGTGTTTTATGTATGGCTTCTTTTACTTGGTATAATGTTGTTAAGGTTCATGCATGTTCTCACATGTGAAAATACTTTATTCCTCCTATTTCTCAGTAATGATCTACTACAATAGGAAAGCCTCCTCCTCCTTGCCCCTCGGCTGATGGGCAGATAGACTGTTTCCACCTTTTAGCCTTTGTGAATAATTACTCATGAATAACTGCTGCAAATGTTTGTGTGAAAGTCTGTGTGTTGGGCGCCAGCTTTTCAGATCCTTGGGGAAGAGGATTAAGAATTTCAGTAGCCAGCACTGAGTGCCTCCTAAATGGAAGACTATGTCCCATCTCATGTAATTCTCACAGCAACCCGAATTGTAGCTTTCCGCCCCATTTTTCAAGGAAGAAGACAGATCCCTTAGCTAATACAGGTGGACCTGGGACAAGAATCAATTCTCTGTGATTTCCTTCATATTGTATCCAGAAGTGGGCAGCTACTTATATTGTACCTCTCTCTAAGTCAACCACACTGATTGCCACACTGGTTAAGCCCAGAGGGTGTGTTAGTGACTTGCACTACCTGAACTGAATCCCTACACTAACTAATGGGCTTTTCTTTACTACAATGTTTGGTAAAGAATAAACATTCAAAGAAATTGTATAGCTCAGGGGGGACGTGGCTCATGGTACCAGAGTTGAGTGTAAGCATTCCACAGTAACCTGCAGCTGCTTCCTGCCCCAACAGCTGTCCCACACAAATGTGCAGCTTTCTCTTTCCTCAGGTAGGTTCCCTGTATACTTAGAATTCCATTTTCAAAATGATAGCACATGTGCTTTTCTGTGTGCGCTTGGAGAAGTCTCCAAGGGTAATTCTGCACCAGGGAACCTCAGACAGGTAGGACCCCTGGTGGCTGGTTGTGGCATTGCATTATTCCTTAGGTGCCTATCCCATTAGAATTCACTGCTTTCACCCACCTATGATTAGAGACTGAGGCATGCAGTGAACATACTCTGGAGGGTTCTATGAATCTTGAGATGGAGAGGAATTTGGGGAGCTGCATAAAAAAAGGAAGAGGGCTAATGGTGGTAGGTGATGTACCAACTGTCTCCATATGGTTACCTACCCACAGCTGCTATCTTGGATGACCCCATGGAGTGCAGCAGAGGGGAACGGCTCTCCATCACCCTGGCTAAGAACCGCATCAACCGCGCACCAGAGAGACTGGGCAAGGCCAAGGTCGAGGTGGACATCTTTGAGCTTCTCAGAGACAGCGAGTACGAAACTGCAGAAACCAGTACGTAGCATGGACAGGGGGGCAGAGGAAGATGGTGGTGGGTGGGTGTCTAGTGCCAGCCCTATGATACAGATGTTTCCAGGAGAGGGAGAGTGTTATATATGAGGAAGGCTGAGAATTTCAGCCCAAATGAGATTCCTAGGTTTTGTTGTGAATAATGAGTTAGAATATTAGTTAACAAAATAATCCATCCATCCATCCACCCACCCATACACGCATCCATCCATTCATTCATATGCTGATTTATTCATCTCCTGGACATTTTCCATACAAATACTTGAACAAACTTTTGTGGCTATTGCAAAAGAATGGTAACTTGTCCATTGATCACCTGATAGCCTTTCTTCCTTCCCTCCCTCTCTCCCTCCCTCCCTCCCTCTTTCTTTCCCTTCTAGTCTCTACTACTGTTTCACTTTGAGATAGGCTCTCACTGTGTAGCCCAGGCTGATCTAGACTTCAGTAAGTAGACCAAGCTAGCTTCAAACTCACAGCAATTCTTCTGCCTCAGCCTCCCAAGTACTGGTACCACTGGTGTAAGCCACCCCACCTGGCTCTGTCTTGAGTTCTTGTGCTGAGGCAGAAATGTAGGAAGATGAGTATGACCATCTTAGAATGGAGTATGACCACTTTCTTTGATTACAATATTTAGCCTGACTATACCTCAGTTTCTTCATCAGTAAAATGGGAGTGCTAGTTAGGTTCCACTTTGCAAATCTTGCATATTGTTATGAGATTCATATGAGTTAAAATGTAGGAAAATACTCTGTGTATTGTAGGGTTTCACAGACAAAACAGGTCACTCAACTTATTCTTAGCACACAGGGTGGGTCCCACGTGCAGGATGCTGCTTTCACTTCTAACAAGAGTTGCACACTATCTTTTCTATTTCAGAAAAGACAAAATGCTCAAAGCTTCTTGAGCATAACCTAACCTGTGCAAACCCATTGCACCTCCCTTATGATCTTCTCTCTGATGCTGGTGTTGCATTGGGACTTAGGCTCAACTGAGTGAGCCCCTGCATTGTAGCTAAGCCAGAAATGAAGAGCTCCAGTACAGAAGGAAAACAAAAAGCTGTTAGTTAACTTTCTGTGACAAAGTGCCCAAGACATCGACTTAAGAAGAGGGAAAATGTTTAGCAGCACAGTTTTTTTGAGGTCTGAGTCCATGACTTTTGACATACAGATCAAAATGGTGGAGACCTGTGTTAGAGTTATGCTGTCCACCTTATGGTAGCCAGGAAGCAAGACAATATAGGAAGAGGAGGCATGAGGTTCCAATACCACCTTTACGGACATTGCCCCCAGTGACCTTACTCCCTTCCACTGGCCCACCTCCTAAGGTTTCCACTGCCTCCCAATAGCACTACCATGTGAGGACCAAGCCTTCACCATGGGAGCCTTTGAAGGACACTGGAAGCCAAATTGAAGAAGGGGTGCTCAGCCCAGACAGATGATTGACATCAATTCCACAAGGCTTTGGAGAATCCTCTTCTCTTCTTTTCCCAACACCCCAACCAAATTAAAAAAAAAAAAAAAGAACAACTAGTGCAGCTATTTATGTCTGTCACAGGGTCTTCCCAGTGAAGATGCAACAAAGCTCTACTGCTCTAGTCTGGGATGTTAGGACTACAGGAAGGAGACAAGTTTCTTGATGGAGATAATGGGGGAGGCAGGATGTGGTCCCCAGAATAACTTCTCTCTCTCTCTTGTGCATATGTGTCTTTCTCTTTCTCTGAATCTGTCTGTGTGTGGGAACGTGTGTCTTTCTCTGTGTGTGTGTAAACATGTGTCTTTCTCTGTCTCTTTCTGTGTGTGTGTGTGAATGTGTGTCTTTGTCTCTGTCTGTCTGTCTTTCTCTCTGTGTGTGTGAACATGTGTCTTTCTCTGTGTGTGTGTGTGTGTGTGTGTGTGTGTGTGTGAACAGGTGTCTTTCTGTGTGTGTGTGTGTGAACATGTGTCTTTCTGTGTGTGTGTGTGTGTGTGTGAACATGTGTCTTTCTCTGTGTGTGTGTGTGTGTGAATATGTGTCTTTTTCTGTCTCTCTCTCTCTCTCTGTGAACGTGTGTCTCTGTGTCTGATACTCTCACTGCTTCTTGAATGCCCTGTACTGCTGGACCCAGGCCCCTCCCCTCAGCTGGCCAGTTTTCCTAATTCATCCAATATGCACCTGTCTCATAATGGCTGCTCAGGATGATGTCCTTTGATGCCTCACTTTGGAGCTTTTATTGAGGGTTTCCTCTGTGATTCAGGATGTTTTGCTTTGGGAACAGTGTTGGAAATGAGACAGAGCCTCTGGACTCATGGGGCCTACAGTCCTTCAGAATATACAGTGTCCCCTAGTACCATTGTTAAAATACGTTTTTATTAACTTTTTTGAGAATTTCACACAGACACTCTTCTCCTTAATCTTTTCTGTATTCATTGCACTCCCACCTCTCCCAATTTCATGTCTTTTGTTTATAACTAACCTACGGAGTCCAGTTTGTACTGCTCATAGAGGTGGGGGTGTGAGGCCATTATCTGGAGCATGGCCAACCAATCAGGGACCACACTTCTAAAGAAAACTGACTCTTTTCCACTAGCACTGGCAACTGCCAAAAGCACCGCAGCTGGGAGTGGGAGCTTGTGAGTCCCTCTTCTTTCCACGCTGATATGTTGGATGGTTCGATCTTAAGCAGATCTGTTGAGGTTGCTCACAGCTGTTGTAAATTCATGTGTGCTGCTGTCCTGTTCAAAAGATGCAGTTTTGCTCTGGTCTTCCCTGACTTTTGACTCATAGTCTTAAAGCTCCTTCTTCTGTGATGTCTCCTGAGCGTTGAGGGGAGAATTGTGAAATAGATTTCTTACTTAGTATGTGTTTTTTTGGCTCACTAAAGGGGAGGGTCTGATCAGGCCTGCTCACTTTGCTTTGTGGCCAGTCTCAGGTGCTGCAGGTGTTTGCCAGACTGCAAACAGTTATTGACTATGTGTGGGACCAGTGTTCTTTCCGGTTCAGTAGCTGTGATTCAGGGTGGTTTACACTATACAGAGTTGGGCCCTTGACACTAACAGGGGTTACTGACACACGTTCCTCTAGAACAGGGTGTGGGGGGGTCCAGTATGAAGACATTCATTTATTCATTCAGTTAGTAAATACTTAGCAAGAGCCTTTTGCATCTGATTCTATCCAACAAGAATTTATCAAGGAATAGAAAAATGTCCAAGCAGATGTCAAGGTCAAGGTTAATTTTTAATACAATAAAAGGAAGACAGATTGTTCAAGATCTTCCAAATAAAATGAGAAATACCCACAACAAATGTTTTATGAGTTTCCTAGTCTGGTCTGTGGGGTTTCTTCACTCAGGTCTCAGACAAGGGTCTGGATTTCTTCACAGCTCTGCCGTCTATTCTTTGAAAACCACCCCTTCCCTTTAGTTCTTCAGAGCCTCCCCGGCGGGACTGAATGCATGTCTGCCCATTGTAGATGGCATCATTGGCGGGAAGAAATTTCCTCTCCCAGTGACCCACGCAGCCTGCCTTGGTAAAGTCAATGCATCTACAATATTAAGCCAGATGAATCAGGGAATAAAGGAAATTGATATCTTTATTCCTCATTTCAATGCTTTGGACATCTTTTTAATGCCTTTTTTTAGGCACCAAGTATTTTATTAGCAAGTGGCTTTCAGCTCAGCTTTTATATCTCAGTGTGTTTAAGGCATGCTTCAGATGGCTTTCTGGGTCTTTCTGCCTCAAGTGTCTTTCATGTGAAGTCAGAGTATACCACCATACTAGGTTTTAAATGCTACCAGATAGTTCTTTGAAATGTCCCAGCCTAGTTTCTTCTATCCTCAGATGAGGGGAGAGGTGAATGGTGGACTGGTGCAGTAGGCTACGGCAAGGTGAACAGGCCACCTGTGTCAGTGAGAATACTAGCTAGAGACAGGTAGAGCGAACAGGACCCTTGGATGGAGAGGGCTGGTCCACTGATCCCTACTTGGGAAGATGTCTACATGGGGTGGCAGTTAGGATCGTGCGTTTGAGAATTAGACTGGCCAGAGCTCTCCCTGTGTGGCGTGGAAAGGCTACGATGCCATTTTTATGCTTCAGGTTTGTTTATTTGTCAAAAGATAGTGACAGTCATGTTGTCTCATCTAAGTGCTCCATGCAACAGTGTAGGTGACACATGCCCCTTGGGGGGTGCACACACGGGTCTTCAGCAAGTGACAGCTATGGCTTTGGCTGTTAGGTTATTTTTCCTCCTCTATTTCCTCCGGCCCCTGCCCCCCCCATCACCTCTTCTATCCTGTGTTTCAAAGCTCAGCTGTCCCCGAGGGCTACATTCTCTCCCAGGCTCCTCTCAGGTGTCTTGCTTAATGTCAACATCCCTCATAATTGGACATTCCCATTCTCTTTCCAATTTTCTGCACTTGATGTTTCTGACAGCTTTGAGTCTTTGAAAGTTATGGTGGGTCACCTCATGCCAGCTGCTGCTCTATACCACAGTTTGGGTTTTCACTGGGCTAGTGGTCCAGGCCCGATTTTCATTGCTAATTGAAGACATTTGCATGGATCCAGGGCCTTGGAGAACTCTCTCAACTGCTCACCCATCACCCTGTGGTCAGGGACTGGGCTTCAAGGAGATGAAAGAGATGGCTGGTGATGTTTTTGGTTGTGCAAAGTCGAGGCTGTGACTGAAGCTGGGACTTTAGTGATCCAACAGGTCTGTTTCATCTTACTGAAGTAATAGGAGCTTTTCAAACAGCACTGTGCACAGCATACTTAATGAATCACATTCAGGGTGGGCCAGCCGGTCCAGGCAAGCAGAGGTTATTTTGAGAATCAAAAATGAGGAAGTGTGATGAAGGCGAAGATGTTAGGATCCAGAGGTCGCCCCCTCGTCTGTTCCCTGCACAGGAGGGTTAGAGATGGAAGTATCACACAGGGCATTAATTAACAGCCAACCTAGAAACTAGGAAGATACGAGGAGAAAAATCAGCCCCCATTTGGTCTGGTTCAAATAGGCAGATTTTCCTACAGTAGGTTTAGTTAGAGTGAGGGTCACTTACGAGTTCCTCCAGCACTCACGGGATTCCCCCCCACCCCTGCCTTTAACCATCATTGCCTCAGGCTTCTAGATGTTTGATTTGCTAACTCCCCCTGCACGGCTCACAGATTTGGAGAGGAATGGACAAGACCTATTAGGCCATTTCCCTCCCACTCCGCCTTTCCTGCTTCTCACTCTATGTTATCTCCACCACAACCTTCCTTTTGCAAGGAGCTCCTGAAAAGCATCAGACTTCCCCGTCCTCTGCTCCATAGATCACTCTGTCTCCTGTGGAGAATGTATTAGAGCTGAACTAAACACCACCCCTTTACCACCCACATAGCCGTGGGCACCATCCCTGCTGCTGCCAGAGCCAGTTTGAGGTTTAATTTACTGTAGAGCTAGAAGCAGGGGCCTCCCTGTCAACCCCTCACCTCTGCTTGTCTCTGTGAGGCCAAGCATAGCATCCACTGTCCACATTGTCTTCCCTTGACGGCACACCAGACAGCCAGGACCTCGAAGGCCCCAGGGTTTCTGGCATGGGGCATGTGTCCACTATGTTCAGACTCACCCTTTTACTTTACTTTTCCTAGGCTTCTTGAAGGCTCTGAGGGTTATAAGCTCCAGTGAGTCAGGCTTGCCTCTGATAATTGAGGGCCAGCATGCCGCAAAATCAGTTCAAAGGGCCCAAGGAGATGGCTCAGGAGGTAAAGTGCTGGCTATCCCTGTAAATCTCCCTGTGTGGGAGGTGGAGATAAGTAGATCTCCTACACTTACTGGCCAACTTAGATTGTTTGCTGAGTTCTAGCCCAGGAGGAGACATTGTCTCAAAACGAAACCAAACTGGATGGATGGTGCCTCAGAAACAAGACCCAAGCTGACCTTCATAAACACACACACACACACACACACACACACACACACACACACACACACACACACACACACGCACAGCGTAGGGTAAGGAGAAGCTAGAAGAGAAAGGCATGCAAATATGATGAGTCAGTCCTCAAACATTCCTTGATTTGTTGTCTGGGTTCCCCACTTCCCAGGTGCACCTCCTAGCACAGACTCAGTAACGCACTGAATGGTAGTGTGCAGAAATGATCTGGTCCAGCCGTCTCACTTCACAGATGAAGAAACTGAGGCTCATGGTTTTTTCAAGGAAGAAGTGAAGGAGCACTTCAAAGTGACTTAAGTCTTAGGTGGTCTTCAAAGGTGTGTCAGAAAGTGGCTCAGACAGAGCTCCTGGCAGAGCTAAGACACAGGACAAATGGTCAGGTGAAACTCCAGGCAAAGCTTGGAATGTTCCATGTGTGGACAGACACGGCCTCCAGGTACAGTGGCACAACAGCCCAAGCAAAGCCTTACGCCTGGACAACAGGGGTACGGTGGGGTGAAGTGGCTGGTGAACATGTGTCTTTGAAAGAATTTCTAGCAGGCATAGTTGATGGTCAGATATGAAGGTCAGTAGAGATCAACACTCAGAATCAGGGCTGGGGCACCTGTCTGCCTCAGAACCCAGATTCTATTGCATCTGGACTCATGGCCTATTCCTTCAAGTCCCCATGGGAGAATAATTAAAATTCTATGGAAATGGGTATGCTTAACACTCTCCCTTTCTTAGGTTAGTGGGGAGTGTGAGCATGGAAGTATTTAATACACTCAGAGCAGCACATGGCCTGGTGTGAGCTCTCAGCAACTTTTACCCATTCTTGTGATCATAGATTCACGCCTCTCTCTCTGTGGCAGTGTGCTTGCCAGCTGGGTTCCTGGCACATGAGAAGCCCCGGGGAATAGTGTTGTTCCTTCTGAAGTAGTTTGAGACTATTAGGGAAGGAGGAGGTGGTGGAGGTTTCTGGAACCAGGCCCCATCATGGAGCATGATGGTGCAGAGGGCTGTACTCCTGTATTTCCTTTCTTGGCTCACCCAGTAAGACCAATTTATTCAGCTCACCAACCACCTCAGAGACATGAACAAGGGGCATCCAAGAAAGCTCTGGTGCCAGAGGAGACTGTGTGTCAGAGTAAACAGAAGCAGCTGCTCCTTGATTGGAGGGCAGTGAGGGCCTCTTGATACGTTCCAGGAGTGGTGTGTGCAGGGACGAGGAGACAGCTTTGCTCTCCAGACTGACCTTGAAGTGACTTGTCCCAAGGACTGAGTCATCCCCAGGTTTTCCTGCTATGTGGCTCTCCCAGCCCTGTGAAGCTGGGATGCTTAGCCCCTGAGGGTGGATAAGGAGCCCATCTAGAACTACCTTACCTTGGAGGGACAAGGATCTACTTTAAGTGGCACATGGATTGGCCTTTCTGGAATATATGCCTCACAGCCAGCTCTTCCCACCCTGCATTGCTCCTGTCGGCTATGACCTAGCTTCCTAGGTGGGCTCGGGAGCCGCAGCGAAGTTCCTCCATGCACTTTCAATACCACATTGCTGTGTTTTCTTTTCTTAGCTGCGCTAACAATTGCCTTCTGATTCCTCTGCTGACTAGAAAACTTAGTCATGGCACTGTCACTCATGTTTTTCTGTTTCTTCACTTTCCTCTCCTGGAGGCAGTTAGGGCCACCTGTTTCTCCTTCTTGATGTCCCTCCTACCCATTTCCCAGTGTCTTCACTCTGGTGGCTTTGGCCAATGGAATCAGGGTCCAGAATTTCTAGAGATAAGGCTTTTTGTGGATGTTTCCCATTTATACTGAATTGGGCATCTTTTCTAAGGAACAAGAGCTCTGTCCATCTCAGGGATTCCCCAGGCCATACTGCTGGTAGGAGGACCATTCCATTTCCTTGAACTCATCTTGGATCTCCTTAGTTCAACTGAATTATTTTCTGCCAGAGCTTACAGATGTCCCCTGTCCTCAAAAGTATAGGACCCAGTGAGCCAATGGACAAATGGATGTGGGTGTGGTGATCTCACAAGGCCATGCCCAGGACTGCAAACTCCTGAGGCCTGATAGGTTTAGAATTCAAAACTTTCAAGACTGTAGAAGTGCACATGGCACACCTGCTAGACACTAAAGAATATCTCCAGTAATGAACCATGTGTAGACAAATATATTTTTATAGTCACATGTTCTACAGATTGGAAATCCTTTAAGTGAAATGCTTGGGACCAGTAATGTTTCCTGGTGGAAGTGGGGATTTGAACTGTTTGCATAGACATTACTAGTTGAGAATTTCTAATGATCAATAAATTGGAAACCCTGAATCTCAAGCATTTTGAGCATCAGACCAGTGCTCAAAAAGGTTCTGATTCAGGATTTAGGACTTTTGGATTAGGGATGCTTTGCTGCTAAATAGTGACAGATCTGTCTGCTTAGAGGAGATTTTTACCACCTATTTTGACAAAACACATCCAAATTTGAGATTGTGATCTTCTATAAGTATTTATCTTTAGGAAAAAAACATCCCTGTGCTGAGAACATCGTGAGTGTGCTTGGGGAATAAGCTGGTTAGACATTTGGAGAAGTGGGGGACTGGCCCTGTTTCTACAGGCAGCTGGATCAGATGCAAGACATGATGTTTTCTTGCCTGGGGGCATGATCTGAAGTGGGTGCAAGAGGATCAATAGGAGTTTCCTGGACAGAAAAACAGAAGAGAGTCTAGACCATGGCTGGCTGGGAATGCTAAAGAATCCTGTCTCAGAGAAATGTTTTAAAGTGAATAAAATAGCTGACCATGGAAACAATTATATAAAAAAGCAGCTAAAATATTTTAATAGTGATGTATTAATATCTGTGATTTATTAATGTATTCATAGCCAAGCCCAGCATTGGGTCTAACTACTAGAGCAAGGTTGAGCTAGTCATGAATATAAATGACATTTGTAATGTGATATGAAAACATCAGTGATTTCTGTTGGTAACAAAGGCACATGTACTGCAAATACACTGTGCTTTATTATATGCATTAAAAACAAAGGAAATGTTACATTTCAGCTAGGTTTAAAGAGAAAAATGAACAACAACACACAGACCCTTCACACTCCCAACTCCTTCCCACTGAACACAGGCAGCTGGCCAGGTTGGGTACACCTGGTTTAGGTAGAACTAACCGCCCAGAAGCCTGGAGAAGAAAGAAAGAGACAGGCATAGCGCGGGAGGAGGCAGGGGGTGGGAGGAGGCAGGGGTGGGGGGGGAGGGCTTCGAAGACAAGGTGACAGGCAGATCAGACCTCCTAAATTCTACTTGTCATCAGATTTTTTTTATCCCATTCCTTATAACATTTTATAAAAAGAGTACATGCTCATTACAGAGAGTGAAGAAATAAAAAAAGAGGAAACCACAAAACATTCCCACGGCCAAGGCAGTGTCATAGAGCATTCTAGTTAATTGCCATTCTCTGTGGAAGGCTGTGGTTTAGGAGTTGGTCCTGAGGACAGGGGTCCAGCTTTCCAGTCTGCACTGTATTCCTTCGTTTTCTTGTCTTATTTTTGCGTCTGTAAAGAGAAGATGGATCATTATACCTTTTTCATCAGGTTGCTTCAGGATTACATAAATCTGTTCCTAAGACGTGCTCTGAACAGGCCACAATTATCCCCTGATAAATGTTGGCACTAATCATGTCTTCTTTGGATCATTCCTCAGTGCATAACTGGCCCCTGTATTTGCTTAGCTGAGACTTCATGTAGATGCACATATAATTTTATATCCTACTTAATTTTCTTAATATTATTACATAAATAATTTTAATGCTATTATTAACTGTCCATATACATTTTATATGCCTAAATACCATTCTATTGGGGCATATGATCCACTCTTTATAACTATCCCCTGATAGTTATTTCCAGTTTCCCATGAGAAGAGTCCAGAAGGCTGTGGTATGGCTAGACCATGGCAACTTGTATGTTACTGTAAGGACTGGAGGGTGCCAGGATTACACGAGACAGACCAAAGCAACAGATCAATGTTTTATGATTATAATTTACACTGCAGTGTGGAGAAAAGATTGGAAATTGTGAGCCCTGGAGATAGACTCCTTAGGAAGTCATGTCAGATGGACAGAGTCTAGCTCCAATAAGTGAGCAAATGCAGTTAGAGCAAAGACCTGGAAGAATCAAGAGTAACCATGGCCTTTGACCTTCAGTAGCTAAGGGAAGTGAAGCACAGTGGTTAAGAATATGAGCTTTGGAGTCAGTGGGCCTCTAAGGTCAAGATGAGCTCAGCCATATATTACCTGTGTGAGCTTGAATTACACACACAAAAACCCTCCATTTCCTCATCTGTAAAATGGGAATAAAGTGAATCTTCCTCCAGGGAGGAAGGGGAGCAGCAAGGAGGATAGAGGAGCACAGTGTGAGAGGAGGGATGAGTGGGAACATAAGCACAACAATGCATATGTATGAAGCTGCTATAATGAAACCATCATTTTGTGGCTAGCTTTAAAAAATAATACATTTTGGGGTCTGGGGCGAAGACTCAGCAGTTAAGAGCCCTTTGCTCTTTTTGCAGAAGTCTTGAGTTTGATTTCTGGTATACATGCTGGACGGCTCACAACCATCTGTAATTGCAACTACAGGGAATCTGACAGCCTCTCAGAAGTAGACAGATTGGCAACAAAGTCCGTGCTCATATTCACTGAAATCTGCCATGTTGAATAGGAGGTGCCACGGCTATGGCAAGTCAGTGCTTAGAACTTGATTTTGTATTTGATGTAAGCAATTGGTAGGATCGTCTGGGTGAAGGCAGTAAGGATCAGCTTGTTTAGGCAGAGGAAGGCAGAGGTCAAACCTGGGTTAAGCAGATAAGGAAGAAAGAGTCGTTAGCCAAGGATGAGACACTCAGAACTAGATGAGAAAAAGCATTGGGCAGTGTTAGGAAATCCCCAGGAATAGCATGGTAAAATGTTGGCAAAGAGAGTTGGGTGAGGACCAGTGACAAGTGATGATGACCTTGGCAAAAATAGACGCAGTAGAACATGGTGGGTTCAGAGAGAGCTCCCTATAAGCACGAGGAGAGAACTAGGAAAAGACCTGGCTGTAGAGAACCAGATTGTGCAGTGAATGGGATCAAGGCTTAATGCCTGAAGCTGACACTGACCTTGACCAGCTATGCAGCCTGATGTGTGTCACATTCGGAGGGAGGACTTCTTTCAGAGACTGTCATGCTGGGATGCCATGGAAAGCATCCAGCAGGCAGGGGGAGCTACAAAGTCAGGTATTCTTTTGAGGTTCTTCTTAGGTCAGTCCCAGCCACCAGGCTGTATGCCCCGGGGATGGGTACACTCAGCACTGTTGAATACTCTGCAGCTCTAAGATTCTGGAGGCCACAGGTAAAGAGAGGGTATAGCAGATCTAATGTTCACACTGCATACCTATAACTGTGATTTGAACCCTGGAGTTCAAAACCTCCCCTGCTACCTGTGGCCCGTACAGTTGGTCCATGGCTGTTTTAGCTGATGGCTAGGACTCTTGCCACAGGAAGGAGCTACAGGCTTCTGGCATGGCTTGGTGGCTTCCTCCACAGACCAGCATACACTCTTCCCTCACATGCAGTTTCTGGGAAATGAGTTTTGTCACGAATAAAAAGGAAATGTGTGTAGACCTGGGTTTTTAGGTTAGGGTACAGTGTCAAATTGGGCAGAGGAGAGTCTCTATATGCAGCTTAAGATGGTGTCCAGGCTCTGATGTCACTGATGTGTGCAGTGGAGAGCCTTTATATGCAGCCTGTAGATAGCATCTAGGCTCTGACTTCACTGATGTGTGCAGTGGAGAGCCTTTATATGCAGCCTGTAGATAGCATCTGGGCTCTGACTTCACTGATGTGTGCAGTGGAGAGCCTTTATATGCAGCCTGTAGATAGCATCTGGGCTCTGACTTCACTGATGAGTGCAGTGGAGAGCCTCTGTATGCAGCTGAAGATGGTGTCCAGGCTCTGATGTCACTGATGTGTGCAGTGGAGAGCCTTTGTATGCAGCCTGTAGATAGCATCTGAGCTCTGACATCACTGATGTGTGCAGTGGAGAGCCTCTGTATGCAGCTGAAGATGGTGTCCAGGCTCTGATGTCACTGATGTGTGCAGTGGAGAGCCTCTGTATGCAGCCAGAGGATAGCATCTGGGCTCTGATATGTGAAGAAAATGAGCTCAGACTCTGTTCCTCCCTTCCCTTCTATCCTTCTCTCCCCAGTCTCTAGCATTTTGTAATCTCAGTTCTTCCTTGCTCTTATGACCAAATGTCCCATCATTCAGCAGTCAGTCATGAATGCAGTCTGGGATGCTATCTAGACAGCACTGTGCTAGACATCAAGGTGTCTAGACAGGTGGCCTTCATGGAGGGTTTGCAGTCTGGTGAAAGAGGGAGTCAAGGAAGATGGTTCAGCAGGCAGTGCTTGTTCGCAAGCATGAGGACCTGATTTTGAATGGCCAGCACCCACATAAAAGCTGGATATAGTGATGTACATCTGCAACTTCAGTGCTGGGACAAATATAGGTGGATCCTCAGGGCGTACTGGCCATCCACCCAAACTAGCCAAATTAGTAAGATCCAGGTTTAGTGAGAAACCCTGTCGTAGAAATTAGGGTGGAGAGTGACAGAGGAAGACACCCAACAGTGACCTCTGGTCTCCACATCACACACACGTGCGCACACACACACACACACACACACACATCTTCATACATGCATATTCACGAAGAACATGGAGAAATCTAGAGAGGAGAGAAGTCTATTCTACACTGAACTGGGCAAAGCATCTAAGAAGAGACGTGCAAACTAGGACAGTGGGAGCCGAGAAGGTCTTTGGAAAGAAGGGGTCTGGGTAACCTTTGAAATGTGTCTAGAGTCTAGGAAGGAAGAGCACCTTCCCACTTGAAGAAAAGCAAGGTCAGGACCCCTAGGCAGCACAGGAGTGAGCCAGCTCTGGGGCAAGGCAGCCAGAGGGGCCTTGAGAGGGGAGACTCCCTCCACTTCCTGTTTTCCTTCCTCTCCCCCACCTCCCTTGACTTCTGCTGTCTGCCTTTTCCCTCCCTTCTGGCATTTTTTGGCCACCTCTGTCCCCTTCCTGTCTGCCTTTCATCCTCCTCAATTGTCTTTGCCTCTGAGATGCTAACAGATTGAAGGCTGGGCACCACTCTGGTACCACCTGGACCTTGGATGGCAGCAGCTGTGTCCCCCCAAGCCTCAGCAAACCAGACAGGGAATATGGGGGGCACCTTGGGTTCTCCATTACCTCTTTCCTTCGGTGATGGTCCAGACAATTTATACCCCCTGTTGACTGTGGCTGTATGTTGTCATAACCTGGGTCATTTCCTCACTTAATACTCTCCATAAACACCGATAAAACTGTCTGAGAGCCTGCAGACCAGGGAGAGGAGGAGAGACTTGGATTTGGAAGAGGCACAAAGGGGCCTGGGTGGGGCATGGACAGAAGGTGAGGGCACTGGATAATGATAAGAACTTAGTGAGGACAGAGCCTAACTGCATCACCTGAATGCAATATTTTCTTTCCAAACCTTGTTCCTACCCTGGCTGCAGTGTGTCAGATCCTCCCCAAGGGAGTGGTCGCCGTCCTGGGACCATCATCCAGCCCAGCATCCAGCTCTATCATCAGCAACATCTGTGGAGAGAAGGAGGTGAGTGTGGGGCTGTATTGGGGATGATTTAGCCTGTAGACTGAATCCTTTGAGTGAAGAAATGACCTAAGGAAGCCAGGCTACTAACAATATTGTTGATGCAAATGTGAGATAGAGTGACCACTGGTGGGCCACTTTCTTTTGTCCAAGTGCTGAAGAAATAGAGATGTTTACCCACAGATTTTCAAGCTAAGTTCAATGTCTTAGGGTCCCATGGCAGGGCTGTGCCTTCAGTAGCTTCTCTGTTATGCACAGAGATTCTGGTGGTTTGGCATGAGGCTAAGAGGACAGAGGTCTTAGCTCTGCACTCTCATTGAGCTATTGGTAGTTTGTTCATGTGGGATTCTGGGGAAGAATGCCTTGGGGGGAAGAAGCCACTGCTCCATTTTATTGTGAGAATAAAATTTTAAAGCCTCTGCTTTCTGAGTACATGAGAAAAAAAAGGAGATTTTGTTTTCACTATTCACTAGTTTTTTGCATTTGCTCTTCTTCCAAGTGTGATTTTGGTTCACAGGTATGACTTCTGACTGGAGTCTCTCTGGGCCCAAAGTGTGGAGGCTGTTCCCTCTGGCTCTAGATCATGGGAGAAAAACATGATGGAAGACAGGTTTCCTAGCAACTTGGGCTTTTGAGAGTCTGCCTATTGTAGGCATCTTTTGGGGACCTTTCTAGAACCTGCAGGTCTTTCTCCTGAAAATACATCCCTGGAAGACAGTGGGCAAGAGTACCTCACCAGCTTCCAGCTTTTCTGGGTCCCAAAGGCTTTCTGGATGAGTTTGTAGGAATTTGATGAAGCTCAATCTCAAGGAGGAGGAGACAGCAGCATCTCCCATTTGTACTAGAGACTGGAGGCTTGGCTTTCCAGCAGCTTCTGCAGTAGAAGCAACTGGCTCTGGGAAATAAGATGGGTGCTCTTCCAGAGAAGGTCTAACATCCCATAGCAGCCACACTTCCCACAGACAGCCTTCTCCCTGCCCATGTTCTCTGGAACTGACCTCTTGATGCTGTGATAGATGCCCTGATTTTCTAATCCCTCTCAGAATCGTTACGTTCAAGTGTCTTATGGCCATAGCCAGTCCTGTCCATGCCTGGATTTGCTCCTCTCAGACCCACAGAGCTTTCTCCCCAATTCTAAGATGCTTCTTAGGCCAGCTCAGACCACAGATCCACTCCGGACCTGCCACGATCCTTGCAGCATTTCCCAGGCTCAGCCAAGAGCTGACATTTAATTTAAATCTTTCTTGCTGTGCTTCAGGTAACAGTCAAGTGTGTTATGTGGCAGGTTGTAACTCCCGCCTTGGCTCTGATCTTCACCCATCGAGGCTGCCAACATTTGAGCTCCCACGTTCTTTCACTGGCTCCTTTTGCTTCTTTCCCTCGTTCCCCACCACACTCTCTTTTCTGCCCTTTGCTAGTCTCCCCCACTCACCACTCCGGACGGAATAGCCCTGTCTTGGAGCTGGAGCTGTTTTGCATTGGCTTGCAAGTCCCTCCACGCTGTGTGGCCTTTCAGGACAGAGGTCATGGGAGCCACTGATTTGCAGCCTCCCCCACAGTCCAACCAGGAGACGCTGCCCAGAGAGCAGTCAAACCATTACCCCTCCTTCATCTGGTCATGTTCTTTCCAGAGCGACCTTGCCTGCCACTCAGATTATGCATTCGGTTAATATTTTATAAGGCCTGGCTCTGGGGAAAAACTGTAGAGTTCTTGCCATGGGTCCCAGCCCTTTAAATGCTGCTAATATTTCTGAGACCCCATGGCTGGCTGCTTTCTTCCTCCTCTCTCTCTACAGTCCCACTGTGGTGACTTCCTGGGACAAATTCATAGTCATGAATCAATCACGGATTGATTTTTCTCCAAGAGAGAGAACAAACCAGCAGGGTGAGGCCTTGCTACCCCTGCCCAGGCCACAGAGCAGCTTGGTGCCTCCCCAGCAGCCTCTCAGAAAACCCCTGCTAGTGATTCACCATTTGTGCTGCCCTGGGGAGACCCCTCCACCCTCTCCTTTGTGCAGTTAAAAGGGCTTCTGGAAACTTCTATAGTTGGAGAAGAGAGAAAGGGAGGGGGGATTTAGGCATTGTCCAAGTACTGACTGTGTATGGGGGGCACGAAGCGGGGGGTGTGTTAGGCTGTTTTGTTCTTTGGACACAGAATCCCATTCTCTCTTCTAGACTCTCAGAAGCACTTGAGGTCAGTTCTGTTTGAATGAAACTTAGCCGGATTAAATGGTTGGTCCCTGAATCACACAGTAGAACCTAGACACAAGTCAGTCTGTAGAATCCAAAAAGCCATATGTCCTTCCCCTCCCCAAATCCAGGGCTGGGCATCATGAATCCATTGCTGTCTCCAAGGGTTCTTCCCCATGGGGGAGCTAATGGGCAGATCTTGTTGACTAGCCTTTAGTAGAACCCAGTGGGCTGACTGTCACAGATGCTGATGTCTGGATCTGAATCAGCCAGGCCACTGGCTTGTACCCAGCTTTGCCCTTCATTTGACTAGTTCGTCACCTCTCTTGCCTCCAAGGTGTATGTGTTCCTCACTTTAGATGGATTGTGTAGGATACAAAACCCACACAGGAGGCAGGAGGAAAGACTCCCATGAAATGCACCGGGTCAGCTCTGATCTCTGAGCCAGCCTTCAAACTCACCAGGCTTTTGTCAGTTCTGTACCATGCAATCCCAGGTGGATAAACAAAGACAATAAAACCAGGATGGTGTTTGTGCTCTGCCTGTGGTCCAGGGGCTAAGCCTAAGTGAATTCTGTAATTCTCTCTTCGGATTTTCCTAGAGCGTTGCTCTTCTCCCATTTCAATTTCCAAAGAGCTCAGGTTTCTGGCAGGCTTCTTCCTAAATCGTAAAAGATAAGATGGTGGAATCCTTCAGAGACCATTGCAGCGTTATTCCAGACCCCTGTAGCACAGCCTCTGAGCAAAGCCAGGCAGAGAAAACTTCTGTAATTGTGTCTGACTAATCCATTTTAAAAGCCAAGCACCTCATCATCAGGAAATTCTTCCTGCTGTCTACTTTCAATCTTACTTGCTTTCGCATCAGTATGAACTCACGCTCAGTTTCAGCTCTCCCAGCTTTGAGTAGCAGGGATGAGAGTGTCTGAATAAAATCAAGGTGGATGGCAGCTTATTACGATTTAACTTTCCCATTACCTACCAAATAGCCTAAGCTGTCAATAAAGCCACCATTGGTGCCTCTTAATATCTCTTTCCCAGCAAAGAGAGGAAAGACAGCATCTTCTAGAAACATTGCTGGTACATGTGGTAGGAAGCTAACACTGCTGTTATGAATCCAGGGCAGGTGTTTGTACATTTGGCTCCATCCAGGGGCTTTGAAGGCTCCTCAGTTCATTTCTATTTGTCTCCTGCCCCTGGGATTTACCCAGAAAGCTTGTTGGGAACTAGTGTGTGTCAGCTATGTAGGGTTGGGCGGATGGCCCTTTCTCTTACCTGTAGGGAACAGTTTGTCTCTTTTTGACATCTTTGCTCCAACTTAACTACAGATAATATACTATAAAGACTGTGTCTTCAAGAGCAATTGGACTCTTATATCACAGAGAATTTACAGAGTTCTCTGGACAAAGGGTGGCTTGTAATGGGTCTTTCCAAACATGTTGTCACATCACACTCCCCTTGACTTGGAACCGAGGTCCTGAATGCTTCTTTTCCTTAGGTGTGTATCAAAGGTGTTAAGCAAAAGAAGGTATGCACAGCCTGAGTCACCCATCCCGATTTCCCTCTCTCGCTCATTCTGGATCCTTCCTGCTGCCTCACTTTCTGCTCGTTCTTTCAGGTCCCTCATTTCAAAGTGGCCCCCGAGGAGTTTGTCAGGTTCCAGCTGCAGAGATTCACCACCCTGAACCTTCACCCCAGCAACACAGACATCAGCGTGGCTGTGGCTGGGATCCTAAACTTCTTCAATTGTACCACCGCCTGCCTCATCTGTGCCAAAGCAGAATGTATGTATTCCCAGGCTAGCGCCATGTCCAGAAAGGCTGGCTTTGTCCACTTCCACTAGTCTGTGGGCTCCTGGTCCCACAAGCCAGGAGATGTTGGGTGTGTCCCTAGGATTCTGGTCTGACACAAACAGGTGCAATCCCCCCCCATATATGTGAAAGAGAAACAATGTTCCTAAGCACCCTTTGCCTGCACTACCTGGGCATGGAACTAGGTTGCAGGAAGCTGGCCCACTGCCAAGTCTTTTTGTATCTGCGAACTCAATTCCCACATTTTCAGGCTCATTGTTAAGGAGATACAAAGAGGCACTGGGGGGGGGGAATACAAAATTGAATGCATTTGTGCTTGACGAGTTGAAGAGCATCTTCCCCCGGAGAGCTGGTTTTGCTGATGGAACAAGGTCCAAGGTCAATCCCTGAGAAAGCATTTTCTTTTTTTCTTTCTGCAAACACAGGTTTAGAGATGCATTTTCCGTGTCTCTCCTATAATTTGAGACATAAATTCAGTGTTTATGAGATCTAGCTAATTTGAGCCAGCAAACACACGTGTCTATGTATTATTCCAGGTGACATCTGTGTGCCCACTCATTGTCAGTCAGATGTTGGCCACTGCTGTGCACTGGTGGCCAGGGCTTCAACCTAGCATGTCACCTGCACAGATGAGCTCTGCAGGTTGTTCTGATTCTACAGGGCACCATGGGCTGTTCTCATGGACATGTACTCTCATGGACATGTACATGCCAGAAGCCCCGCCTTCAACTTCTCAGAACTGCTCTGAGCAAGCCCCCCCCCCCACTTCCATCCTAAAATCCAAGTAATGACGGGTCAGGACCATCCATGGCAGCAGATCTTTACACTTGACTGTCCTACGTGTGCACTTCTGTATTCATCCTCCGGCTTTCCTGACTGTCTACTCAGGGCTACCCAGAAAATAAAGTCACTAAGCTTCAGTCCTGTATGGTTTATCTGTGCCTAATTATTATAACCACCTAGGGCAATGGAAGGTATGGCCACCCCCATTTCCAAGAGAGATGCAGGCCAAGGGAAAGCAGAGGGACTGGTTCTGTGTCTGGGGAGGAGTTGGTCCCATTAGGAATGGATGTTGATAGAAGATAGAAAGCAGCCGAGGAAGGGAGTCCAGACCCAGGGGTGGAAGGTAAGGGAGTGTAGACCTGTGTTCACTGAAGGACCTTGAAGGTCTCTTCCCTATGAAACATCCTCAGAAGAATGGTCACTGTAATGCCAGGGTACCATTCAGGCACAACTAGTTTGAGTAGGTGAAATTGATGCAGGGGTCGGGGAATCTGAATCAGACTCAAGGCTCTGGGGACCCTTAGACCTGGTGACAGAATGCTGGTTCCCAGGGGCTTCAGCAAACAGATCCTGTGAAGACTCACACACAAGGACACACCAGGTCCTCTCCCTATTAGTCAACATGGGTATTGAAGGGATTTTGACAATAAAGTAAGTTTGTAGGGAATGGGGGGTGTTAAGAGTTCTCAGGCTGGGGTTTCATTGAAGGGATTCAGCAATGATTCAGTGAACAGACATCAAACTCCTTCAGCACAAAAGAGAAAGCAGAACTCCAGAGAACCATGTTCCTTGCCTAGAGTCCCATAGCTAATACATGGTAGAGCTGAGGATTAAATCCACGTTCCCTGGAAAGCAGTTCAGTGTACTGTCAGCCCGACCCCTGTATTTGTCAAACTGGGTTCCTCTGGATCTAAGCTGACCCATGCAATAGTTCCAAGTCTCTTATGACTATTTAAAATTAAAATCTGAATTAAGTCAAATTAAAATTTCAGAGCTGGGTGTGATGGTGCACATATATAACCTCAGCAATTCAGAGGCTGAGGCAGGAGGATTGCAATAGATCAAAACCTTCATAGCCTACAGAGTGAGACTCTTTTAAAAAACAATAAAATAAGTTTATGTTAAAAATAAAAATTTATGATTGAAGCCTTCATAGCCTACAAAGTGAGACTCTTAAAAAAAAACAATAAACTAAGATTATGTTAAAAATAAAAAGTTACTCCCTCAGCCTCAGTAGCCTCATTGTTCAATTGTCACATGTAGCTGGTGGCCAGCAACGAGAAAGCCCTAAGACTGAATGTTACAGCTCTGTGGAAAACTCCCGTGGACAGCAGTGCTTGGATGTGAATGATGATGAACTAAGTTCTGTGGCAAAAATCAGATAGATGAATGGAGGTTAAACCTTTGTCTTCTTTCTCTCGTAGCAACTCACAATGCACCTCAGCATGGACCTTCTGAGATGTCTGTGGTTCACCAAATAGTCTCCCATGAGCCTCACAAAGATGCCAGTCCAGTAGTCCACAGGATGCTAATATTGGATGGAATATGCTGTATTCTGCCCTCTGTACATAGTGCCCAGCATCACTGAGTGATGTAGCAGAATCAAGCCCCTGCCTCGTTGTGGGAATTGATTGACACAAGGCCACACTAACAGGACTTACACAGCAGGGTTTTTAAAAGAGCAGAAGGCTGTCCCTGATATCTGGAGCAAAAGGTTTCCCGAAGTCTACTTCACTGTTAGTTAACAACGTCTCATCCCCTTTCAGGCAATTCTTTCTTGTGTCTAAGACATAATCCTTCTTGCTTATAAACTGAGCCCCTTTTTTCTATTCCAGCTGTTATAGAGTCTGCAGAAATCTGTGGCTTAGATTTGTATTACACATGTACTCTGCACCAAGTACTTTGCTGGGTACTATCACCTCCCAGCTCAGTCCTCTGTCTGTGAGAATCACACCATTCCCTTCTCTCCTGTCATGCTGGAGTGGAGAAAGCACAGTGCTGGGGTTTTAAGGGACTTCGAGTCATGCCACAGCAAAGCCAGGACTCTTTTTTCAAGTTCTCTGACTCTGGCTGGGGCTTTCTTCTTCTTCTTCATTCTGTACACCCCCCCCAGATCTGCACATACAACCCCAGGGCAGCAGCTTTACTGTGGGCTCTGGCTGGCAGGAATGGAGGCCTCTGGAACAGAGATCCCTACAGTCCTCGCACAGAGGGTCAGGGCCTAGAAGACAGGAGAATGGCAGGCTCAGGGCCTCTGTAAGCCACAGCATAATGTTCTGCTCAAAGAATTCACCAGGTTGCTATGACTTTTGTCCCCACTCTCCCCAGGCCAGGAGAGGAAGGTGGGGCAGAAGGGAGAAGTTCAAGGGCAGAGAAGATTAAAAATCTAATCAGAGGCTGAGGAAATGAGAGGCTTCAGGGAGATGTGGCTCAGAGCTCTGGAGGAGACATTCCTCCATCTCCCTTATTAATGCTGGGCCAAGAGCCACTGAGGGTAGCATTAGGGACAGGAATCTAATTCTATTTTCCAGCCTTCAGAATCTCAGAGTGGGGATCAGTCCACGGGGAATGTACCACTTAGGCTCCTGCTTCCCAGAAGGAGATTTTTTTTTTTTTAATAAGCAGGTTTGAGACTAAGCAGAGATGCATAGTAGATTACATTTTTTTTTTTTTTAATGAAAAGAAGTCAGAACATTTATGAGTCTTATTTCTAAAAAGGCCAGGAGAAGAGCTGGAGTGAGTGGCCCTGCCATGGTCTTCCTAGTCATCCCACAGAACTCAAAGGAGTTGGGTGTGTGGGGGCTTCCAAGGAGAGCTGTGAATCCCCACTATGACTTCGGAAACACACTTGGTGTGATCAGAGGAGGAAATGTAGCCTAAGAGAGGCAGGTTGGTGGTGTGAATGAGAACCGTCCTGGGGATGAAGAAATGGCTTCATTGCCATACAAGCAGGAGGGCTTAAGTCAGGATCCTCATGGAGCCCCCAGAAAAATCTGGCCTGTGCTAAACATCTGCAGTCTCAATGCTGGAGAAGCAGAAACAGGAGACGCCCGGACAACCAATCTAGCCAAACTGTTGAGCTCCAGAGAGGCCCTGTCTCAAAAACTAAGGAGAATGACTGAGGAGGGCATCGGAACTCACACATGAGAGAGCAGAGAGAAGAGAGAGAGAGAGGGGAGAGAGAGAGAGAGAGAGAGAGAGAGAGAGAGAGAGAGAGAGAGAGAGAGAGAGATGCTTGTGAGCACTGTGGTAACCCAGAGGAGCTGTTGGATGCTCAGCAGATCACCTCACCTTTCTGACCCTTTCTTTCCTGTTGTTGGAGATGATGACACCCACTGAGATAACTGGGTGGGAAAGTCCCTGTACCCAGAGGGTGGTGTACAATTGAGTTCTCTTATGTCACCCTGCAACACTGGCTGGGGCAGTGGGAGCAAAGCAGGCGACATTGTGATTAATACCTAGGACCCTTTCAGGGGCTATCTGGTGCAGCAGTGGACCTTCTCCACGCCACCGCCTTCATCAGCTGTGAGAAGCCTCTTGCTTGATATAAACTCCCCCATGCACCTGCAGGCTGATCTTGGGAGGTGGCAGTGACCTCAATGACATTCACTGTGTGCTGAGCACTGTGCTAAGAATTTTTAATATTATTTCATTTCAACTTTAAGTTCTCGGGTCCTGGGTTTGATCCCTGATAGTACCCAAAAAGTTTAAATCTCATTTAAGCCAGAGAACTGAAAATCACCATATAGAATAGCTTCTATTATTGGTCTCATTTTATGCATGAAGAAAGAAGAGGTGACATCCAATTTCAAGGTCACATGGTTCCCATCTCCCTCGGCTTGCTCACTCCTGTAATCCATGTAGGAGAGACAGGAGTGAGGAACACCTTTTTCCACATATGGGGAGCACAGAGATCTCCCATGTGAGTGTTGCAATTGGAGATCAGGTGTTAGAGTTAACAGTTAATTGTTTGTGCTTGGTCCTCACATGCCCAGACCTCTGGCTCTGTGGCCTCTGCCTTTCCTGTTCCTGGGGACAGCCTCTGCTGTGAGATGGGACAAGACAGAAGCATGAGAAAGGCATTGTTCCCACATTCAAATCTCAAGTGTGCCCCTCACCATTCAGCGATCAGTCACCCCAGACTCCCACATTCTCTAATCAGACTCAGTTTCTCCAGTTAGGTAGAGCAGCACTCAGGAAGGAGGAGGATATTGAGTTTGAAGCCATCCTGGGCTACTTAAGTAAAAGATGTAGTCTCTCACCTAACCAACCTCTTTCCTTCAAAAAGAAAAACAGAATTGGTGCTCAGAGGAAGTCTGACAGCCATACAACCTGAGTGTGACCACTGGCAAGGGAAGAAAACTGAGTACTTGGCAGGTCAAGGGCACCAGGCACCACATCATGCTCATTTAACTTATTATATGCTCCTCAAGATTGCAAGGCCAGCCCATCTGTCCTAGCTGCTTCCCCTAGCACTTCACAGTGCTCCCCTGCCTGGGAACAGAGCACTTCCCAGGGCCAAGGGCTGTGTGGAGGGAGTCAGCTGGTGGGAGCAGACAGGAAGGGAGGCTGAGGAAAGGGTGACTAAACCAGAGATTATCTTCTTTGTGCTGGGCTACCTGTGTCAACAGGATGGCCTCAAACTCACCATGTAGCCAAAGATAGTCTTGAACTTCTGATCCTCCTGTCTCTAACAACTGATGGCTGGGTGTGCAATCCCTTGCTTAGTTTATATGGTGCTGGAGGTTGAAGCCAGGGCTACATGCTGGGTAAGTACTCTACCAAGTGAGTGACTTCCCAGCACCCTGGTGTAGACATTTTCTTTATTTTGTGTTTGTGTGTGTGTGTGTGTGTGTGTGTGTGTGTGTGTGTGTGTGTGTGAGAGAGAGAGAGAGAGAGAGAGAGAGAGAGAGAGAGAGAGAGAGAGAGAGAACAACCTGTGGGAGCTGGACCATGTGGGTACTAGAGATCAAACTCAGGCCATCTCCGGGCAGCAATCACCCTCACCTCCTTACCTCCTAAGTTATCTTGCCAGCCCTTCGCTGTATTTGTTTGTTTACTTTGTTTTGAGACTGCAACTGGCTGGCCACGGCAACGCCAGGCTCCCCCTGTCTCTCTGAGCCTACCCTCCACCCAGCACCCAGTCACATGCATTTGCTGCCACACCTAGCTTTTCAGCATTGAAGAGTGAAACTGGGCCTCAATGTTTACCCAGCAATGCTCAACCCTAAACCATGTCCCCAGCCCATCCTGAGATTTTGAAATTGGGTCCTCTGTGTCCCATGCACACATTTCTCAAGCATCTCTGTCCTTGTCCTATGGCTGTAACCAACACTGACTGTACTTTCACAGCCTTGCTGTCCTTCTTCCGACCCTGGGGCCCCTGCCTTCAGGTTCTGGAAAGCAGCCTATGCCTTTCCTCCCAGAGCAGCTGCTCGTTGGGATCCACAGTGATCCACTTTGATCCTCACTGAGGCCAATGGGTTCCTCAGACTCCTCCGCTCAGCCTTGGCAGGCATGCCTGCTGCTGGGCCAGCATCCTGTCCCATCCTAGGAGAAGGAAAGAGTGAGTGGAGGCAGTGGAAGCCTGAAGACAGAGCAGAGTCTAACTCCTGTGAGGGCATCTGCACTTGGTAAGTCCCTAGTTCTAGAACAAAGATGTAAAGAAAATGGCAATGAACATGTGCCCAGTTGTACTGAGCAGAGCATGCTTTCTATTCTGCAAGTCTCCCCCTGCCCAGAACTGAAAGTACCAACCTCTGGGACCTTAGTAGTTTAAAATGCTTACCAACAAACATAACTTGACCTTGAACCCCAGGACCCACAGGGTAGAAAAAGAACTGACCCTGGAAAATGTTCTGTAACCTCCACATGAACATGTATGTGAACATGCGTGTGAACACACACACACTATAAAAAATAATTAATTTTTTTAAAAAAAGTATCTTGGTTTTGAATTTCCATAATCAGAGATTCCCTGAGCTGGAAATACATCCTTCCTTTTTTCTCTTTCTGCCTCCCATCCATGGTTTAATTCTCTAGTCTACAAAAGGTCCTTCCCAGGGCTGCTTTGCCTCCAGTGAGGGAAGCCGAACTGCTACCTGTGCATTTCATTGCATCTTTATACAGTGAAATGGAAGATGCTTCCCTGGTGTGAGCAAGCCTGTCTTGCTGTCCAGCCTCTTCCAGTCCTGAGGCTTCCTTGACCATGTCTGTCTTCTGATTGCCTTTCCCATCGCCACACGCCTTCCTTCATGCTGTGTTCTTGGTGACAATGTGACAGATCTTGCTAGGCTGCTCCCCTAGCCTCAGAGTTACTTCCCCTAGTTGCTAATTCAGTTCAGTTCAACAAATATGGTGTACCTGCCTTTACCAGGGATATGCAGAGACGTTTGAAAGGGTTCCCTGCCTTTCCTGAGGGAAATCACTCAGGCATATAGTATTGTAATTGGATGGCCTCAATGTGCATGATCTAATTTACATTATCGGACATTTACCATTGTGCAAAAGCTATGTACCATCAGTGGAAAACATTCTGAAGGGGCTTTTGAGATAGCGCCGTAGGTATAGCACTGCCACACAGCATGGAGAGCCGAGTTTGGATTCCCAGCACCCACATAAAAACTTGGGAATAGTGGCAAGTGCTTTTCAAGATTTATTTATTTATTATGCATACAGTTTTACAGAAGAGGGCACCAGACCTCATCATAGATGGTTGTGAGCCATCATGTGGTTTTGCTGGGAATTGAACTCAGGTCCTCTGGAAGAACAGTCAGTGCTCTTAACCTCTGAGCCATCTCTCCAGCCCCTTTTTTTTTTTTTTTTTTTTTTTTTTTTTTTTTTTTTTTTTTTTTTTTTTTTTTTTTTTTGTGATA
>PVIH01001064.1:0-236383 GCA_004025045.1 Sigmodon hispidus | reverse complement strand
TCTCAGTGACAGGGAGGTAAAAAGGGAGGAACCCCAGGGCTTGGGCATCAGCCTAGCTGAATCAGTGAGCTTCTGGTTCAAGGAGAGTTTCTGTCTCAACAACTAAGGCAGAAAGCAATTGAGGAAGATGCTTGACATCAACCCCTTCCCCCCAACATACACATTTACTATACTTGAAAGCTTGGTTTGGATCCCTTCCTTGGCTAATGGTATTAGGCACTATCCTTTCTTGGGATGCTGGGCAGTAACAGTAAGTCATGTGATTGTAAGGGGGGAAACCCCACTCTGGAATGTGCAGTGTGTGGTATTGTTAAGCCACAGTGTTCCAGTGGCCATATGTGCAGTGAATTTTCAGATTAAGGAAGTTCCAGGTGACAGTAACCTTGTCAGGATGCCCTGAAAATTCAGGGGACTATTGTGTATGCCGGCAAATGTTTTGTGATTGATCAGCAGAGGCAATGTTTTAGGGGCTGGGTGACTTCCTGTAAGTGTTAGACACAGGAGAAAAAGAGTGGAGACAGAGAAAGAAGAAGAGGCAGGAAATCAGTGAGAGACTGACAGGATTCGCAGAGCCTCTTCCGGGTGACTGATGCTTTGGTGCTGCTTCACTAATTCTATATGACAACCTTTCCCCTGCTGTCCTGGGTGTGAAGGCATCGTGGCTAGGGACATTGTCTCAGTGACTACTCCCTTGCGTGTCTGAGCCCTGTGCAAGCCTCAATATCGTGCCCATGTTTGCTACTCCAGGCACCATCTAGGTGGGGGAAGGGATAACTTTCTGATGGTGGTCGGAGGTGGGTGCACACCTTTAGGGGTGCTCACCCCCCTTGTCTCTAGTCCTCCCTCTCAGTGCACAGAGTGTGGGATGAAGGGTTAGGGTTAGGGAAATATCCTGTTTGTGTTTAAAGGGCAACAACAGAACATCTAAGAAGTCAGTGGCCATGGACTGATTGAAGTAGGGTCTCTGGTGTATATTGCCTGGGCATCTCTTTCTCCAAGAGCCTAGTACCCCTGCCCAGATGAAAAGGATAAAGGGTCCCTGAGCTGCATTTGTCAACATTTTACCCACAATCCTGCTGTGTTCCCTTGGGCTTCCTGGTCTCATCACACTGAATGGCATTGCCCATTTGATGTATTTTGGCCTGGGGAGCCAGGCTCCAAAGATTTACAGATCAGGCCTGTGGAGTTCATTCAACTTCTGAATTTTAATCTCTGGCATCAGTGATCACTCCATGGCCAGGACCTGGCTGGCACTCTGGAGAGCCATCTCTGTGCCCTTGACCCTGACCTCCTAGTGAAAATGCTGCCTTTTGTGTCAAGAAGTTCAAGTCTATCTGGTGGGGGCTTCCCTCTGACCTCACCTCAGAGAAAGGTACAGTACCTTTTCTCTCCATCTTGGAACTTCCATAGAAGTCCAAATCCATTCAGGCCACAAAACAAAACAGGAGTGTAACTTAATTTCACTCTTCACTTGACTTACTTATGCTCCTGAGGGCAGGATCCAGTGTGTCTGTCTGCTGTTTGTGTACAGAGTCCCCAGTGACATACCTCCTCCAGTAAGGCCACACCTCTCCATCTTTCCAGGCTGCTCCACCAACTAGGGAACATATGAGCCTATGTGGACCATTCTCTTTCAAATCACCACATACTATGTGGCCCTCATTTATGAAGTCAAGTTATTCCAGGTCTCCCCATCTCTCATCGGGCAGCCCCCTGGAGGACTTTCTCAAACAGGAAGCAGGAAATGGGTGGACTTCACCTCCCCAGGCTTCTAATCCCTCATACAGGCCACCAAGCTCCCACTCTGGTTGCTTGTTTCAAAATAAAACAAAACAAAAACACTCTTTCTTGTTGTTAAAAGCAAATAAACACAAACAGACCAAATGTTAGCTTCTCTCACTTAAGACCCCAGATGCATGACCATGTCTCTGGGGGCTGTGTAGACACAGTACCCTCTGCCACTTGCTTTGTCCCGAGAGGAAACATGGTCTCGTGTGTAAAGGGTTGGGTGGAGATCAGAAAGTGGGAAATCTAGTCCCACTTGTGTCCTTCCTGTGTGTTGACACAATGACTGGATGGCACTTCTTCAGTACCACCTCCAAATTATGTCAGCTGTCTTTGAACCTCAGGCGGGTACAGGAAAGAACCTTTATGGATTGTGTGGAGAGCATCTCTGAATTGAATACTCAGTCAGTGTCACATCTGGCAACACAGGGAACCTAGTGTGGTAGAAAATCAGCCTTCTCTTGCCGCCCACAGCATGAGGTGTGTTCCTTACCTCCCTGCCTCCCATCCTCCTTGGAACTTGGGGGTTTAACACTTTATAGTATTGTTATGAAGACTTATGTAAGATAAGCCATGTAAAAATTTTAGTGCATTAGCCAGAGCATAATAAGATGTGATAAATGTTTACTCCCATCAGCTTTGCGAGCAATGCCTGTAAGTATCTTTCCAGCAGACTCAAGACTACTGGCTCTGAGAGAATGGTCCTCCTGTACCCATCTGCCCTCCCTATGGCCAGCCTTGGCAGGGACAGATAGAATTAAACCCCTCTGGTCTCAGTGATGTTGTTCTGGACTTTTTTTTTCCACCAGGACCCCTGGCATCAACTGGCTGGGGGATGAGAAGAGGAGAATCCTTAGCTCAGGTCCCTCTTTGCCATTTGCTTCTGATCCCAGTCTTGCCGCTGTCCAAAACCTTTACTTTTAGAATCATGATAATATCTTGTCTTAGAGTGGGCCACTAGTTCTGAGGAGTTCAAAGATGTTTGTTAGGACTCTTTCCTGGGCCTCGGGATCTTTAGGGAACTGAAAAATGCAAACAGGGTTTTCTTGATGGAGTTTGATGGAACACTTCTAGGTACTCCTGAGCACCTTATAGTGCATCATTTAAAACTGGCACAGCTCTGGGAACTGCCTGCTGTTAGCATTTGTCCTTCTTAGAGAAGGGACTGAGGCCTCGACAACAGGCTACATGAGAAGGTTCCAGATGTGGGGGAAGAGACTCAGAGCTAGTGCTCTCTGATCAAGTTCTCAGGTTCTGGGAACAGTGCTTCAAGCAAAGCTTTGGAGCATCTCTTACCTTGTGCTGCATTTCTGAAGGAACCACATGTACTACTCTGAAAGTAGAGGATCACTAGGGAGCTGATGGGAGCTTCTGGGTGTTCCTTATAGTTAGATGACATAACTGAAGTCCAAGAGGCAGAGAAACCTGTTTGAAGTTTAAAGACTCCCCCCCCCCAGCTTGAGTCCCCATGTGACTTTTTGCATCTGGTGGGAGGAGCTCTTCAGAGCCTCAAAGGTTCCTCCATTTGCCCCCCCCCCAGGCCTTTTAAACCTGGAGAAGCTGCTCCGGCAGTTCCTTATCTCCAAGGACACACTCTCGGTCCGGATGCTGGATGACACTCGGGACCCCACTCCACTCCTCAAGGAGATCCGGGACGACAAGACAGCTACCATCATCATCCATGCCAACGCCTCCATGTCCCACACCATCCTCCTGAAGGTGGGAGCCTGGCTGGGGTTTGTACTGGGGAGCATAGTGTGTTCTTCCTGTCTTTCCTGACTTGAGCTATGGATGTCCCGTGGTTTTGGGCTGAATCTGAATGCCGATCCCTTCTGTCTACTTCTGTTTCTATGGACACCAGTCCTTCCAAAGAGAAAGCAGGATGGTGATACCACTCAGAAACACTTAGCACCTTGTTGGGCTTAGAGACCAGTGGGGCCTACAGTCAGACTTGAAGAGGCTCCGGAGGAGGCCACTTGTCAGACAGTGTACACACAGCACCACTCACACGTGATGCCAAGTGTCAGCTTTTCCTCAGTGCTGACAGTGTTTCAGCAGTTTGCAAAGTGCCTCCCTGTCATTTCACAGCACATTCCTCTCTAAGATGATGTGACATAGGTATGTTCTCATCTTCATCATGCGGGTGAAGAAGCTGCAGCCTTGGAAAGTTAACAGTTGTCAGAGGCCAGCACTGTGGGAACAAGCTGGCTCTCTCCCCAGGCAGGCACTTTCTATTAGGACTCATGGTGACGTAGAGTGATGGCCAGGCAGACATAGCACATGGACATGGAACTTTGTCAGAGAGGCAGGTCCCAGGGAGAGGGGAAAGTCAGGTGATTGGGGTCACATGGGCGGCTGGGAACAGCTAGGCAGCTGAGGCGCCATTTTGCACCAGTCCCTGGACTAAGCACATCGTCGTTTAGAGAGCAAATCTTGCTCTAGGGTCTTCTGCCTCCTTCGTAGTCCCGTAACTGCTCAGGCACATTGGCCTCTCTTAATGCTATTTTAATTGCACATTCAAATTCACCCTGCCATCTTCCACTGGGGTAGCCAGGCGCCTTGTTAACCTCTGCCTGTTGTGCTGAGCCTGAAAACACTTAATAGCTGTCTCTTTCTCTCCTTTCTCTTCCGCCTCTTTCCTTCCTTCATCCCCTGCCAGGTCTGTTTCTTTCTTTCTTTCTCTCTCTTTTTTTTTTAAATGTGAGAGTTAATAAGATATTTGAATGAATTCTCTCAGTACCCAGGGGCTGTCCCTTCAGCCTGTTGCTATAGTAATTTTCCACAGCACTAAAATCACATCTGTTTATGAGCACTCAACTTATGAAAGGGCACTTCATACAGTCACATACACACACACACACACACACACACTCTCACAAACACACACACATAGGCACACATAGCGAGACACAAACACACAGATGCACAAACACACACAGACACACTTACATACGTGTACCTCTTTTTGTCATTTTCCTCTTCCTTATCACATCTGGAGATATCATCGGTGATGTTAGTAAAAGTGAAAACATCTCCTGTAGGTTACAGGGAATTTAGAGAATAAGAAGCAGGCTGAGGGGTCATCTGTAGGGATAAGAGCTCCAGCTGAGTAAACAGATGTCCTCCCAGCATCATCCCTATGGAGAACAGAGGATGGAGAGGGGATGGTTCTTTCCAAGAGTGTTCCATGGCTCCTGGCATAGCACATTGATGGCCCCCTAGGCCCTCACCCTACTCCACCCCATAACATTCTGAGTTCATTGCTGAGATTTTCTAAAAGGTACAGAAAAGAAAATAAATGTCCTTCACAACCCATCACCCAGCCTTAACCTTTCCTAAAATTTTAATGTCTATTCTTTCTGCTTCAGACATCCTCCAATTATCCCCACATTACATAAAACCTTCTCTACGCAGCTATTCTTCTTGCTCAACTATGTATCATGCATTTTCCCACATCATTACATATTTCTCTACAAATATTTTAGTAGCTGTATCATTTCCTATCATGCCGATGTCCCATAATTTATTTAACCATTCCTTTATCCTTGTAGAAACAGGTTGTTTTCAATCTTTTGCTATGATAAATAATGTGAGGGCACACATCTTCATGCATAAATCTTTCTGCACGTGCATTCATGCATATTTCTGTAGCGTATGCTTTCCCAAGCAGAATGCCAAGTTCAAGTGATATACACTCTGAAGGAGTTTGAGATGACTTGCCACTCTTAACCATTTGCATGCTCAGAAGTGGCATACAGTGCACCTTTGTCAATACTGGGAAGTTCTTTTAAGCATATCCTGTGTTTTCTCATTTCTCAGTGCTTTTCTGCAGCAGGAGGAGGCCCTGGGTTGTATGTATGTATTTACTTATCACATCATGCTTTTGAAGGCAATTGTCTATAACGATCCTCATTAGCAGACAGCTGCTCTGGTTGCCCCATGGCCATCCTTTCTAACCTCCCCCCCCTTTCTATCTACACTCTTGCATCTGTACAGCCATGCTGATCGATGAGCAGGGGGACTTTAGGGAAACCTTTTCCTTTGCTTCCTGGCATGACATCTTGGTAGCCACAGGCAGGCAGTCTCTCCAGCAAGCCTGGCCTTTACCCTTGGACTTTCATGGGACTCCATGTTCCTCTCTCTGGGGCTTCACAAGGGCTTCCTGGAGCCCTGCTGTGCACATGGGAGCCAGACTCTGCTTGGCAGCTCTCTGCAGCTTCTTGATTTCAGGAGGCTTTGCACAGTAATCCTTTACTTTATTGAGTGACTGTTCCAGCAAGGAACTCCATGTTTACCTAGAATTCATGTTTTAAAAACCTAGGATCTCTTGTCTTTTATCTCTAGGATAGCAGGTTTCACAAAATGGATTTTAACTACTGACGATGCCTCTTAGCCTGCTTCTGGCTGGATGCCTGCCAGATGATCTAGGCAGTGTTCAAAGCAATAGTCCTCTTATAGTAAAAATGTGAGTGTATGTAGTGAGGTGTGGGTAGAGGGTAGCATCCTGCCTGTCTTGAGAAGGAAGTGTTAAAGGGAGGAGCCCCACAGAAACTTTATACTCCACCGCAGCACCACAGAACTTCATCTTGTCACTGAGCCCTTCTGCCCATTGGGACCATGGTGATATCAGTGCATCCTGAACCTCAAGTAGCTGAAGAGATACAAAGTTAAGAATGCTCGCAAAGTTATTTGAGTTCTAGGGAGAGAAAGAGGAAAATGCAATTATTCTGATCTTGTCTCTCCCCTCCTCCAACACAACAGTCACAACAAGAACCATCTCCCAGTGGCCCGCAGCTGTAGGATGTATTATGAAAATCTAGCAGACTGTCAGGAGGGATGAGGACCCTGGAGAGAGCCAGGCTCATTACTTACCTGATCTCCTTGTCACTTTCTATAGCACCTGTCACCCTCAAAGCCAGGCCCACTGACAGGGAAGGTTGGTTAGGGGTGTTTATGATGGCTTCAGACAAAAGGGAGGTTGTTTCAAAGCCACGTTTCCCAGTTGTGGGATGACACCTCACCACTGCACAGTGATCAAGGGTGAGGCACGTCACAGGCAACTTGTTCCTTAGCAGGAATAAAGGAATCAAGTTTACAAATGATTCACTTGATCTCCACATGTCTGCAGATACACCTACTCAGGTCTCACCTGAATTCTGGCAGAGGCAGGGTTCATTTGGGCATGCTCCATAATCCTACTCACAGCTCCTAAGAGTACTGTGAGTGCACTTTCATCAAGCTTGTGGTCCTTGAGGAGAGTATGGGTTGGCCAAAGGCTTTGGAATTCTGATACATATGATCTCATACAAGTGACTCAGCCACTGTTGAGTCAGTTTTCTCTGCTAAAAAATGAGAGTTGAGGAAGAAAAACAGTGCCTGGCCCCTTTGGTTAACAATGTAGAAGGTTCTAGAGTACCCAGCACAGACTGAACAGTAGCCAATGTTGTTAGGAGTCATGGGGATTATTCTCATATGTTTCCTTATTTGCTTCTTTTTTCTTAAATCCTTTCTGGTTCCAGTTTTGTGTGAGAGTGTGTTGTACATGAGAAGGCCAGATGTGTGAGTGTTACTCGGGGTGGGGAGGGGGCTGATGTGAAGAGAGCATGCTCTAGAGGCTAATGATTCTGTCTTCATCCTCTAACATCGAGGAACACTTGAGAACCAGTTGAGGTGTTCTGCTCTGCTTTGCACTGAGGGTCAGTGGGCCAGATCAGCAGTAGACTTGGCACCCTACACTCCTGGACTTCCAGGGAGTATCTGGTCTCTAATCACGTTCTCTTTGCATTGCAGGCAGCTGAGCTGGGGATGGTGTCAGCCTATTATACGTACATCTTCACTAACCTGGTAAGACATTTTTACAACCCTCCTCGTTAGCATCCAGTTGGCTAGGGTTAGTGGCTCATGAGGGATGGTGTCTAGAGGGTGATGGTTCATGGAGAAAGGCAGGTAAACAGAGCAGAAGCCCACCATACTGTCCAACCCAGAAGCTCAGTGGGATCCTCATGCCAACACCTTTAGTGTCATGAAAATGGGAAGTTGGGGATGCTGATGCCCTCTCAAGTGTCACTGGGCAGCTGTGTGGTGGATAAGCCTCCTTAGTGGGCACAATTTCTGGCCTGCAGTAGAGTTCTTCTAACCATCATGATAACTCAGAAGGAGGAAAGCTAGGGTACAAGATGTCTGCACATCTGACAGTATGACTGCTTGTACCCCCCAGGTCATCTTAGCTAAAGACCTTAGTTTACAGGTGAGAAAACTGGAAATTTATTCAAACTATTGATTTAATTATTAGCTTTGCCAAAATACTAGTCATGTGCCCTTCAACAAAGTACTGAGCTGTATGTAGTGTGCTTCTCCATTGGATAGGGATGTGAACAGCCACATCACTGGGATGTTGTCAAATTGTATGATAACATATGTGGAAGAATTTTAAAATTTTAAGACATTAAGAAATATAAATATTGGGACTGGAAAGATGACTCAGAGGTTGGAAGCGCTGGCTGTTCTTCTGGAGAATCTGAGTTCGATTCCCAGCATCCACATGGCAGTTAACAGCTGTCTGTAGTTCACATAAAATAAAATAAAAAATAAATATTAAAAAAAAGGAATGTGAAAATTATTGTGGCATATAGACAATGCATGTAATATACATTTATATATATATATATGCAGTCAATTTAAGAGTAGTCCAAAAATAAGAAAACAAGCATAAAAAATAATAATAAGTAGAGCTGGAGTGCTGGGTCAGAGGTTTTGCGGAGGACCCAAGTTTGGTTTCCAGCTCCCACAGGTGGCTCACAACCACCTGTAATCCCAGCTCCAGGAGCTCTGATACGCCCTCTTCTGGTCTCCGCAAGCATCTGTATTTACATGCCTGCACTAACACAGAGATGCATAGAGTTAAAAATAAGATCTTTAAAAATGTATGGCTTTCAATTTAGGAATAATAATAACATTTTTAAGAAGTTGTAAAGATAGCTACACAATATCTTGACCAAACCTGAAGCCCAAAAGGCTTCTCTTCTGCCATGCTATAGCCACACCTACCACACTCCTCCCTGCCATCGCTAATCTTTACCAGCACTGCCCGTTCCCTGCTTATTTAACTTTATAGTTTGAGGAAAGTGATGCAGTGTGTGACCTTCTGTGGCTGACATGTTCAGGTGGTGGAGAGCCCTAGTGACCCACCTGGGTTGTTGCATCTCTACTGCTATGTAGGTGTCAGAGTTTAGATGCTCAGTTAACTATTCACAGGTTGGGAGACATTTTGGTTATCTTCAGTATGCTGTTTTATATATATATGTGTATATATATATACGTATATATGTATATTTATATATGTATGTTTCATAGAAGAGTTTGTTTTATACATCATTACTATTCTTACTGCTATGATCAAATACCTGAGAAGCAGCAGCTTAACAGAGGAAGGGTTTACCGTGGCTCCCTGTCGGAGGGGACAGTCTATCATGGTGGAGAAGGTGTGGTGTCTGGGAATCACACTGGAGGGTGGAGTTTACAATGTAGCTCAATGAACAGAGTGAGATCCTGCTAGAAACAGGGCCAGGCTGCAATGCATAGAGCCCACCTCTCAGTGAGCCACTTCATCCAGCTCGACTCCCCTTCCAAGAACTGAACCACTCCTCCAGCAATACTGGCTGGGGACCAGGCACTCAAACACAAGAGCCTGTGAGAAATATCTCACATCTAAACAATGCCACTAGATGCCCCCTTCATCCAGATGTGACCCCCTTCATCTAGATGCGACCCCCTTCTTCCAGATGCGACCCCCTTCATCCAGATGTGGTTTTGAGCACTTCTTGTAAACCAGGTATTGGCCAGGTATGAGGAGCTGAAAGTGAAATAAGAAACCAAGCCTGGGCCTGGCAAGATGGCTCAGCAGGTAAAGACTCTTACTGTCAAGCCCTATGACCTGAGGCTGATCATGTGGTAAGAGAATTACCACAAGTTGTATGTGTTCATGTGCATATGCATGAGTCCCATAGCACGTGTGTGGATGAAGGCTAACACACACACACACACACACACACACACACACACAGAGGAGTGTTTTTTGTTTTGTTTTGTTTGTTGTTTGTTTGTTTTAAAGAAGAGTTGGCCTAGTAAAAAACCCAAAGTAGCTTTGACAATAAAATGTAGAAATTTTTATTCCTAGATATATTATAGACAGCACCAGCTCCTTAGGCAGGGACTGGTTGATTAACCTGGGGCAATGGGGAACAGCAAAAGTTCTGGAAGAAAAGCAGCATCCTTCTGTATACACAAGGAAAGGACAAGAGGCCCAGAATAAGGAACTGCATTCTCAGTTACTTGGACTTGAGATGGTTCATGGCATGTCCAGGAAACTACGGGGGCCTTTAAACTTGGGCATCCCCAGGGATAGAAACTTGTTTTTTATTCACTATCTATTGACATCCCTCTTTGAAAAGGGAGTTTAAAAGTCTGGCTAAGTTAAGGAACAATATTCAGCCTCACAGCTTAGACTCTTCAGCCTTACAAAGAGAAAGGTTGCTTGTTAGTAAGCATCTTCTTGCTGACAGTGTGCATAGGATGGTTTAGAAGGCCATGGAGTCTTCCTCCTGGGATGCAGGGGCCAGGTCTCCTCAGTAGTCCTGCAGTGTTAAGAGATGCTTGTCTACAAAGACTGGTTTGGATTCATTGTAGGATTCACTATGGAGATTCCTCTCCTGGGGCTGCTGAGGAATTGTCAACCCTCATACATTCTTGGCCCAAGTTACCAGAGTTGAAAGTCTGTAAAGGATAAAACAATTCCTCCCTTCTGCTGTAGGCTCTCCCTCTGCCAGGACTTGGCAGAGAGTCTTTCCTCATGGCTTGAACTTGAGAGTACATGGTTGTCCCACAAACCATCTGACTGAGAGCTAACATTAGGGTGTATTGTATCTGTTTCTACTTTCGTAGCACAAGCTGGCCTCAGAACTCATGATAATAATCCTCCTGTCTCAGCCTCTTGACTGCTGAGATTACAGGTGTGTGCCTCCATGCCTAGCCTATGGGATTGTTCATTAAAGTCTGGTGTGCCTACAGAACACCATGCATGTTATATATGCACAGAGCAAAGGGCTGTCTCCAAGTGAGCACACCTGTGTAAGCAGCCTCTCCATCCAGAAATAGAATATCACCAGCACCCCACAAGCACCCCCTCCCTCTTCAAAATATAAAATAGAAAGAACCAAATTCCTTTGTTTGCCATTTTTTTTTCTTTCTATCTAACATTGCAGCTGTAAGTCAGAGAATTAGCATGTAAAAGGGAAGAGGAGGATTAGGTTATTCCCACAGCAATGCAAATAGGTTTGCTTAAGGTGAGGAGGCATCTGGGGCAGCCTGGGCAAGTTGGCAGCAGAGAAAAGAGATTAAAGTACATCAGACATGTTTCCTTCTAAGGGTGGTGGGGGTAGGAACAGAGAGGGAAGAAAAGCAGGTGGATGGGGTGTGGTTGCCTACACTGTGCTAGCCTGCCAGGGAGGCACCTTGCACCAGGCAGCAGCAGCAGCAGTTAAGGATGAAGTTGGGCATCTCCATGTCTGAGCCACTCAGCAGACAGAAGGAAGGAGTTTCCCCAGCAGTGGTCTGAAATAGATGGAGTTGCTGGTGTGGATGTTTAGGAAGATGGCATCTGCCATACTGTGTATCAGCCTTTTCTCTTCTTGAAGAGTGACAATGTTCTCTAGTGGAAAAATGCACAGTCAAGTCAGGAGCCACAGGTTCCAAGTCCTCATTCTTCCTTGTCTTCTTGGGGTGACTTTAGGTGAGATGCACAGACTCTCAGAGCCCTGATTTTCTCATTTTGGAGATAACAAAACCTTATGATGTTGCTGTGAAGATGCAATGAGCTGTACATGCAAAGCCTTCTGTGTCCCTAAGGAGCTGTATTGTTTTACATAGCAGGAGGGCGCCTTTGCTGCTCAGAGCTTCCCTCTTGGTTACCAGGAGGGTACCAGACCCGTGAGACTAGCTCTGCACTCAGCCTTTGCACCTGAAACTAACAGGTCTCCTTGAAAACTCACATTTCAATGGGGAGGCAGAGATCTAACTGTTTGAGTGATTCTGCCTAGGAAACAATCAAGAAAGCAGAAACAGGACTGCTGCAGAAATCAATCAGTGAGAGAATGTTCTGGAAGCTTCTCATTAGTGTCTTGACTTTCCAGCAGGAACAGAATCCAGTAGGAGTAAAACATTGTTTTAGGGACAGCGATGCTGCCTGGGGTTTTTGGAGTTGTGGAGGCAGAGCAGAAGGGCTTTGTAGCAGAGGAGCCATCCTCTGCATCCTCCTGCTCCACCCTCCACACTGATGCATCTGGTTTTCCCTATTCCTTACTCTCAGGCCCACAGTGAACCCCATCTTGTCCTCACTCTCTGGCTTCTGCTGCAGAGATTTGAGTTCTCAGATACGCCTCTTGAAAACCAGCATGGAAAACTGGAAAAGACCCAGACCTGGGCATTTGATAGACAGGCCTTTAACCTTCTAGTGTGAATAGCTTCCAGCTGTGCAGACTACTTAACCTCTCTGAGCTCTGGTGACCTCTTCTGTCTGTGGCCCTGTACCTAGCTCAGAAGAGCAATTGGCCCACAATATGAGTTTAATAAAGGGGAGTTATTATGGCAGAGAGTCTGGGCTTTGCTTCTGGTGGGTTAAAAGGGACAGAAAACACATATCTTACTCCTCAAGGAACGATTCCTAAAATACCGTTTTATTTATTTCCAGAGAGTGAATACAGCCAGTAGTTCAGTGTTTATGCAAAAGCATACTTGCCATTGCAGGATGTGTGTGTGTGTGTGTGTGTGTGTGAGAGAGAGAGAGAGAGAGAGAGAGAGAGAGAGAGAGAGAGAGAGAGAGAGAGAGAGTAATTACTGAGTATCGATCAGGTCCCTGCGCCTCAGTCCCATCCAGGTGTTAAGAACCTTGATTGATGTGGGACATCTATAATAAATGAATTAAACTGATAGCTCTGGGTTCAATCTGTTGATTACCTATAGCAAGAGTTGGACCAAGATGACCAATCATAAATTAAACATTAAGCTACCGATTTACCGAACTCTGTTCATACTACACAAAGCATAGTTTTGTTTTGTTTTGTTTTTTTTTTTCTCAGTCGGGGCCCAGGCATGGTGGAGAGTGCACACCAACCTTAAACTCTGAGTGACATGCAGAATTGATGTAAGAAGTGTTGCTGAGCCAGGGGGAAAAGTGGGGGTGCTCTTGGGCCTATCAGAGTGAGTCTATGGTTTAGAAACTGGGCTGGTGGGCCCAGGGGATGCCTAACTCATCGGCAGAAGGAAAGAAGGTAAAAGATAATGAGACAGACACTTCATCAGGAGGAAATAGACTGTGTTTGGGATGGTACCCCTGTTCTGGCCAGAATAACAGCTTGGTGACTAAAAGTATTTGGATGTAACAGTGCTCATTCACAGCACACAGCAAGGGGGCTTTCATCCTCTCATCTATTTCAAGATGAATTTGGGGGTGCTCATATTGATGGCTTGACCGACCAGTGAAGTATCTTCTTGTTCCCCATTCATAGTTCTAATGAGTCAAGCCTCAGTTTCAGTGGAGTAAGTCTTTGATCAGTAGGTGGGACTGATACCCAGTTGATGTGGGAGCCCTAAGGCAGAAGGTTGTCTCACGGGGCTCAAACCACAAACTCACAAAAAGCTAGGGGTGCACATGCACAAGATTGTAAAAGGTGATGGGGAAACAGGGCCTGGCCAGCAGAATAGGTAAGGGCTAGGCTGAAGTGAGCACTCATGGACCAAGGCAAGGACAAAGCAGAGCAGATGAAATCACTGTGCAAAGTCATAAGGTAACACAGGTATAGGCCAGAGTACTGGGTCCTGGCTTGGAAGTCATTCAACTGACCTTCCTTCTTTCTCTTCTATGTCTCCTTCCTTCATGCTCCCTGTTTTTGAATTGTTTTTCTTGTGGAAATATATATATATATATATATACATATATATATACATATAACATAAAATTTTACATTTTAAACATTTTTAAGCTTACAATTCAGTGATGTTGACATAGTACCACATATAAACAATTCTAAAACTCAAGGAAATCCACAAACAATAGCTCCTGTTCCTTCCCTCTCAGCCCCTGGCGGCCTCGGTTCTTTCCTCTCGGTGACTTCACTCCTAATAAGTGACTCGCTTCCATGACGTTATACCATATTATTTAGTTTGCATCTGGCTTATTTCACTCAGTGTAATATTTTTCAGATAATCTATATTGTACCATGTATCAGAATTTTATTTCTTTTCTTTTAACAAAAACTTCTTTCTATATTATGATTTAAAAAATACCCCTAATAAACCTTACCATTTTGGCCATTTTCAGTGTCTTTGGCATTCTTGCCTTATTGTGCCCCTGTGATCACCCTCCTGCTCTACAATGCTTCTCATCTTCTGAACCAACACTCTGTGCCTATTACACAGATGCTCTGCTCTTCTCTTCCTCCAAGCCCTCCCCTGCCCCCAAACCAGACGTCTACATTCTTTCTGTGAACATGACTATGTGCTGCATAGAAATGAAATCATACAATATTTATCTTTTTTGGTCTGGCTTATTTTATGTAGATTAATGTCTTTAAGGCCCATCCTTCTTCAAGCTGAATAATATACTATGGTGCATGTTTACTACATTTTGCATATCCTTTAACCCATCAGTGCATATGCAGGTTGTTTGGTATTGTGGCTGGTGGTCCCATGAACATGGGTATGCAAATATCTGTCCCAGTTTCTGCCCTTCCTCCTCCTGGGTATGTTTTTAAGGAGAGAACTCACTGAACGAGATGGTCATCACTCTTTAATTTATTGGGAAATTGCCAAACTGCTTTTTTAGAATGATTGCACCATGTTTCATACCCACCAGCAATGCACAAGGGTTTGACTTTCGCTACAACCTTGCTTCTGCTTCTTATTTTTCACTTTTTAATAAGAGTCATTCTGGTGCATGGGAAGTGTTATATGCCTCTTCTCTCTAGTTAGAGTTTGTGGACTGGAAGAGTCATGACCCCACAGGTATAGTTGAGGGTCCTTCTAATGGAGAAGCTCCGTAATAAGAGAAAGTAGCTGGTATTTAAGATCTCATTCCCTGATGGACAGGTGAGAAGCCCCACTTTTGGAGCTCTTGGTGCTTGTGTGGACCTGGAGGCTCTTGGGAGTTTGGTTTCTTCATCAGCTAAGATGTGAATAGAGGTAATGCCGGTCTTCAAAGGCTCTGAGTAGGAATTTAACAATGACTGCTGGTGGCACTGTAGCCACTAAACAGTGCTAACTGCCCTGGCTAGCCAAACCGCAAAGCCCACAGCTTCACACAGTGACAAGCACAGGAATGGGTTCTAGACCCTTTGTGGAAAGAAAAAATGATGCAGATGTTCAAGTCTCTCCTTCAATGGTGCAGCATTTTCTCCCATATACTTTAAACTGTCCCTAGATAAATACTTACTATAATGTAAAGCTAATAGTTATTATATGGCATCATTTAGGGAACAGTGACAAGAAAAATGTCTGTGCATGCTCAGCACAGACCTAATTGTCCCCTGACTATCTTCAGACAGCTGTTGGGTAAATCTATGGTGTCAAACCATAGATATAGAAGGCAGATTGTACATTCCTTATTGGAAGTTCCACAAGGGTGTGCCTGATAGTAAATATCCTCAGATAAGGGCATTTAGGGTCCCAGACACCTTCTAGCTTTTAATGTGCTTCATAAAGGCCAAGGGTAGGAAAAACATGGAGGTTCACACAGAGTAAATTATGGGTCAAGGTTTGGAACAATCAGATCACTTCTTACAATTCTGTTGGCCAAATCTTACCATGCGGCTGCCATATCCCTGCAAAGGTATCTGGGAAATGTAGTTTAGCTGTGTGCCAAGGAAGAAGGGGATATAGGTTTTGTTATTAGCAAGGTATGTCTGCCACATTATTGAATTACTAATTGCCACTGTGCAACTCTCCTGCCTATGCTGCAAGAATAATGGGCACCAGGACCCTGACTTGTCTGTTTAGAGCCTAAGAGTAGATGTTGACTCCCTAGTTACCAGGGTTACTAGGGGCTTAGAGTGTGCCTGCCTGGATGGGGTGCACACGGGCCAGTTATGGATATAACTTTATTTGGCCATTTTTGGCCATTGAGAGGAATGGAACAGAGTCTCTGTCCTCCAGCTTGCCTTTGACAATGGTTGGAGGAACCTTTGTTTCACAAAACACTTGCAACTTGGATACAGGACATGAAGAAGTAAGACTCTAGGCAAAACTCCTGTCTGCTATTGTAGTGGTTGTGTCTGAAAAGAGGAGGTGATGAATGAAGCTAGATTTGAGCTAATAATTCTGGAGCATTTCTACAGCTGCTAATGAACCCAGGAAATGCTGCAATCACTCCTTAATAGAAAAGATAGGATCACCCTAATCTACTGTCAGAGAGCTCAGACAGAGGAGGTGCCATGGGAAGGAGCTGTTTCCTCGGTAGGAAATAGTGCAAAGATTTAGAGGTAAAGTCAAAAGTCTTGTGGGATGTCAATGAAAAGCAGGAAATTAGGGGCACCAGGAGCCTGACCTGCCTCCAGGCCGAATCTCTGTCAGCACCCTCATTTCCACATTGCTACCATTGTGGGGTGCATATGTAGAAAGTAGCACATCAGACTTGTTCCCTGGGGGAGAGGGGAATCTAGAGAGAAGGTACAGAGGCATAGTTATGCCAGCAGGATTGGCAGCAAAGCCACTGGGACACCAAGGGCCAGTCTTGCCACTGAGGCTGGGTAACAGTGATAGCTAGCTGTATTTGCTGTTTATTAAATGACTTCTCGGTGCGGGACTCTGTAAACATGACACCATGGTTATTTTCTCATGTAAGCCTCACATCAACTCCAGCAGAAACAGCTATTTTGTTCCCATTTACAAGAGCCGAGGCTGCTAATGCGCTGGTCTCTTGCTTGCAGTGGAGCCAGACCATAAAGCCAGACAGTTAGCTCTTAACTGCTCCACTCAGTCATCCCTTTGCCTCCCCAAAGTCATTCCTTCTAGCCAAGCTTCAGCTTTCCATCTGTACATTATGGGCTTGCTTGAGGTGTGATCTCTGAGGGTCTTTCCAAGCCTTGGACTTGTTTCTTTGTACATTGTTTGGGAGCAATCCAATTCACAATGTCACGGGGATGGGACCATTTCCTGTAAAGAGAGGAGAATGACACATTGGACTGAGGCCCCACGTGGGCCCGCAGAAGCAGGTCTTTTCTGTCAGGAACTGTCGCCCAGGTCCCAGCAAGCCTCTGGTAATCACCATTCTGCATTCCAGGCTCCACCTGTTTCAGTAGGGTAGATATGCACAGCTGGCCTCTCTCCTCCCCGTTTCTTTTATTGCCAAGCAGACCCAAGTTTGTATTTATTTTTCAAAGGTTTATCAGTGAGATTAGCCATAAGTAATTGAAATTGCTAAAATTATTACAGGAAGGGGAGCTAGGGCAGACACACACAGAGAGAAGGCAATTAATTTCAGGAGAAGGGGTGAATGCCATTATCCCAGTCTTCTGCTTCTGTCTTTGGCAAGCCAGGCTTGCCTATCTTCCAGGTGTTATTTAAATGTCACTCCTCCACTGAAGTCATCCTGAAACATCACCAGGTTGCATGTGTTGTCACTTTCACAGTTGTGTGCGTCTTTATGTGGTATGCACATGTGCGTGTACGTACATATACACATGTGCACTCGCGTTCGGAGAGGGACATCAAATGTATTGGTCTGCTGCGCCTCCTTTATTATCTCAAGGCAAAGTCTCCATCACTGAGCCTGGAGCTTGCCATTTTCAGCTAGGCTGGCTGGCCAGCCAGTTTCCAAGATCTGCCTATCTCACTATCTAAACGCTGAGGCATATGTGACCTAAATGAATGCTAGATATTCAAACCCAGGTCCCCACGCAGTAAGCCTTCCCCCACTGAGCCACCTCACCAGCCCCCCTCACAGGTTTTTTTTTTTTTTTTTTTTTTTTTTTTTTTTTTTTTTTTTTTTTTTTTTTTTTTTTTTTTTTTTTTTTTTTTTTTTTTTTTGTCCTCCTCCAGGCTCTAAGATTCATAAAGTCCAGACAAGTCTGTCTAGTCCATCTCTGTACCCCTAGCGGCTGACTGGGGCATGACAGATGCTCAACCAGTGTTTATTGGGTGAATGAATGGATGATTTCTTCACATTGTAGAGTTCTGGGCCTGAGACTGCTGGCTAGAAGAAGATAGTTCAACATCTTATATCCAAAATGAATTCAGTTCATCCCACCAAAGCTCTCCAGCTAAAGGGAGCCTAGGGGTTTGGCTGTAGTCCAGCCTGGGAGTGCTGGACTCCCCTCCTTATCCCATATATTCATGGGTAATTTCTGAGTTTTCATTTCCTTTCTTTCTATTCTAGCCTAGAAAGATTTGGATTTAAGGATATAAGGACCTGACACTATAGTTTATTTAGGATCCAAGAAGCAGGGTTTGGAACTCTTCTGGGTGGGAAATGTCAAAACCTGACGCCTAGTCTAGCACTGAGAATGATCATGGCAGAAGGAAAATGGAATTAAAGGCTAGTCATGATCAACTGTGCTGGGTGGCTTCCCTGTTATCAAAAGGTACCGATGGCCACACTGTGCCCTGGTGGTCTTGGATCCTGTGGCACCTGACTCATCTAGTGAGAATCTGAAGGTCTTCAGAACAAATCCTCTTCTCCAGATCTGAAAGCTCATTTTTAGACAACTCATGTCCCCTCCCCGATGCTGGGAGGTCAGAGAGCCTCTTCTAGGTGTTGTGTGACATCAAGGGTGAAAGCGCCGTTTCCTAGAATCAGACAGGGTCTCAGATGATGCTCCTGTTATATGAGACAGGGCCATGAGATGCTCCTGTGGCAGCTACTTTACCTCTAGGACTTTGGATTAGCTACTTTTCTTGTTTCTGTGACAAAATGTCTGAGGAAAGTAACTTAGAAAGCCAAGGTTGATTTGGGTGGAGTGTGATAGGATAGAATCCACCCTGGCCAGAAGACAAGGTGGCGGGAACATACAGGGTTGGTGGCATCGTATTTATAACCAGGAAACAGAGAGAGATGAGCGCTTGAAAATTCATGACCCACTTAGTTCTCCTCTCATGCAGCTCAGGACCTGGTACTGGGGATGCTACCGTCCACATTCATAGTGGATTGTCTCACCTCTCATCTCAGTTCAAGTTTTCCCAAAGCTCCCTCACAGGCATACCCCAGGGCTTCTCTCCTACAGGATTCTAATCCTATCAACTGGCAATCAAGATCATCATCTCGGACCCTTTGCTGAAGTGGGATAATAATGCTTCATTGAGGAGCAGTGGAGGTTCCTAATCCTTCTCCCTGTTCCCAAACCCTTCCTTGGAGTTGAATATTTCCACACCGAGACTTCATTTTCCTGATTACTGTCTCTGGGTTTTCTCAACTCTGGAGCTCTTAACAGGAAAAAAAATGTCAAAATTGGCCTTACCTAGTTAGAACTATAGTTTCTGGGATGCCTAAATTTTTTCCAGATTGTTCACACTTTCATTGAAAGAATACAACACACACACACACACACACACACACACACACACACACCACCAGCAGCCAGCCAGCCAGAACTATAATCCATCAGTCGGACAACTTTCTTGGTGCCAGAGCAATTGATTCTAAAGTGTAGTTTATTGTAAAATTATTAAGAGTCCCTACATATTTCAGCTTTATTGAGCCCTTTAGGAGAGCCATTCTGCATATTCCAGTATGCTTTGGTGAATAAATAAGTATTTATTTCTACTCAGGGTGGAATAATGAAGTGAAAGCTCCCAGTGAGTCTGTCTGAGCTGTGCATGTCTCGCCCCACCCCACCCCCGCCCCCACCCACCCTGCAAAGGCAAGCCTGAGAGGTGGCAGGTGCTGCAGTGACAGATGTCTGCTGGGCCCACACAGCCTCTAAAGGAGGAGTGGAAAACAAAAAGAATCTAACTCTTCTGCATGTGTGCTCTGAATCACTGCTTGGGAACTGTAGATGCATTTGTAAAGAGCAATGACATGGGGAATCCAGAAGTATTAGCTAGGTTTTGTGTTTTTTTTTTTTTTTTTTTTTTTTTTTTTAAATTGGAGTTGGGAATTTAGCTCAGTGGCAGCAAGTTCAAGGCCTTGGATTCAATCATCTTCACCAAGAAAGACAGAACAAACAAGCAAAACCCCAAAAAAACCCAGACAAAATTACAAAAAAGCCCTCCTCCCCAAAGTAATTGGCACACGAAATCTTTACTGGGTATTGTGGTGCACACCTTTAATCACAGTGCTTAAGAGGCAGAGGCAGGCAGATCTCTGTGGGTTCAAGGCCCTCCTAGTCTACAGAGTGAATTTCAGGACAGTCAGAACTAGCTAGAGAAACCCTGTCTCATGATGGTTAACAGAACCTATATAGCACTTGACTCAGTTACATGGTTATAAAATGATTAGCCAGCCACAATTAAGCAGCTTCCCAGTGGAAAACAGGAAATCAGCTTGTGCTTGTTAGTTTTAACTGACACCTTGATACAACCTAGCATCATCTGGGAAGAGAGTCTTAATGAGGAAGTATTTAGATCACATTGGCCTGTGGGGGATTGGCTTCATTCTTTATTGATATAAATAACCCAGCCATTGTGAGTGGCACCATTCCCTAGGCTGGGGTTCCTGAACAGTGTAAGAAAGGAGAAACCTAACTATGAGCAATCAAACAAACAAGGTCATGTGCATCCATTTCCTTCTGCTTTTGACTGTGGCCCTGCTTCTACTTCCTGCCTTGACTTCCTCTCAATGATAGACTATAACCTGGAAACTGTAAATCAAACCCCTTCCTTCCCCAAGTTGCTCATTGTCGGGATATTTTATCACAGCAACAGAAATGAAACTAGAAGACAGCCATGCTCATTCAGCTAATGTCTATTATATCCCCCTTGTCTGGTTGGAAATACAAGGCCAGCTTGATGTGGCCCAGTGGAATGTGTCTCACTAAGATGTTAGTCTAGTAATGTAAGGTGTGGGCATCCAGAAGTCCAAAAAAGGGAACATTTTGTGTTTCTTGGGGAGCTTGAAGAAAGACTCCCAGACATAACTTCTTTGTAAGATAAAATGGAGAATGAGAACCAGAGACTGACTGTGGGCAGAGTAAGCTACCTCACAGGTGGTGGCCAGAGCAGAGCAAAGAGGCAGAGGCAGAGCCAGCATGGGAGGTTGTGCAGTGTGACAGCCCCTCTGCAGTGCTTCTGGCTTTTCCAGCAGTCATTCAGCATCAGCAGTCACAGCCTTGTCTTGGTTGTGACTGGTTGCAAACTGTGTATGTTCCTAGACAAGTCCTCCTCCTCTGAGAAGAGGCAAGATCACCAAAAACCTCTATTATTTTTGGTTTTCTTTTTCTTTTTCTTTTTTGTATTATTTATTTTATTTATTTATTTATCCAAAAGTTTATTACAATGTACAACAGGCTCCAGGATAACACTTCATTCTAACTATCGGTGGTGAAGATGTTACAGTAGGGAATCCAGATGTTTATCAGACTTCAGGATAACCTTTCATTCTAGCTGTAGGTGGCAGGGGATCCAGATGTTTAAATAGGAATGGAAGAGGGTCACCAGCATCTCAGACATGAGGAACAGCTGACTTTTTGCCAGATTTCTTAATTCCACCTGTGGCCAGGGGTCCATCCCTTCCCCGAGGCCTTGGCTTTCATCTCCTCGAGTTTCTCTGCTCCTCCCCTTGTTTCTGCTTGAAACCCTCATCTTCCTCCTCCATCTCCTTGGCCTGCTTCTTGGGCTGTTTCAGGGGCTTCTTTTTGCCACCTTTGCTGCCCGACATGGCGCCTGCAGACGGCCCCTTCACCAGACCCTGATCCCGAGCCTGGTTTTGTTTTTCAAGATAGGGTTTTTCTGTGTAGTCCAGGCTGTCCTAGAACTTGCTGTGTAGATCAGGCTGGCCTTGAACTTAGAGATCTGCCCACTTCTGTCTCCCAAGTGCTGGGATTAAAGACCTGTGCCGCTACTTCCCGGCAGACCTCTCACTTCTTAACTGCAGTTGACTTTATGAATTTGGATGGCTACATCACATGTGTCTGGGTGAATTTTTTTTACCGAAGCAAGTGATTTTCCTGACCAGGGTCTTCCAGTGTCCTCATCTGGCTTGCTTGTCTCTCCGGTTCCTTCAGCTGACCGGAGCCCCTGGTTGGGAAGCCCTGTTTGATCTTGCACATTCTGTTGCCCAGAAATTCCTGTTCTGTGTTTCTCAGAGCCCTTCAGATCCACTTCATGAAGAGGTGACAGTGACTAGTGACAGCCCCAAATTTCTTTGGTCAAGGGAGCATCTAACTAAGTCTAGTCATTGTGAAGATAAGTAAACAACTAGAGAGAAAAGCGGTTGGCCTAAGTTCTCACAGAGGGCTAGAGTCCTGAGAGAAAGCTTTCTCACAAGAGAAGGCTCCTCACTGGTGGCTCACATTTGTCTAGGGCAGGATTACCAGAGCACTGACTATGCCCTGCTGATGTTTGACAAACAGGTGACTGCAAAGAGGGCACAGCAACAAATAATGACAACCTCTGAGGAGGCCACACTGGAGACAGAGAGGAACCCAAGATGACACTAAATCAATGGGGGACTGTAAATCAAGGGGGAATAGTCAAGTGATAAATACAGCACAGAGTGTTGTGGGGTTATCACAGACGAGCCCCTGGGTTGTCTGCTATACTTATAGATATTTAGGTGGAAGCCCTACTGCTGTCATATACCCAAGGGGTCTGGGATGATTAGGTGGAAGCACCCCCCTCCACTTGCTCCTAAGAAAGCCTGCCAAGAGTCAAGACCATGTTTACAGGCTGCTTACGCCCTGGTCTTCATACCTGCCATTGCTTTCTCCCTTGCCTTCCCGAAGAGTCAGCCAGGAGTTGCTTTGCTCTGCTCGGATTAAACTTGAACGTTTAAATTTGGCCTGACCTAACTTATTACATTGATGGCATTACTCACTATTAGGGGATTTAAACTTTTCAACAGAGTTCTTCTCTGTGGAGATGTCACCCAATGGGCCTTGAAGAAACAGTAGGCATGTGCCAAGGGGAAGAGAAGAAGGGGATCATGGCCCAGCTGGAGGAGACCTACAGCTAATGTCTCACTTGTTCAGACAGCTTTGCGTTTTGAGCAGTCAATAAGAGTATAGGAAGTTGTGCACTCATGAAGAAGGTATTTGGGAGTGGGAAGGACCTCCCACACTTCCATCCTCTTTCACAAGGATGGTCTGTCCCATGCTAGGCAGGAAAATAGGAAAAGCACTGGTCCCCAGTGGACCTAAGTCAGTAACTTTGTGACAGTGTCTATCCTAGGTCCATTGTCACAAACACAGGCCTGAAGACTATCAGTTGGACAACAGATAAGCAGTATTTCTCATCCAAACAGATTAGTACCACTGTCTGAAAAAAAAGATCAAAATCTTGAGCTGCCCCAGGGCACAAGCAGGAGTACTTGACTGATCTCAAAGCTCTTGCAGTCTGCTCATGATGCTGCTCAGAAATGTCGGCTAGGAGAACTCTGGCCCAGGAGTCAGCCCTCATCCCTGATCATGGGAGCTTCGAACTCTGAGACATGAAGGAGGAACAACATTGCTAGGGAGCTGTGGCAGCCTTTGGGAGCAGAGGAGGCCAGTGGGCACATGTACTGACCTGTCTCTGTGATGCGGAAATCCTGCCCAGGGGATCCAGAGCTACTCCTTCCCACTTTTCCATTTCCAGCTTTCTAGATCTAGATTTAGAACTTCTAGACTTTGCTGTATAGAACCTGATGCATGTCCTAGATTGGGAGGCATTAGAACAATGGAACTGCTTCACTTGGCTGGCAGGACTGTGGCTACTCACAGCTCTTTCTCAGGAGGAGAGATGGGACTTCTCCCTTAATGAGCACAGATAGTCAGTTACCTCAGGCTGCATGGAAGGGTAAGAACTGCAGTACTTGAGACATTTTACTGAGTTCCTCCAATTGCTTTCTCTCTATGGAGAGAGCTGGGGTCCAGAAGGATCTCAAATCAAAAGCAGCCCCAAACCCAGGACTACAGAATCGTTGAGAATGGATGTGAGCCAATTAGGTCTTCAGCTTTCTCAGACCTGGAGTGTAAGGATCCTGCCCTGGGACCTCACAGGGTCACCATCACACACCTGAGCATCTGGTTACCAAAGTAAGGCAGGCATGTCTGCAGGAGTCAGGAGGGTCCTCTGCAGGTGAGGCGGGGATGTGAGAGGCAGATGAGGAGTACCTGGGATAGCAACTGGAAAAGCCTGAAAGTGCTGTGGCTCTGGGTGACGGCATAGAGGCAACTGTGGTGGTTCAAGACAACCAGTTATCAGATAGACACCTTTGTCAATCTTTGCCAAACAGGGAGACAGCAAAGATCAGTCTCTCCGGGATCACAGATTCTAGTTAGAGATCCTTGTGTTTCATCAATTTAATACCAGGGGGAACTCATGCCTCCTCTTTGCCTTCAACTCTCACGCACATACTTCGGAGTTTCTCCTGAGCCCAAGTGAGCTTGTTACTGGCTGCTCATAAGAAACAAATCACATTGAAATAAGAGCTCTGGGGACTTCTCCGACTTCTCAGGAAACATAATGAAAATGTCCCTCTGACTGCCCAGGCCATCTGTCCTATAGAGTTTAGGGAGAGAGAAAGATAGTTTTGACCCCTGCCACAGAGTTCTTAAACATTTGGAAATCCCATTACGTCAGGGAGAGACACCTCACCGCCTCTACTGTCTGTTAATCCAGAAATCTCAAGGTGCCTACCCTCAAGAAGATTTATTAATAAAAATCTATCAATTCCCACAGGCTGTAGCAATGATTGTCTCTGGTTCTGAGTGTAGCAGTGTGCTACATGTCACTCCAAGCACTTATATCAAGATCTTTGCATGTAACGAGGTGAGCGTTATTATGTATGCAAGGGGTGAATGTATCTGTGTGTGTAGAGACCAGAGGTACTCCTTTGGTGTTGTTCCCCAGACATCATCTTGTTTTCCGAGATGATCTTCCTGTCCTGGAGTCCTCAGCAAGAAGGCCCTGCTGGCTAACCATCAGACTCCAGGGATCTACCTATTTCGACATGATTATGACTGCATTACACAATGCCCAGTTTTTTGTGTAGGTCCTAGGGATTGGACTCAGGTCTTCACGCTGGTATGGCAAGCATTTTTATCAACTGAGCTATCTCCCCAGGCCCCCCACTCAAGATCTTTAAACAGTGACTCTGCAAGGTAGAAGTTATGCTTCTGCAAAGTAGGAAAGTGAGAGGGGAGGGTGAATCCTGCCTAAGTTTCTCCGAGCACATGGTGTGTGAGAGAATTTGTGGTTTCCCTCCAGCCTGCCTCTTGCCCTTGTCACTCTGTTTAGGACATTGATGCATTGTATTAGTTTTCCTTCACTGTGCAAGAAATCACCACTGTTAGCAGCCTTGGTAGGTAGGTCGTCAGTTTGGCTTAGTGTGATGGGGCTTTGCTCAGGCTGACTGCCCAGGACCCTAACCCAACTCATTCCTGTCACCGGGGGAATTCACTTCATTAAGGGCTGACATCTCTGCTTCTTGCTGACTCTTGGCTTGGGTAAGCACTGGGCATCTGGAGCAAGTTTCCAGCCATTGTCCAGGACCTGTTCCATTTTATCAGCAGGGGATGTCACTCTAGCCCCAATCCTCACTCCTTAGATCTCTTTGGATTTTTCCTGTCCCACAACCTGCCAGGGAGAACTCGGCTTTCAAGCACCTATGGGTGAATTGGATAAAGTTTGCCATGTGGTGTAAACAAGTCGCAGAAGTGAAGCTCACCACAGTTCCAGCTGCAGGGATATAGTGTGTGTGTGTGTGTGTGTGTGTGTGTGTGTGTGTGTGTGTGTGTTCCCATATGTATTTGTGTGCATATAGAGAGGTGGGGAGTCCTAAGTATCAGCACTTAGACTCATTTCTACAGTGCTTGCTGACTGTCGATATTAGCTGATTTCTTTACTTTCCTCATTACAACCAGTGGGGGCCAGACAAGGCAAAAGGTAGCCAGAGAACCGGGCAGCATGACTGGAGACAGTTATGGCAGGAATCAGTCCAGGGCCTGACCCTATAGCAGGTAACACCTGGCTCCAGGCAGAGTACATGTCTGGGCCTCAGACAATGCTATGTAAAGAGTCCTTGAAGGAAGATAGCAGAGTAAAAGGGGAAACTGAGGCACTCTGAGACTTCTGAAGCTTTTAGGAATGCTTTCTACCCTGAGGAATTCTGGTCCTGCTGAGAGAAGTGTTTAGGATTAATGACTATTTGGGCAGCACAAGGAGAATAAGATGAAAACACACCGTGGCAAATCATATTATTATTATTATTACATTATAAGTGCTATTGTATTACAAGCACCATTAGGAGTAGCGAGTGCTGTTATTATTAAGCAATTCAGCTTCTCCATCCTCCACTCAGTGTCAAAGGCATCCACAGCTCAATTAATCACCACTGGAGGCATCCTGCACACTGGCTCTGTGGTGCTGGCGACTTTCATTCACAGCCCAAGGGTAACAAGGTACCTGTCATCTTGTCAGAAATCTCACCTTGTGACATCTCTTGTAAGTCCCAAAGACCTGCTTTTTTGTCTGGGTCAGAAAGTTAAAATCTTCCTAAACTCTTTCAGATCTTATTGCCCCTAAAGATCCTTTGGAGGCTCCCCATTACTCCAGAGTAAAGCCCACTCTCCTGAAGCTACTTACAAACTAGCCGCTGCGCTGCCTCTGGTCTTTCTTCCCACCCCTCCCTGCCTCTGAGCCATCTGCCGTGCATGCTTCTGACTCTTGTTAAAACCCATCTGAGAACCTAGCAGGCTGGAACACATCACTGTCAGCAAGCTCCCCACCTACTGTAGAGGTGGGGCAAGCAGTCAGGAAAGAGGCGGAGACCTCTGATGGGTACCATCACTCATGTTCCCAAACAACTGTACCAGGACAAGAAGGGAGGAGCCCGGGGGGTGTCTACCTACCTGATGGTAATGCACTGGGACCTTGTGGAAGAAGGTACTGAATATGAATATCTAATATGAAGATAAGAGGTCTCACTAGGGCTCCTGAGTACAGAGGCCCTCAGACTTGAGGACGTGGTGCCTGATAAGGAGGCAAGCTTGCAGAGAGGCGGTAACTCTCCTTAGCCCATCGGTGGGAACACAAGGGGACTGCCATTTTTCATGTCATTTTCACTCTTGGAAGCTTAAGCTGCACAGATAACAACATAGTTAACAACTTCTTATTTAGCAGCCAGAGACACAACAGGCTTCTCAATCCAAAACCAAGACGGTCCCAGCTGCTGCAGAAGGGGAAGGAGGGCTTCCCACCTGGCCTCTGTCTTCCTCTTCGTGGGAGCAAGTGATGGACGTCTCTGTAAAGGTGGTTACACTCTGAAAGTGTGTTTCCAGGAGAACACTAATTTATTTAATGAATACCTTGAACACTTGCTGAGCGCAAGTACTGGTACAGGGCGGGGGACGGAGCAATGAGCAAGACAGAATATCCTCTGCCTGTGAAGTCCTGTTTGCAGGCTCACACTGGGAAGGCAAAGCAGAAAAGGGACATGGTTCCTGGGAAGACTAGATATGCATGCTCGGGTCATGGGAGTAAATGAATAGGAAACATGCAGGGAGAAGAATCCAGGAGAGCTGGGAGATGGGAGGTTTGGGGCCAAATCTTCCATTAAACAGGACTTACTGACAGGTATGAATTAGCCTCCCAGCTGACACCGTCTTCAAAGACCTATTACACAAAAAGCAATCTTCCAGCCTGCAGAGAGCGCAGGCTTTGATGCAGATAAATAGACTGATGGGTACCACAGTTAGGTGGCTTCTGGAGCCAGGGAAAGAAGGAGAGGAGAGGGTGCCAAGGTGCCCTGGAGATCCTGAGCTTCTGCTAGTGGTAGGGCCTTGCTGGGAAAGGTTAAAGCCAGATTTGGGGGTCTGGCCTCTGCTGTGTGTCAGGTCCTGAAGAGAAGTGAGTAAGTACAGCTATAAAGAAGAGTTTCAGGACCTCTCAAGACCCCAACTACCCATGTGAGATGCCAGACACATGATGACTGCTCTCAGTGTGTGATCCACCAGAGTGGATACACTGGGTGAATGGTGTGCAAGTTCATGTGTTTCAAGCAGCATCTAGGCTTGGGAGTAGAAGCTTTTTACTGACTTATGTGATTCAAAGCTCTAATATGACAATAGCAGTACCATGATGGTGCACTTGAGGGGCCCTGTTTCACACTGCATATGATGGAGGACATTAAGTTGGGGACTGTAAGAAAGGTGGACAGAAATCGTTCAAAGTCTGTCTAACTACATCTTGTGTGTAACTGGGGCAGGTGGTAGTGTTGGAAATTCACGATCAAATTTATATTCCAGAAACATCCCCCTTGCAATAGCATGGCCAAGGAAGTTGGGAAAGACCAGAGGAAGGGTAGACACAAGCTGGTGAGAAGTGAGGTAGAGGGGGTAGGGATGGAGGCCAGAGGCCAGAGGCCCTAGGTGGAGAGATGTGAAAATGGTCTCAAGAAGAAGCCAGTGAATGCACACAGCCTCGCAGAGTGGGGGTTGTGGCTAGCGAGGGGATACGGGATGTGGAGGATGACTTCCAAACTCTAGCTTGAAAGATTGGTGGGTAATGTGACATTCACAGATAGGGCACCCAGGGAGAGAGAGGATTCACGTGGGGTGGGAGGAAGACACAGAGTTCGAGTTGAGGGGTGATATGATCTCAGGATTCCTTCCATCATCCCTGCTTCGTAATAACAGGTTGGGAAATTGGAGTCTTTGGTGTTCTTGGGACTCCTGGGGTGACAGCATTTTAAGTTGTCAGTCATTAACAGCCTCAGTGAGGAGGCAGCGTGCGTGACTGCATCTCCTGGTGGCCTTATCCAGTACTGAGTGTGTAGTGAGAAAAAAAGAGGCTCTGATCTTGTATGCACCAGGATTTCCTCCCACTTCTGCCTTTTGGGGAAAACCTTTACCTCTGGCCTGGGCTCTTGGTTTCTTAATTCTCTAAGTGGGAATATGTAGAAACCCTCTATCCTGTGTTAGTGTGGTGGAAAGAACCCAAAGTTACAGCCCAAAGTACCTTTCCAGCCATGTAGAGCCCCAGCAGTGGAAGCTCGTAGGAGCATGTTCAAGAACACATGGATGTTTGGTAAATCCCTCGCTGGGCTGACACAAGGCTGCAGCCTCCTCTCCCAGTCTGTTTACGGGGAGAGGCCGAATGTGGAGCGGTGGGGACCAACAGCTGAGGTTTGTGGAAGCAGCAGGAAATCCTATGTGACACGCTTTGAAATGAAGGAACTATAAGGACAGTCACAACCCAGTCGGGTCCCGGTGGCTAAGATGAGGAGGATTCCAGAGGCTATAGTGAGGCTGAGATAATTCACTTTATAGGCTTCCTCTGGCCCTGGTGAGAAGAGAGACATACAGGGAGACGAGCCACCTCAGCAGAAAGAAGGCATGAGTTTGATCCCTGAAACCCACATGGTAGGAGTGAACTGGCTCCTGCAAGTTATGTTCTAACTTCCACACACATACTGTGACAAATGTGTAACACACACACTAAGTAAATAAATAAATAAATAAATGTAAATTTTTTTTAAAGGAACCAGGTGTTGTGGTGCATATTCCACTACTCAGGAGGCAGAAGCAGGTGAATCTCTGTAAGTTCAAGGTCAGCCTGTTCACATAGCAAATTCTAGGTCTGACGGAAGTGCATAGTAGACCCTATCTCAATAATATAAAATTAAAAAGAGGCAGTAAAGTCCAAGGGCCACTGGAAGCCTGTTGCCTTATGCAAATGGCCTCCTTTGTAGCAGGCACACTGTATGCTTCGTGAAGATTCTCTGGCCACCCTGTCTTCCTTAATGCCCATTAATGACACTTGAAAGTACATGACAAATATGAGAATAATTCAAGGAGCCTGTATTCTATTCCCAGAATACACACAGCTTCCCTATACGTTACCTTCCCTGAACCTCAACAACAGCTCTCTGAACTATCTATCATATCTGTGATTTTAGAATGAGGAAACATGTCTAGTTAAAAAGAAAAAGAAAAGGATTTACAAATAATTGGTTTCTGAAGTATAGGGTTTCAGAGATGAAAATGTAGGACCCAATAGCTCCGGATCATGCTTGCTCTTTGCAGGCGCTGTGGTTATTGTTCAGCAGAGCAAAGCACCAGTGTTTGTTTATGTGCGTGTCTGTGTGTGCACGCCTGTGGATGTGGAGGCCAGAACTCAACTTGAACTGGTTTCCCTCAGGAGCCTTCTGCTTTGTCTTTGAGATGGACTCTTTTCTTTGGGCTGGAGCTCACCTATTAGGTTTGTACCAGCTGGCTGGCCAGTGAACTCAATCTTTGCTCCACCCCAGACCCTCAATGCTGCGATTTAAATGCACTCCTGGCTTTTTTTTTTTTAAATGTGGATTCCAGAAATTGAATTCAGGTCCTTATGCTGTGTGATAAGTGCTTTACTGACTGAGACATCTCCACAGCTCCTCCCTGACCCAAAGAGGTAGTTTTTATTTTCAACAATTTCCTTGAGGTGCCAGAGGTACAGAAGAGAACATGCCAGTCCTAAGCAACAGAGGATCTCACTGGCTAACCAGGCACATGGTTGCCAGAATGATGGCCCCTGAATAGTGCACCAGTGAAGGCCTAGTGCTTTATGCAAACAGAGAGGCCACCTTTGCAAGGCTGTTCCTATAAGCCTCAGAACATCTTCCTGTCCAAATTGTCTTCCTCATTGCCTGACATAAAAATACATAATAAATGGCTCCAGACAGTGGACCCCACAGAGGCTTTATTAGGGTTAACAGTGGCTCCTGACCAGCCCTCTGCAGAAGCTGGCCAGGTTCATGATGCCGAGCCCAACAATCCTGCTCCATACCCTCCTAGGCACACATGTCTCCAGTTTTGCCCCATCCATTCCCAACTCTTCCTCCCCCTCCTCTCTAGCATTGCTCTTACATCAACTTCTGACTGATGAGTACATGGTACACTGACCCAGAACACTGGTTTTGAGGTCAGCAGGACCTGGGTTTGAATTCATGACTCCCTTTTAACCAGTCCTTGGGAAAGCCACTTTGATGCTCGGGGTCTTGGAAGCTGTGAGATGTCAAAACTGACTCCCACATCACAAGTCTTGCTCTAAGGAGAAATAGAGATCATGGGTGTCTAGTTCTGACTGGTACACAGTTGGTAGCCAGCAGACTGTAGCAGTTAGTACTGTAATTGGTTGTTTTGTTAATATTATTTAGGGTTGAAAAAAATTCAGAACTTGAACTCCAGCCTTTCTACTTGGACACAAATAGCCTCACCAAGCAATTAACACCTTATGACAACCTGGCTATGTGTTCTCATTTGACAAGGAGCTAAGAATAGCTTCTTGCAGAGGGATGTGGAAGGAAAGTGGTTGTGGAGAAAACCTCAGGCCAGATATTTCCTTTGAGGCAAGGCCCAGATGCAGCTCAGGGTAGCCATAGGAGAGAAGAAGGCTGCTCAGGCCTTTTGTTTAGAGCAGAACAGAGCCTGACTGCACTTGGAGACAAGAAAACTCATGTCTAGGGGTTCCTGTGTGCTGGGTGATATTCTAGGAGGTGGATGCTGTTTCTCCATACTGTAGGTAAATAAATTGACACTGCAGAGACCACCATGGACTACCAGGCTACCATCTGTGCAGATGATCATTAAACCCCAAACCTGTCTGTTCTTTCTAACACACATTTTGTTTGTTTGTTTGTTTGTTTTCCAAAAAGATTGTCACACTGAAGATAACGGTAGGCCCTATCTGCACTGTCATCAGGAAAAATAGAGTTGTACAATATAGTGCCCTTACCTTCTCAGATCGGCAGCAGGATATGCATCACATATGCTGCCCTCACAAAAGAGAGATGATGAGGGCCTACTTAGTGGGTTTGGAAAGGAAGAAATAAATACAAGGGGGATTTAGGAGGCAGATTTGACAAAATCATCAATGAATTGGACATAGAGTTTCAAAAAAAGGGAACTGAGACTTCAGTCTTTAGCTTAGGTACCAGAGACAAGAATGCACATATGGCCTAAGAATGTAGAGGAAAAGGGTTAATTGGGCTATGAGATGGTCATGACGTGGCTTCTTGCTTTTCTCCTTAAAGCGAAACACAGGCAGAATCAGTCATTCAGAGCTCTTACACTTGCAGCTGCATTTGACAAAACTTGGCCTGTTCCTGGGTTGACTAATAGACTTGGCTGTTAGCGCAGGCACAAGGTCCTCAGAGAGGAACCTTCCCCTCCCGTTGCCCTGTACAGAAGCTGCCCACAAGCACAGATTGTTTGCCTCCTACTACCCTGAACCCCTGGCACCCAAGCTGTGGTTTTCTGAATAGAATGAGGCATGTGGCTAGCAAATCTTTTCTCATTTGAAAAACAGCCCAGAATGACTTCTTCAACGGGAGGAAGAAGAGGACAGAGCAGTGGTAACCTCAATGTCCCTGCCTCTCTCCCCAACTCAGTGCTCTACTCATATAGCTTGCCCTTGAATCCTGGCCTAGGTGGTTCCCGCCATTAGGGAGCTTCATGCAGTCAATCCATCAATGGATGACTATATGCAAATCAAGACCTGGGAAATGTCACTTCTTCCAGAGAGAGGGGGCCACTCCGTTGAGCTCTACCATCTATGGTGACCATTCCACACAGCCCTCACCCATGGGGCATTCTTTTATGTCATTGAAACACCACCTGTATTCACCTTCAACTCTAGTAATTTGGATTTTACATACCATGATATACACAAACATGCATACACACATAGGGGATGCATACAAACATTTTAAAATTTATTTTAATTTTAAAGTTTATTTTAATGACAAAACCCAGTGACAAGAAAGCAAGGAGCCAGGGGCTGACAGACTGGTGCTCATGTTTTTATATCTTCCACAGGTATAAGATTATGCTTTAATGCTAGAGATGGCGACAGTGAGGATCGCAAGGTATTGAGATGCCTTCATCACTGGTCCTTCCAACAACATTAGCCAATCAGATTATAGAAAGTCAGCACTCCTCTAGGTAGAGTGGGTGAGGTTCACAGTGAGGATTGTTAATTTTTGTCTATGGGGGACATACAGCCCTTTGTAATCTACCTTGTACAAAAGGCTGCCATACAGCAATGCAGCCCTTTAGTAAAGGGCTGCCACACCACCATGCCCACGAGGAAGCATGGAAGGCTGTGTGTTAGTCTTTGTTTCCTGATGTGGTCTTACCACTGGCCATTTGGTGTGGTGCTATTTTGTGTATGCTCTAACAAATAAAACTGGCCAGAAGATCAGAGGATAAAGCCAGTCACTAGTTAGTTATAGAGGCCAGGCAGTGGTGGCACACACCTTTAATCCCAGCCCTTGGGAGGTGGAGACAGGAAGTGATATGGCTGGGCAGAGAGGAATATAAGGTAGGAGAAGACAGGAGTTCATTCTTTTAGGCCTGAGGGTTTAGTAGAGGTAAGATATGTCTTTAGTGCTGGCTCCTTTGTCTCTCTGATCTTTCAGCATTTACCCCAGTATCTGGCTCTGGGCTTTCATTCAAACCAATTGGGATCCATGCTACAATTGACCCTTACTGGAAAATTCAAATACCCCAATTCTGTCTGGATCCCCATGAAAACCTATCCACTCCTGGAGACTACCCCAGCCCTGTCTATCATTTTATAGTCAGGCCAGGCGGAGGGTAAGAGGACAGGAAGGTATAGGAGCCTAATGGACTATGTTTGCATTCACATTTAAAGCTGGAGATGGGAAGCAAAAATCAGATGAGCCTGCCTCCTTTCCAAGCCTGAATTTTGTTAATTTCATGGAATATCTGTCTTGGCCCAGCATCTCCTTCACCTAGTTTGGAGTTTATAAATGTTTCTCTGAATGTGTTTAAGGTAGCAGTACCCAAATTGTGTTCTGCAGAATGCTATCAGGAGACACAGATTTGAAGGGGAAAATATATATTCTGTAGTCAATGTGTTTGAAAAATTTGAGATTAAACAAAATTAAGCCAGCTACCTCACTGCAGGACAACTTTCAACCTTCACCATGCAAGGGTGTGCTGTGAATCTTAAGGCGGCAGATAGAATAAGTGGACATTTCTAACATTATCTGAACATGCAACCTTGTTTTACTGAAATTTCTGTCCACTTCTCCTGGGGAGCTAATGTTTACGGGAACAGACTTTGGGAAATACTGCCTTAGAAGCTTTTCATTGTATGCAAACAAGTAGCTGTCAGCGGTGGTTTTCTGAATTCTCAGAAAGTTTGCTTCAGAAGTAGCAGGAGTTTCTAAGTTTACACACATACACACACACACACACACACACACACACACACACATACACACACACACACACACACACTCCCAATAGTTCAGATTCTGAGAGTAAAATCTTGGCGTGTCCCGGGAAATTGCAGTAAAAGAATCTGCCATCTCTTTCTTGTCCTTCTATAAGCTCTCCAGTGAGTCGTCATAAATAGCACGAATCACCAAGGAAGCCCCTGAAATCGTTTTATCTTAAGAGGCCTTTGAAACTGGGAAATAGAATAGAGTCAGGGGATAAGAAGGTGGGAACTGAAAGGCAGGAAGACAGACTGGCTGACTTCTGGGGAGGCTGTCTCTGAGTGTCTACAATTAACCCATTCATTCTGACTCTGCCAAGAGCATGCTGAAGGAGATACTTCCTCCCTCAGGCTTCCAAGTGGAACTGAGGAAGGAGAGGACCAGATGCTACTCAGATCTCGCGGGAGTATTTCAGTAACTGTTATCCACTGAGTACTTCTCGCCTGGCAGACAACGATGATGAGTTTGCCTCATTTCCGGCTTGTTTATTGGGATAGTGTGTGGGGAATGGGTGGGTGGGTGAGTGTACATCTTGCAGTGTATATACCACAGTGTTTCTATAGAGGGTTCAGGGGACAACCTGACTCTAGTTGGTTCGCTTCTCCTCCGTGGGTCCATGGGACCAAACTCTGATCTGTGGGTTTTGTGCTGAGAACCTTTTACCCATCAGTGGGCCATTTCTCAGGAACCTTGATTGTTTCTTGAAACAACATAGGAGGTCTTGTTTTTATTGTTATTTTTTTTAATTAAAAACAGGTTCCTCTCTCACACAACACATTTGGATCACAATTTCCCTTCCCTCCATTTCTCCCAGGTCCCCACATTCCTTCTCCTCCCTATTCACACTCACTCTCCATTGCCTCTTCAAACAAGAGAGCAGGTCTCCAAGAGGACAGCCCAACAGGACAAACCACGATACAACACTACAAAACAAAAGCCCCAATATTGAGGCTAAACACTGCAACAAATAGAATGAATAGAGTCTCCAGAACAGAAAAGAGTCAGAGATACATCCTCTCCTGCTGTTAGGAGTCCCACGAAAGCACCAAGCTAACAGCCAGAACTATGCATAGGGCCTGGTACGGGCCCACACAAGCCCTGGGCTTGCTGCTTCAGTCTCTGAGAGACCCTATGTGCCCTGCTTAGTCGTTTCAGTGGGTTGTGTTCTTATACGGGGTTCCTAATAGCATCTCTTCTGCTTGCTCAGGGTCATCCATCTAGTATGGCAAGGAAGCTGGATTTGACCTGGAAGCTATTGTCTATTCTGTACTCCCTAGTGTCATTGTGAATATGGACATCCAAGATATCAGGGCTTCCTTGAAATGGGCCTTCATTTGTGAGGCTTTACACATGAATAGGCACAGAGGTGGGACGGTATGTCTGCCCATATTGATAAGGAAGCCACACTAAGAGCTACCCCTAACCTTCACCATCCATGGCCAGCAAGGCCCCTTGGTTTCCCAACAACAGCCTGGCTCTGTGCCTTGGTTATCTCATTCTTGCCAAATACATTTTTTCTCATTAGCCATCTGCCCCTTCATGCCTGCTGCTTGCCACAGTGGCTGGGCAGCTGCCCTGTTAGAGAGGACATAATATCTGCTTATGAATCAGTACATTCTCTGGCACGTCTGTGATCCCCTAATGGGAAGGTGGCAGAGTCCAAAACATACTTCATCCTTATCCAAGTTCGATCTGCTGGGGTTGGTGGCTCCAAAGAAGTCTTTGTAACTCCAGTGTACAAACCAAAGCTGACAAGGCTTGGATCTGGGCAGATAAGCTCAGCCCTGCAGCCTAAGGTCCCAGCAGTGGTTATAGGTGGGGGTGAGATACAAGTGTGAGTACCAGGGCCTTACGAGAGCAAAGCCATCAGAAAAGGAGACCACCTAAAGGAAAGCAGTGTTTCCACCTGGCCAGGAAGTAAGCCTAAGGCACCTGCCATCTGTCACACCATGCTGAGTGACTGATAGGTCATTTCTAGTGCCTGTAAATACTGTGTGCCCATGGGTCAGGGAACTGTGTGTGAGGCACTGAAAATGAGCATGCGATGGATATGACTTCTGTCTGAGAGGATGGCCTACCCTGCATTGGAAGGCGCTTTTGCAGGAATGGACCAGTGAGCTGAAGAAGCTACATACTTTCCCTTGGTTTCTTCTTTCCAAAGGAGGCTCAGGGTAGAGTGGGTGACAAGGAAACAATTGGGGGGGTCTTAGTTACCTCACACATTATTGGGATAAAATACCAGGCCAAATAAAATTAAAGGAGAGAGAGTTCATTTTGGCTCCTAGTTGAAGGTTACAAATCCATCCTAACTGGGAGGTAAGTAATGGCCACAGGAGCTTTAGAAGGCTGCTCACATTGTGTCCGTAATAAAGAAGCCAAGGGCAATGAGTGCTTGTACAATGAGTGCTTGTGCAATGGGTGCTTGTGCCCAGCCATATTTTTCCCTTTTGTGCAGTCTAGTACCCCTACTTTCAGTGTGTGTGTGTGTGTGTGTGTGTGTGTTCCTACACGAATTAACCTAATCAAGATATCCTTCCCAAGCATGGCCAGAGGCTAATATAACTGAAGTAATTCCCCACAGTTGTGCCCAGAGACTTATCTCTTCGGTGATCCTGTCAAATTGACATCCAGCATTGATCAGCACAGCACGGATGACTGGAAGAACACCCTTGAACTTCTAGATGTCCCTGACAGATGGGCCCTGCTCCCACGCCCATAGCTGTCTGGAATGATAATGCACTTGGCTCCTTGCTGTCTGTCTCTTTAACTCCTCTAAGGCCCTTGAGTATAGCAAGGACATCCCCCCATGTATGTCCTCTCTGCCTAGAACGGTGTCCAGCACGTGAGAAATTCTTGTATATGTATGAATGAATCAAAACCATAAAAATGACAAAGGAAGATACAACCTTGCTTGCACACCTTCAGGCTGACGTTTTAAAAAAGCACACTTGACTTTGACATTCCACTAACACCCCTACCCCCATCCACTTAAGACTAGTTTAGGATGCTCCCTAGTATTCAGGCCTGTGGGCTCTTATCCCAGGAGGACCCTTTATCTTCCCCAGGCTCTGGACTCAGCTCCAAGCATACAGACTCAAGCAGAAGAAGCTCATGCCTATCAAAGTACCATGGGTAGCACAGTGAATGGCCACATCCCTTCTTCCATCAGAACCTTTGCATGAAGGAATGACCTGAGGGAATTCTGAGGGAATAACCTTTGTCTACCCACATTCTCTGTGTGGAAATTGCCTTCAGCCCTGGCTCCAGCGATGGCCTATGGAGGATGTGATCTTCCCTCCACCAGGCACACATATTTTGTGTTTCTTTCTTCACCTGGTGTATCTCATATTTACCTTGCTTAGGGACTAATCTACTGAATCCCCCTTTTTTTTTCTCCCTGAGCTCCAGCACTGTTGATCCCAGAAGTACTACTTTTAGTTATTCTGTATACAAGTACTCAATGGAGCATCTCATGTGTCCTGAGCTGGCTCATAACCCTAGGTGTGCTCCGTTGCATTCTTGCCTCTTCTCCTGCATCCTAACCATGTTCTCTCTTTCTAATCGCCCCATCTTCCCAGGAGTTCTCTCTCCAGAGAATGGACAGTCTTGTGGATGACAGAGTCAACATTTTAGGATTTTCCATTTTCAACCAATCCCATGCTTTCTTCCAAGAGTTTTCTCAGAGCCTCAACCAATCCTGGCAGGAGAACTGTGATCATGTGCCCTTCACTGGCCCTGCGGTAAGTGTCTTCTAGATGTCCTTGGACCCTAACATTCTCTGTGGCCTACCACATACTCTATTCAATGAGGCAGGGCCAAAGTCATTGGCTTCCAAGATGAACCATGGTAAGGGAGTATGAGCCACTCTACATGTGGGAGAATGACTTCTAGATTCTGCTGAAAGAGTAGAGAGGAGGCCTGCAGAGGTCAGAGAGGGCTTTCTAGAAGGTGGGAGGCAAACACAATCAGGAGTTGAATCACAATGATTTGGTCAACTTAGGACCACACAGCAAGCAGTGATTCCATATGAATGTTTTGCCTGGGACTTCATGGTCATCGTGCTTTGTGTAAGCATATTCTGTGATATTTGCACAATGATACAGTGGACTAAGCAATCCTCCTTGGAGTATCTCTGTTATTAATTGGTGTGAAACTTGACATTCATGCCTTATAAACAAGACTTGAATGGGGAGAAGGGTCTGGGTCCCCTGAGTAGAGTAGGAGCATGTTCTGTCTCATTCTTAAGGCCCGAAGAGGCAGGTCTGCCACACGGAAGCCGTCTACAGCGAGTGTTCTCATGTGTCACCTTCCTAGCCAGCTTCAGGGTCTTAGGCTCCTCAGGAATGTTGGAAAGGATTTGAGTAGCGGACATTGCTTTGCTGGAATGCAAACAAGCTGAGCTTCAGACTCAGGTCAGCCTCCCTGTGGCCTCGCCAGCCCTGTTCATCCTTTGGCTTTCTTGCCAGCATGAAGGGTGCCCGTTTTTTCTCAGGTTTATTTTTGCCTAGGTACTGTAACACATCCCATAATATTACCTGCCTTGGACTTGTTACTTCCTCATGGCATGCTAGTAACAGTTCAAAAATGACCACCCCCTTCTGACAATGAGAAAAGGCCCAGGCAAGCTGGGTGACAGGTGGGGGGTCTCTAAAGGCCTCATTTTTATACAGTCAGGGCCTAGATCATCTTCTCCCCGAATTTTGCAGCCATCCACTCTCTGGAATAGCCTCTGAAAGAAAAAGAAGGTGCTAAAAACACCATCACCTCAAGAGCCTGAAAGGAAAGCTGGCAGCAGTACATTATTCTAAACCTTCTCACTTCTGAAACTTACCTTTTCAAGGGCTGCCTCTTCCTGTCTTTCTGAATTCTCACCACAAACAGCCCAGCTCCTCATGGCATCGAGCCGGAAGGTGAGGGACTAGGTTCTGGGACCCGCCAGCATGGGCTCTCTCCTGCACAGGCTACTGCCTCCTCAGGATGTCTCTGTCCTTCCTCTTCTTAGACTTGATCTTCTCTTCCACCCTCTCTCTAGTCTCCCTCTTCTCTTCTCTTCTTTCAGTCACGTTCTTTGCCCTCTCTTTTCTACACAGTACCTCTCAGCTCTTGACCCACCTCTCTTTTGTTTAGGCTTGTATGAGAGACTGCCCCCACTCCCCTGCCTTCTCATAATTCCAGGTGGGGCTCCCCAAATGGGAAGTCTAGTTTGCAGGGTTTCAAAAGCAGGACGGGGCTACAGATATCCAGGAGAGAGCTTGGTGCACCTACCTTGGCCAAGAAGCTTCCAGGTGGCCGGTTGTATGCCACAGATGCGCTTCCTGCCTGAAACAAAGCCAGTGCAGAGGGAGTGTTGGGAAGGGACACACACCCACCAGTTTCATATGCCATTCCCATTAATCATGCTGAAAAGAACAAAAATTGTGGGAAATCATTAAAATTACAGATGGCTAGATTAAGTAATTAGAATTTAGGCTAAAGCAGATGTTTGTAATTAAGTGTTTATTTCATTGAATAAAATCCAGATTGTAAGAACTAGTCCATGGGATCTTAATGGTCCCTGCCCTTCTATTGTTCTGGGAGGCCGAGTTAAAGCTTACGGAGGTTCACCAGCAAATGGGCCTCTCTAGGAGGATTCTGCGAATCCAGTCCTTTCTGTCTGGAGATGCTGTGGTTACAGGTGTGTGTCTAGAAGATATTCTTGTTTTCATTTCAGGGAAGGAAGGGAACCCAGCCACAACTCCCTGAGTCAGAATTGATTCATCTTAATTTATGCAGTCTTTCATTCTCCCAAACAATTTGCAAAACAGCTCAAAAGAAAATAACAATGAAGAACCAAATGAAAATATAAAAACAAGAGAAAAGAGGTTTCCTTGCCAAACAGCTTGTTGGTGCCAAGAAAGAAGAGAGGATTTCAAAGGAGGAGCCAGTTAGGGGATTCACAATTTAGAAAAGACAGGGACAGCAGGAGCCGAGGCAAAAGTAAGAGGCACATAGGCACCCACACAGATGGGCAGGGGGGTCCTCAGAAAGATGGAGGGGTCAATCATGGGAAGAAAGGGGTAAGGAAGGAGGAAGGAACAGCAGAAATGTCTCCCTTCCCTTCCCAACGGACTCCGACGTAGAGATGGGGACAAAGCCTTTTAGGACACAAGCCACTTTTCACTGACTGTGGCTCAAATGTTTCTCAGAATGGGATTAGTCGATAATAGCACAGGGAGAAGGCAATTAGGGCAATGGAGAGATGGCATGGGATGAAGAGCCAAACCACGAGGGCACTGATGGACCAGCAGGGATGGCAGTCGGGACTGGAAAAGAGAACTAGAGGGATGAAGGGTGGGAAGTAAATTCTCGAAGGGAGGAAGATGACCTGAGTGTCCGAGGCAAAGGTAGCCAAGAGCCCATAGAAGAGGGGCATCTATCTGGTGATGGATGAAGGATCCCAAAGAGACTGTCCTGGGGGTAGAATATGTTCCACCACACAGGCTATTAAACTGAATTAGTTCAGGCTCAACTTCAGAGAAGACCTAAGAACTACAGTGTCCTTTGGGAGACTTTACCATGTCACTCTCTGAAGCCCATATGTAGGTAGAGATGAGTTAGTAACCAATGTCCCCTGCTGGAACTGTAATTACAAGAAATATCTGAGGGATCGTGAAGGCCCTGGAGTTAGAAGTAACAAAGGACACTGGTAATAGGCACACATGACCTCTCAGCATTTGGATAATGTACTAATAAGAATATCAGCTGGGGCTAGGGAGACAGATGTGTGGGTAAGTGCTTTCCATGCAAGCATATGAACCCAACTTTCAATCCTCAGCACCCGCATAGAAGCTGGGCTGGCACTGTTCACCAGTGGCCCTAGTCCTGGGAGGTGGAGGCAAGAGGAAAGAGAGATGGGAAAGACACACTTGTAATCACAGGTACACATACACACTTGTGCATGTGTGTGTGTGTACATAAACATATGAACACATACAATATACACATACAGAAAGAAGGGGCAGACAGACAGATAGACAGACAGACAGACACAAGGAAAGATCATCAGCCAAGGAAATCTCATGCCAGCCAGAGTGAGTCTAGCAGCAATCATGTGCCAGGATGGGAGACAGTGGTGTGACCAGCTTCCTCTGAAATCAGGCACTGTCCCTCAGGAACCAATGTACAACCTCCATAGGAGAAAGGGACTGCAAGAGGGGTTCTGTTGCATCCTTGTCTTGGGACCTTGAGCAACACTACCTTGAGAGATGGGGGAATCCCTGGGTCCTCTATACCCATTAGGATACTCTCAGTTGCTAGTAGCAGAAACCCAATTAAAATCTAATGTGGTGTTTGACAGCGTATCAAGACTTAAGGGAAAGGTAACTGGAGGCCCAGACCCTCTCATTCTCTATTCAGTTACCTTTGGAGTCAACTCAAGCTCAGCCTAGAGCTAAGCTGACTGCAGTGGCTCCAGGCATTGCATCCAGAAACAGTACTATCTAGAAAGAGAAGAAAGACAGGGAGACATTTCTCTAGGAGAGAAAATAAGCTCTCAAGAAGCACAGCCCCCCATTTAGGTTCACAAGGTAGATCTGGTCTACTTTGTGTTACACATTAGCAGATGATGGATGGCTCAATTGGCCCAGGCATAGCTGGACCAGAAATTGATGACAATATGAGAGGGCAGAGGACACATAAACAAAATGGAAGGAAGCAGGAATAGGGTCTAGGCAACACTGGCTAATGGTTCACATCTTAATTGATGCAAGGCCAGCCAACCAATGAGGTAGAAGATGAACTGGGAGGGGGTGTCCCAGACCCTGAGCATCAGATTCATAACAGTAGCAAAATTACAGTGATGAAGTAGCAATGAAATAATGTTATAACCTAGAAGTTGAAAGTAACAAGCTCACAGCAATGGTCTACTTTCAGGTAGATGCTGGTTGGAGCTGGAAAAGGCATCTACAGCATCCATTGTTTCCATACATCCTTTCAGTAATGGAATGTGAGAGGCCATTAGTGAGAGAACCACATGTGTTCTGTGGGGAATGACGTGCAAAGGAAAGGACTGCTGTAAGCTTGTGGAGTAGCAGACGTTCAGCAGATGAGCCTCAACTGCCTTGAAGGAGCTAGGTGACTAGAATGAGAGCCTTGGGTAGAGGGGAGCCGGAAGCAGTGGCCTCAGAGCAGCGAGGTTGTTCAGCCAGTTCAGAGGGGCTGCATAGTTTTCCACTCTTGGATGGAAACTGGGGGCTGGGATTTGGATATCATTATGTGCTCAGACTGCAGGTCACAGGTGGCCCCAAGGCCAAGGCATAGAAAGGAAGTCAGACAGAGTTGGGAAGGCAGGAGACTTGATGGAGGCAGCAAGGACCCAGTGGCTTTTCTGAGTGTATCTGCATAGACTGGGGAAGATGTTACTATGCACAGGTAGAACCTGCTAAATGGCAGGATCTGAATAACATTAGAAAGAAGCAACAAGGAAAGAAGGGAGGGAGGAAGGAGAGAGAGGGGAGAGGAAGTGGGGATACATTGGCTAGGTGGTTTTGATTGTGAGCTGCCCTTCCCTGTGGCAGTGTTTGGAAAGATTACTGGAAGTCAGTGCACTCCGTACCTCCTAGAGACCACAGCCTTCATGTAACTGTAAATGTGTCCTGTTTCCTTTCTGGCCTCCTAACATCCTATCGTTCCTGTTCCCCATCATCTTCTCTCAAGCATTCATAACTCCTTGATGCGAGATTATATGGATGCACCTGCAATGCTCACCCCAGTACCTGATGACCTTTACAGGCTGCTGAGGCTGGGACTCTGCCTCTTTTATGGATAAGAGCGGTCCCTGCTTAACATTCAGCAAGGTTTCCAGGGTCACTTGGCATCTAAAGGAGGGTCTAGAGTCAAGCTAGGCTTCCCATTCTTTGCTCCACATTTTGCTATCTCATGCTCTGTGTCCTCCTTCCTTCCACCCTTGGAGGGGCCAGTATCCAAGAACCCAGCAGACAGAAGGCAGGAATAAGAACCACATCATTCAGAGCATGTCCTCCAGATTCTCCCAAAGGTGTCTTCTGATGAGCAAGCTGGCTGGGCAGGGAAAGAACTGATTGCCAGGGATGGACACCATGCTATGAGTGGAGGGGCTGGCCCCTTAGCACCTCAGTGATCATTTATCCCTGGAATTCTGCCTGCCTTTCTTGCCCTTCCCCCCAGCCAATAGACCAAGTCATTATTTCCATCATGCCCTCCAGATGTGCTCCTCATCTCCACCTCCTAGCGTGTGCTCCTATGGTTACATCCTCTGACTCCCTCTGAACAGTGTTGACCACAGAGGCATCCATACTGAGCAGGACTTTTTTTCTTGTACAGGCTTATACGTTTACAGCTCCTCCTGGATGGTACATTCCCCAGGCACAAGCCAACTGTGTTTCTACTGCTTCCCACCACCCAGTCCCCTTGACCTTCCCCACTACAAAGCCTGCTAACATTGACATCACACACCAGGCAGATCGAGTGCTGTCAGTCAGGACTTAATTCAAATCAAGATATATCTTGAGGGATGGAGAGCTGGCCTAGAGGTTAAGAGCACTGATTGTTCTTTCCAGAAAACTGAGATTTGAGTCTCAGCACCCACATGGTAGCTCAAAACTATCTGTAATTCCTATTCCGGGGGCTCTGAAAACCTCTTCTGACCTTCTTGGGCACTGTACACACACGGTGCACAGATATACATGCAGCCAAAATACCCATTCACATAAAATACATTTAAAAAAAATAAGAAGTCTGTCTTTGAGGCCAACCACATGGAAGGTCTCTTGCCTAGTGACAGTGGCATTCAGACAGGAATGTCTCTTGCCTTAAGAAAGAGTATAACGGGTAAAATGAAACATAGGGACTGCTACACTGACCCCCCCCACACACACACACTTTCTTTTTAGGGTTGTGAGGGTCAGAGCCCGGGCCCTAGCAGCTCTTATGAGCTAGGTCCTCTCACTCATCCTCAACAGACCAATTAAACAAACAAGAAAGTGAAGAGAAGAATGTTTACTCGATGTGACCACACTGGGAAGAGGGATAAAGAAGGCCAGCAACCCACCTGCGATTCATCCAGGGGTCCTGACATGAGGTTAGGGCTTAGGTAGACAGACGCATGCATAGCTCAGCAGTACTGGCCATAGTGTGCTCCACCTACCTTCATTGTCCAGGCTGCAGTCCCTCTTGCATGGTGGTGATCTGACAAGTTGTCAACCTGTGTGAAATCTCTTCCTAGAAGACACATTCCTCCAGTGGCAGGCACCAGACTTCAGTCTTCTTCCAGCATGAGATTCTTGGGAAAATTCCAGTTTCTTAGAGGTCATTGTTTCAATAATCTGATAGCCAAGGAGAGAGGCACAAACATCTCCTTAGAGTCTCTTTGTTCCTGCTGGGACAGGTATGTAGTTGAGGCCCGCCAGGACATGGCCTCTGTCATTATTCACTCCTCGCTCTCCAGGAGAGCTCCTCATTTCCTACCACCTAGCCTTTGCTCCTCTGCTTCCTACCCATGCCCAATACCATGTGTACTTAGATCCTTCTGCTCTCAGTACCAATTGTCTTTGTCCATGAAATACTTTCTTTGCTGCCAAGCTAGACAGCTCTCTATTTAGACCCCCACAGAGCAACACAGTTTCAGATCGCTCTACCTCCTGTTACCCTGGTTGGTGTCCGGCTCCTCCATTGTACCCACCTGTCATCTGTCCTAGGAATGGAATTTTACTACATTTTAGACTTTAGGCTTACTGTGCATTTCACACATATATTTCACACAGAACGGTACAGCTAGATTGTGATCCTAGGTACAAGTAGGAGGGAATAGTTTCATGGGTGACTTCAGGGAGGAAGTGACCTACAGCTGAGTCTGGTAGAGTGGCTGAGTTCCTTCCGTCTTCCTGAGATCAGCGATCTGCAGCCTTGCCTCCTGTCCTGTGGCTTTATTCCTGACAGCAATTGGAGATATTGTTTCCCTGGAGAGAGAAAGAGAGAGAGAGAGAGAGAGAGAGAGAGAGAGAGAGAGAGAGAGAGAGAGAAAAAAAAGAATTTGGAGTTCAAAGGTGAATCTTGATGCTTCAAGCCAGAGCATCCTTTGTCATGTTGCAAAGCTCTAAAGCGGACTTGGACCATTGGGCAGATGAGGATGGGACTGGAGGAAGGAACGGGCAGAGGGCAGGGAACATGTCCCTTATTTGCTTTTGAGTGCTTTCTTTCTTGGTCCATTTTTTCTCTCCTCCTTCTCTTTCTTCTCTCTCCCTACCACTTGCTCTCTCTGCTTCTCCCAGCTGTCCTCAGCTCTGCTGTTTGACGCTGTCTATGCTGTGGTGACTGCAGTCCAGGAGCTGAACCGGAGCCAGGAGATTGGTGTGAAGCCCCTGTCCTGCGGCTCAGCCCAGATCTGGCAGCATGGCACCAGCCTCATGAACTACCTGCGCATGGTGAGGAGCGGCTGAAGGCCTGGTAGTGCCCAGCCTTGGTACAAGGCTTTCCTGATTGGTGATAGCCCTGACTGAAACATCACATGATTAACTAGGTCATGGAGCCAATTTATTACCTAGTTCTTAACACACTTGGCAAAAATCCATGGCCAGCTTATTCCCAAGACAACAGTCCTTGGATGTTAAACTAGAAAGGGGTTCTGGATTCCAGGCTTGCAACCTGGACCCTGCCCAGGGGTGGCATCTGCACTACATGACACATCTGGGAGAGGAGCATGCTGTTGAAACCTACGAACCCACAGGAGACTCAGTCTGCAGACTTAAAGCTTGATGCTCATTTCCCCATTGTTCTCTCCAGCCATGGTTTTCTCTCATAAAAAGACATCTCTCATTAGAGAGAAGGTATGGAGGGTCTTAAACTTTTATGAAGAGTCAGGAATATTCTGACTTCCTCCTGCAGGCCCAGTCGCAGCAGATTCCTTAAAAGGAAAAATGCTGGTGATGTCCTCTTGCATGACTAGAGGACAGAGAAAACTGAGTCTGAGCTTAAGGAAGTGTGGTTACTGACTCCTGTTGGCTTACACAGTTAGCTCACGGTTACTGGATATGGTCTCCTCTTCCTACACTCACATTCTGTGGTTTCAGAGTAGACAGAACAGGGGTTTCCAAACACTGTGAAGTAGTGTGTAAGAGGGATGCTTGTTTGAGGCCAGATATGATGGGGCCTGTTTGGTGCTGTAACTCACTCTCTCTTGGACAGGTAGAATTGGAAGGTCTCACCGGCCACATTGAATTCAACAGCAAAGGCCAGAGGTCCAACTATGCCTTGAAAATCTTACAGTTCACCAGGAATGGTTTTCGGCAGGTAAGCCTACCTATTCTGCCAGGTGATGGATGCCTCTTTTCTGCCCTTTTCCCTGTCCCTAATTTCAGTGGCCTCCAGCTATCAAGCATCTCCTCCAGATAGCAGGTTCCCTTTTTCTGATCCAGGCTCCTGAGTTGCAGGTACCTCATCTTATCTGGTCCCAGATCAGCCATCTGGGTTCTGCCAACAATACACCAAGAGGAAGTCAATCATGCCTTGTGACAGAAGGAGACGAAGGGATGTCGTTGAGAAAGGAATTCTCTGCTCAGCTCCTCTCCACTATTGGATTATTCTCTCTCTCTCTCTCTCTCTCTCTCTCTCTCTCTCTCTCTCTCTCTCTCTCTCTTTTCTGGGAGCAATGGAAAACATTATAGAGATTTCCCCCAACCCTGGAACCCTGCTGGACTTCAGGGGCACCATTGATGAGGCAAAGGGTGGATGCCATCCATGTGGACAAAAACATCTCTCCATGTTTAGATAGACTGCCCCTCTGCCCTACCTCCTTCATCCTGCCCCTCCCATGCTCTCCTCTCTGCCGCTGTCTCCATCACCTTAGAGACGCTATGCCCTTCAGAGCACTTTGGTTCTCTGTATGGTTTTCCCTTAGCCATTAATCCCTCTTGTTCCTTTTTATCTGATCCTCTATCAGAGAAAACACAGGCCGACAAGCACTTTATGTGTCTCTCTAAAAGTCTCTATCCTCACCATCCCCCAGTAATCAACTTCCTTTCTGTAGAGGCCCCTCTGACTCAGGAAAGGCTAAAAAGACCAAGTCAATCACTAATTACAGTAATAAGAAGGCATATTAAGGCTCTCCTAATCATTATTGTTATAGTAGTTGGATGAGGAAGTGCACCACTGTAGAACTCAAATAATCACCCCGCCCACAAATTAGAGAGAGCCATTATCTCCACCATCACCATCCACTATCATGGTGGCCAGTCTCATATGCTGAACATTTACTACAAGCTTTATGCTATCGTAAATGCAGTATGTGTTCAATCATTAAGCCTACAAAGCACATGATTTCACTTATTTTCTCCCCTAAAAACATAGGTACTTTGTGTGAGGTATATGTGTTCCTTGTATACATGCCTATGTGTGCTCATATGTATATATATATATGCATATATATATGTGTGTGTGTATGCATGTATGTGGAGGCCAGAAGTTGGTGTGGAATATCACCTCTAAAGTTCCCCATCTTAGACTTTTGATATGGGGTCTCTTATTGAACTGGAGCACTCTAATTTGACTAGATGAGATGGCCAGGGAGGCCTGAAGATACTCCTGTTTCCACCACTCGGGTGCTGCAATTGTAGCCATAGCCCACTGTACTGAGCTCTTTAACTCAGGTTCTGACGTCTGTAGGGAAAACATTTTACTGACTTATCCCTCTTTCTAGCTCACAAATAGGTACTTTTTAAAATCAATGTCCTCTCTTGTGAGATTTACCACTGATTTATCCTTGAACAACTAAATCATGGCAGAACTGGTTTGGGATCTATGTATGCTCTGCCTAAAGCCAAACCCTTAACTATTGTGATTAATTATATATAAAACTCACCCTCATAAATGTTAAAAGTCCTGTTTTAGATTCTATCCCATGGCAGTCTGGGAAGGGAAGCCCAGGACAGGATCCAGGAACAGATCTGGTCAACATGTATCCTGGCGATCCCCATGGAACTCTACAACACAGAGTATTCTGTCTTTTGCCATACCATCTCTGCATCCAAGAGGGGATCCTTGACCTTTACACAGGTCCCAGGGAGCTAGCTCTTTCTAGGTAATCAGTGACTTTTTGGAGGGTCACTCTTCTTAGAAAATAACAGAGGGGAAGGAAGAAATCCAAAGAGAGGGATGGTGGCCTGGAGCTGAATGTCAGCAACACCTCCCGCTCTGAATGGGAGCTGCATGGGATGGTGGCACTTCCCACATCTTCTCAGATAGGCAGAAGGTCAGGTGAAACCATGGGTGGTTCCTTCATTTATCTAACAGGTCTTTTACTGAGCATCTGCTATGTGTCAGACTTCACGCTGGGCCTAGGGAAAGCAGACATGGCCTTTACACTGAGAAAACTCACAGTCTGGTGAGTGTAAGTGATGTAGGAAAAAAATAGGAAGAGAATGAGATCTGCAATTTAGGACTATTAAACTCAAATCATGCCCCGTGGCTCATCATCCCTGAATGAGTAGGCTGGCAGCCTCTAGGAAAATTGTCAGGGAGACTTTTCCCTGAGCCCCAATCTTCTAGGGGGATCTGAAGTAAAGAGCATTCATTCACTCAAGTTGATACCTGTTGAGCATCTCCTATTGCTGCCTCCCTTCTAGGTAAAGGTTTAAGACGAGAAAGATAAGCTTTTGTGCAACATATGCTCTAGCAGGGGACAGATGACAGGCGAAAAAATACATATGTAACATTATGCCAGTCTGCTAAATTCCCTGAGGAAAAATACAACTGGGTAAGGAATATGAGTGGGAAGGAAGACCATAGCGTTGGAGGACTGGTTAGAACACACTGCTTAGGCAACCCCAGTCCTACTCCAGAGGGCCCCAGCCCAGCCCCTGCCAAACTCCACCTGGACCTCAGTCCTTCCCAACAACGATCTAAGAAAGAGCCCACTTTCCATGTCTCCTTCATAGCAAGTTCCTGACCCTCCATCCATCCTCCAGTTGACAGACAGCTGATGGGGCTCACTACCTTCAGTCTGCTGTCTTCAGTCTGCTTCAATTTCAGCGGTCATTCAAGCTGGCTTTGGGAAGGGCTGGGGGAAAGGAGGGCAAATACAATCAAATCACACTGTGCAAATTTCTCAAAGGATTGATAAAATATACTTTAAAAATCTGATTGCAATCAGTATTAAAACTATATGAAGGGAGGGGGCAAGGCCAGTGGTAGAGCGGCCATTTTTGCTTGATTCCCAATATCATAGACCAACAAACAGAGCTGTATGGAATTGGGTCCCAATAAGCACACTAATCAAATAGACGTTACACACAGATAAAAGCGATACACATTTACTAACTTCAAGATGGCTTTCAGAAATACATTGGCAAATGAACTTGAAATGTTGTATCTTTTTCAGAACTTGTAAAGCAAAAAATGGTAATTAGAGGAAGTTCACATGGGCTTCAGAGATGGCAATGGCATTCACTATATGATAAAGAAACAAGGAAGGATTTTAACACATTTTGTTTGTTTTTGTGGTTTTGAGGATCAAACTCAGAGTGTCACAGATACTAGATGCTAGGCAAGCTATCTACCACTAAGCTATAACCCCAACTACCTATGAAGAATTTTCTTTCTGTCAGAATGTTTTTCAGCAATGAACCTTTAAAGTACAAAGTTTATAACCTGGAAAGGAATCAGCAAGGCACCAATTTTAGTCCCACCAGGCCAGGACCCAGGAGTCTGCCCTGGGGCTTTCTTGTGATTACCTCTGCATCAACAGCGCCCACTAGTGGTTAACAGCAAGCTTCTCAAACATGGAGGCATCCCCAGGCTCCATAGCTATGCCTTTTCATTTAGCAAAGCAGAGGCTATAGGAATGGTAGTTTAGCTAGCATCTGCATGGGTGAATAGAATGGCGGGCTCACTACAGTCTGTCCTTTAACACATACTGTGCTAATAGATGTGTGTGTTTTACCAACACAGTTGTTTCGTTTGTTTGACCCCTGGGGGCCCTGCCCCATTGTCTGAGTTAGCATTGAGTGGGATCTGCCACACAAGTGAGCGTTAAATGGCCTTCAGCTTACCTAAGGGACACTCAGTCCTAACTGGGCTTAGAAAGTGGATAGTGAGAACCTTCCTTAAGACCTCGGCTTTTCAACACGTCTGGCGACTGTCCTGCTGCTGTCTGGTTCAGGTGCTGTGAGTGCCAACTGGAAGCCGTGTGTGATATGTCACATGCACAGATGCAGCTTCCTAGCACCAGTCCCCAGGTCCCACCCCAATCACCACCCAGTCTTTGCCTCTTGACAAGTGTCCTTCCCTGCTAATTGCAGAATGAAGAAATGGTTTAAGGAGAGTTAACTAATTAGGCTTTTCTCCTAGGATGGGGGAATGTCAGTACCTCTGTTCAAATGTCTCCCAGCTCCATCCAAGGTGATGGTGGTGCAGGAAGGGAAGTGACAGGAGCAGAAGAGAGATCTTTTGTGTAGCAGACTCGACACGGTGCTTTGCACGGGCACTCCTCATCTTGAGGACAGCCCTCTAAGGTAGATCAGCACAGCAATGAGAAACTGTAAGCAAGAGGACCCAAGGACCTGAGTTCAATCTACAGCACCCTTATAAAGAACTGGGCATGTCTATGCAAGACTGTAACCCCAGCATTGGGGGACAGGGGCAAGGAAATTATTAGAGCTCCCTGACTGGTCAGCCTGGCCAGTATGTGAAAGAGACCTCAGATTCCGTGAGAGGTCCTGTCTCAAGGCAGAAAAAGCAGAGATCCACAGAGAAAGAGACCGATGTACATGAATCAAATACGTGCATAGGGGTGCACACAGTTGTACTCTTATGCATGTAACACACACACACACTCAGGCACACACATACATGTACGTGCACATGCACACACACTGCCCATATCATACTGTCTCTAGGAACTTGGGAAGACTGGATTTCATACTCAAGTTTGTCTAACTCCAAAACCCATGTTCTGGGTCTTTCTACTTTTAGTTTTCTCTTCCTGATCTTGGGTACCTGACGCTCCCCAATCAGATCCCTACTTCTGCTCTGTCGCTCTGCTACCAGCTGCCACCATTCGGAATGGCGCTTGGTTCTAACTCCCTGCTGGGATGGGCTTTCTTTAGCAATGACATCTTCTTATTTGGGTTTGGTTCTGTTCTTTCTCTCCTGTCTGTGTGAACTACTATTAAGAGCTGGTTTTGATTATTTAGAAAGCACCATGCGGGGACCTAGTGGGCTATAATTGGTAAAATGTCTGAAGAAATACTATATTTCCTGCCAGTGGCTGATTAAAGGATTTTTTTACCATTTTAAAAAATAGTCTTTTAGAATTCAGAGTTAGTTTTGTTTTTGTTTTTTTTTTAACCATTTTTTAAAATTACTATTTTGATTCTGCATGGAAAGCATTTGCCATCTTGGGTACTTCCATACAGCATATCTGAAGGAATGTGCTTCCTATGTGCTTCTGTAAGGGACATTCTGAACCATCTCTCCATTATTTATAGGCATAGGAGTCAGCAGCCTTGGCCTGAGTCCATCACTCAGTGTCTCAAACCATGGTGCTCTTCCTCATTGCCCCCCCATGCCAAGTGTGCTGAGGAGTTTTACAATAGTGTTTTCCCCTCCTGTTTGGGACCCCCTCCCTCAAAGAAGCTAGAAAGAAAGGAAGGACATCTTTAGAAAACCCATAATTTTCTTCATTTAACTTAGTGGAAAGATCAGAGACTGTGAACATCCCCTGAGTAATGTTGTTAGCGTTATAATAAGATGAGCACACCTTTCATCTGAGGATCGGAAATGGCTTAACAGGGTCTAATTAAGCCTTCGGGGTTTGACATCCCTAACTAAAGATACAGGCTTGCCTTTCCCCCATCAGTTCACTGTGTATCCCAACCAGAGTGGGCTCCGTTTTCTTCCTGTGTGCAGTGAGGGTGGTAACCCCTCATATTTGGTCTCACAAGATCCAAAGATGATTGAAAATAACTCTACCCAGCACAGTGTTTGACTAGCTATACTTACGTGCAAAGCTGGCTCTCCTGACATCATAATAATAGCTAACATTTATTGTCGCCTACATGATGTACTGTGCTGGGTGGTGTACATATATATTTAAATTTTTACATCCTTTTATCAGCCTGACATGTTCTCTCATCTTGTAGGTGGAAAAACTAAGGCAGAGAGATAGAGAAATATACCCTTTGCCTAGATGGGAAGTGGTGGGCTCACGAACCCATTTCGGGCTGGACTTCCTCAGAACCTGGGGCCTTTTCATTATGCAATGTTTACCCAGAATGTGGTGGCAGAGAACACCTTTCAGCTTCTTAGTCTTCTGACCCAATTTGAGAGGTTTCCCCCCACACACTGGGACACTCAAGAGACACCTGCAGCCTTTCTGTGAACCTATCCCCAACTGGAGAATTAGCCAGGTATGTATTTCAGATTCCTCCAGGTACTGGGTCAACCTCTGCCTCCTAACTCTGCCCCATGGAACATTCCAGAATAGTCTGCTTTCTCTTCCTTGCCAGCTCTTCAGATATGTAAAAGCAGGTTGCTTTTACTTCACTTCTTCATTTTCCCATTCCTGAATTAGCCTAACATTTTCTTTGAAGATGCACTCTTTGTCATAGGCCAGGCATGCAGGATAAAAGAGCCATACTCCATTTAAAAGCTGGTGATCTTGGCTGGGGGAGGGGTGAAATTGCAGCCACAATTGCCTTAGAGTACTCTGATTATACTCCACTTATTTTATCCTTCACTGAGCAGTGGGCTGTTCCCAGCAGAGTATGGCTTACCGCTCTCTCACCAAGAAGGCATGGGAGCTGTCAGCTCCCCACAATGCACAAGAATACAGACAAGATGCACTGAGACCATGGGGACTGTCACTTCAGACTGAACTCTCAGTTCTTATTTATTACATTAGCCTGCTTCCTGAAGTTTGGTTTTCAAATGTCCCATTCCTTCTGAACTCTAGGCCTTGGGCTCAGTTAGTTACTCTACTTGCTGTCTTAGCAATTCGCTCAGCTCTTTGTGTGTACACTTTTCATAGAAATTAGACTCGAGCCAACCTTCCCTGAGACAGCTGTTTCATTTGACTCTGTTTCTATAGAAATGGAGAAACCATCAGGGTTGGCCTGGAGAGTGCCGAGAAAGTAGTGTTATGGGTTGATAGCCTTATTTTCCCAAACAGAGACAAGTTCAGAATTCAAATGGCTTGTATCAGGAATGATTTCAACACTTTTTAAAACAGAGGCAGGAGGATGGCTGAGATGACATATCCAAGGCTCTCTTGCAAACAGGGCCACTCAGGGTCTGTAGAAGGAAACCCAGAGCCGAGTTCCTGAGGACCCTGTCGGCTGCCACTCACTGCCACAAAAGCTCAGTTTCCCTCCAGGCCCTCTCCTCAGCTGCCATCTTTCATGAGAGCAGCCCAAGCAGAGGCAGATCTGCCCCTTTCCTGAGAAGTCTGCGGGACACAGAAGCCACACAATTTCTTATTACAGCCATTATCAGCAGAGGCAAGCAGAAAGTGGTTTCTGTTCCTCTGAGGGGACCTGTTGGGGTTCACAACCTTTCCCACCTCCTGACTCCACCCCCACGTCAAAAGCAATCAAATGTAGAGCAACAGAACCCCTGCTCACCCATCAATGCCTCTGCACTCACTGCCTGTATGTGACAGCTGAGGAACAATACAGAGGCTGCTCTAGTCTCATAGAGAGGTCCTGTCCAGGTCTACACCTTTGTCCCAGCCCCTCTCACTCTGAGCAGCTTCTGCTTCCGCTCCAGTCCATTCTGGCCTCAAGTGAACAGCCATCGCTCAGCCGGCTTGCCAATGGGAGAGGCAGCTGTGAGAACCCTGTGATTGTTACTGTCTAATACATTTTCAATTTGAGGAAGGAGTTTACCATAAATATGCAGAGCCTTTGAAGCTGTCTTTGCTGAGACCTGGCTCAGGGCGCTGGAGCTGGGTTTGATTGCTAGAAATCAGTAGCCCTGGAGTGCCAGCTCCCCAGCACGGGGCAGACCTGTGAGAGCAAGCCAGGGAGCTTGCAGGGCCTGCCATCCCCCAGAGCCAGCTCTGCCTTTGATGAGGAAACTCGGGCTGCAGCTCCACACAGAGGGGAGGTGGCTTCAGGATGCTTTGAAGGTGACTGAGAAGTCATTCATTTCTTCTTTTTAATTAAGGAGCCAGGAGAGGGAAAATTGACGTGGAGTCTGAAGTAGTCAACACCATCTCTTAGAATGGCATCAGTTCTTAGAGCTACAGGTCACTTAGGCCAGCTTTCCAGAAAGGCAGTGATGTATGAGAGCTTCTTTGGGCTTGGAAGCCCTTGGTGACCCCATTTGCATGTAGAGTGATGGGTACCATCCTTCCAGTGAGCTGTCTGTCCTGTCCTTTCCTACTCTGCCTTCTGCCCCAATAGTCATGGATGATGGGAACCATGGACATGCACGTTGCCTTAGAACCACACCTGTGCCTACCTCATTTCTGACTTGGTCACTCCTGCGTCTGCCTCCAACACTGAACTCAGAAGGCTATCCCTGCCATCTCTGCTCTGTCAGTGTTCCCTTTGCTCTCCTCACCAGCATCCTGCCAGCAATGGGGATTTGTGAGCCTGGGCGAGGCAGCCTAGTAGAGAGTGGGGGTGGCAATGGATGAGACTCACAGGTTCTGCAGTGGTAGCTGTGCAGGGGCCATACAAATGTGCCTTGCAGGTAGGTCTCCAGGAGCTCAGAGTCAACAAAGGCATCAGAGCCCTAGGACCTGTGAGTAGAGCCCAGAGGGAATTCTAAAGTAACTTGCTTTCTTTTTTTTTTCCAAGAGATTCCATGTGCCAAACCTTTTATAGGCAATGACATTTACATGTTTGATTTGAAAGGTCCATGGAACCACATTGGGTTGTCTCTTTTACCCGTCCTCCACTCAGTACAGGTCCTTGTACTCCCAAAAAGGCTCTAGAATGTCTTATCCCAGAAGAGACGCTCTAACTGTTCCCCCGGCAACCCCAAGGAGACAAATTCAAGGAGCAGATGAGCTGGCTTTGAGGGCTGTATCCTAAAGCACTTGTTATCTTTTCCAGCCTCTCTGGTCCCCTGAACATCCGATTCTTTCCCCTAAAGCACAGGGACTCCTGTTTATCAGTTCTGCTGAAAAATTCAGCGGCTGCAGAGGCTTATTCACACATCAGCCGGCAAACAAATTAAGAGGTACTTACATTTTTGAACAGGGGGCTGGTTTTGGGCAGAGGAGCGGGATTTTAAAGTGCTACATTTGAAATCTATTTCTTGTCATGTGCCCGATCACGCTTTTGCCTGAGATCAGCCTGGGGAAGTCTGCCAGCTCCTGGCGACAGTTCCCAGCCCCCTTGAACCAGCTCATGCAGGGAGAAAGCTAGAAGAGGGAGAGGTGCTAATTCAGTGCCATGAAACAGCCCGAGGCAGCCAGCAGGGCCAGAGGCAGGGGTATAGTCAGGCCAGCCAGGAGTAAGGAGCAAGGTGGACCGTGGAGGGTAGGGAGCTTAGCCAATGGGGCAGGTGATGTGAAACTCACAGTCCTGCTTCCTAATTCCACTTTCTGTCTTCTCAGTAAAACCAGGATTGTCATGATTTCTGCTTCTTGGGTTTCATGAGATTATTGAGAACAAGATGAACTGTTGTTTATAGCTGCACTTTGAGGGTTCTGGTACACTGTGAGATTTTTAATTCCATTGTCTCACGTGGCAATGTTTGAATATATACCTCTGTCAATATGATATTCCCTTAATCTCCTGGAAATTCTATTCTGGTTCAGGGCAGAGAGAAGGACACAACCATGGGATGGGGGAGACTGAACTTGTGGGTTGTTCCTGCTGCAGCCACACAACCCTACAAGAGGCATATTAGTACTGGCCCATGATAGGCAAGCAGCTGTAGTCTCAAGTTTCTGGCCTGGCCTAGCCCTCAGGTCTGGACCCACTCACGGCCGCTTTGTCTCAAATAATCACACAAAGGCTTATATTAATTACAAACTCTTTGGCCTATGTCTCAGACTTATTACCAACTCTTACAACTTAACCCATTTCTGTTAATCTGTGTATTGCCGTGTGGCTCCATGGCTTTACCTCTATTCCATTACATCTTCCTTTCTCCACAGCAGCTTGCAGTATCTCTTGACTTCACCCCTCTCCTTTATCTCCACTTGGATTTCCTGCCTGCCTCCAAACTGCCTTGCCATAGGCTATGATGATAAAGCACACTCACAGCATACAGAAAGACATCCCACATCAGGAGCCAACTGGTTCCTAACCACTCCTCTTCTAGTTCTAATCTTGTACTTTTCTATATCTGCCTTTGGCCCGCTCTCTGACCCTCAACCCTACTTTGTGGTGTCTAAGGATGGGTGTAAAGGCAAAAGAACCTGAGTTATGGCCAGTTCTAGGGGAAGTCATAATATATTGAAGGCCCACTGAACATGGCTCTGATGAGAGCAGAGACATCCCAATCCAAAAATCCCCCCTCTTCCAAGAGTGCAGCAAGGCCCATGTATATGTTCTTTCCTACCCACAAGCTCGAACCTAGCTAGGACAGGGCCATTTCCAGCCCCAGGCTGAAAGCATCAGTGCAGTCCTGATTTCATCATCAGAATGGAGAGTGAGTAACTTTCTCCAGTCCAGATGCTTTATTGAAAGCATTTGTCAGGTTAGCACCTGGGTGTAGAGCTCAGAGTCAAGGTATCAGCACAGCTGCCTTCCCAAGACACTTCTTACCTGGTGAGTTGAACAAATGAAGCCGGCATGGCCTGGCTGTCATGTTATTTGGCCATAATTTTCTTAGATGAAAAGTCTTGAGCATGCTTGAGCTCTCCAGCCAATTTCTCAGCAGTTTGTGTCAAAATGCCTCTAGTCTCCTGGGAGGCAGAGACAGAAGCATAGGAAGTGTTCCTATCTGCCACTCTGCCATGTCCTTGTCATGTACCAGTGTGAGAAAGGCCAATGGGTCATCCCCAAAATACGTGGAAGATAGCCTGGGAGGTTTTCAACTAGAAATAGAAGCCGGGCACAGTAACCTATACTTATAATTGTGTAAGTATAGGGAAGTAAGGCTGGAGGACCATGAGCTTAAAGCTAGTCTGAGCTACCAAGCAAGTTTGAGGCTAGCCTGGGCTGCAGGGAAGGGCTTCGTATCAGAAAAACTGGGAGAAAAGTGACTGGGGATATAGTTCAGTTGATACAGTGATTGACTAACATGCATAAAAGCCAGAAGTTTTATCTTCAGCTCCACATAAGTAGGCAAGTGGTACATGCCTGCAATACTAGAGGTAGAGGGCAGGGGATCAGTTCAGTCATCCTTGGTTACGTAGGGAGTTTGGGGTCAGCCTAGGCTAGTGATCCTGTCTCAAAAAAGAAACAAAAAGAGATTTCAAAAAAAAATACAGGGAACTGGAATACAAGCAAAATAAACTTTTAAGCTTTAAACTTTTATGTCTTTCTGTCCAAAGAGATAGGAGACCTAGGCACTCTTCTGATTCTTCTATGGGAAGTTTTACTACTGAAGTCCTGAGAGATGGGAAGTTTATTAAATTTGTGAGCGCATCGTTAAGGTTCCATCTGTAATTAGAGGTGGCCTGAGCCATCACATTCTCTATGAACAGCTTATGTTGGGGTTTTGGGTAGTAAGATAGTGACCAAATCCTGTGTCACATTCTAGAAGTTGAAGATCATGACTGGAAATTTGAGCACAGCTTGGTGAAAGCCAAATAGCCCAGCACAGACAAGTCTAATTGGCTCTCATTATTTGTCAGATTCCTATTTGCAAGTTTGATTGCTTGATGAAATCTTTTTGCAAACCCCAAATCAATCCTTGCAACAATTTTACAGACATGTGGAGAGTAAAAAAATTGACTCACTCAGTGTGCACATTTCCAGCTGACCTTGAACTTGGCAATGTTCTGCTGTGTTGTTTCAGTGTGAATATTGTCAACAAGTGTCTTTTCCACAGACTATTGAGTACTTATATGTGTGTGTGTGTGTGTGTGTGTATGTGTGTGTGTGTATGTGTGTGTTTGCCCTAGTAATTTTACTGTTTAAACTAACTCCCACAATGCAATGCTGACATGCTGTCCTATGTTCGTATGCACAAGAAAAACTGTGCCATTCTCTATGGAGACAATTTGTGTTCGATAGCTTCCCTTGAGCCTGACCTATGAGGCTGCTGTGCATGTTAGTGAATCAGCCATATGAATTAGATGAGACGTTGGTAAGTAGAGATGCACATAAGTTGATTAGGTTAAATATTGATGGGTTGATAGGAATGCTCTGATCAGACGCTTACTGGAACTTAATCCTGTGTTTGTCCTGGTAGCAAAGGTTTGCTGTTCCCTACTTTAATGCGTGTGGCAGCTTTATATAGATCAGGAGAACAACAACAACAAAAATGAGAATCAGCTGTAGAGACACTCAGCTTGGAGAGGAGACCAGGAACGAGCCAGTGGAAATGTCTGAATGTTCCATGTTCCTGCAGGGCCCTTCTCTGCATTAACCATCCATAGTCCTGCCCTTTTCTTTCCTTACCATGTCCAAGGCCCCTCCAGGCCTTGCCTTCCTCCTAGCTGCCCTTATATAGAGTTAAACCTATGTCTTGCATTCCTGGTGTGGGATGGATGGCATGATAAAAGCCCTGTAGACCCATGTTCTAACTGGCTTCTTGGATTACTGCAAATGCATCCTCATGAGAAGAATATTGCCTAAATGCCTCATGTCAGAGAACTCACTACCTGCAGGAGGGACAGCATATTACATCTTGAGAAGACTGTTTCTGTTGCCACTCATTAAATGGCAGCCTACTTTACCTTTGTGCCCAAGCAGCTGTGTTTCCAAGTGGCCCATGGCCTCCCTTAGACCCATCTCTCTCCCTGGTTAAGTTTCAAGGCACTTGGGAAGACTACACATTGTAATTCTTTGTAACTCTTTGGTAGAGGCTACCCTACGTTTTTCTTTTGAGTGTGATCACTGGAGACTAAAATGCACTGACTTGTCCAGACGATACAATCCAATGGAGTTTACTGAGCACCCACAGTAAACCCACTCCTAGGTGTTGGAGCCGCAAAAGGAGAACTGATTCACATAGTCAACATGTTTAGCAAGTGCTGATTCTACATAAGGCATTGGGGCAGGGATCGCCTCTCAAAGAGTGAAATGTCTGGTGGCGAAAATGGATTTGACACAAATGATGGTGTAAGAAGTGTGATTCCAAGTGTGATGAGCCTTCTCCAGGAATGAGGGAAGAACCTGTGGTCCAGTCTGGAATGGGCAGCCCTTTCTAAGAAAGTGACATGCAACTTGTAGCTTTGGGAATTCAAGTTCAAAGGAGGCAGTTAGCAGAAAAGTCAAAACTTGTGCTGCTTAACCTGTCCACCACAGCTTGGTCTCCCTTTCCTGGGGCTTTGTTTAAATACTCTTCTCTACATACATAGGTCAGAAACAAAAGCAAGAAAACGAAGAAATGTGGACTCTCAAGTAGGAATGCTTATGGCAAATGCTCCTGGCATAAACTAACAGTTCAAATATTTGCTAGATGATTACCTATATACCCACAACCTGGAAAATTATAATGTCCTGGGACAATATACTTTTAAATCTTTTCAAAGTCTAATTTTCCTATCTGTAAAACGGAGTTGGAAGCAGACTCTCCCTGAAGTCTGTTGGAAAGATTAAATGAGATAAAAATAATATGTCCAGTCCAGAGCTTTGGCATGGAAAGAATGCCCAAGAATACTGATTAACAAAATGTTATAAAAGTTAGCCTTTTTGTTACAATGTGTAACCAGTACTGTGAGTTCATTGGTGCCAACAGTATACTTATTAAACACCACTTACTGTCCACAGAATATGCTGATGATAGAGTAGTGGACAGGTAAGCTATGCGAATCCCTGATGGTGTGCATTTGCATACTCTGAACATTATTTGCATGTATGATGCAATTAAGAATGCATGCAAACCCACCTATGCATAGCTCAAACCCAAACTTATGCAGTGTTCATTACACCTGCTCATGGATTGTACCCTTCTCCATTCTACAAAAGATCTCACTTTTTAAATGCAGGTGTGATCTACTCAATTGATTTCATAACTCACAAATGCATTATAGCCAACATTTAATAGGACCCTGTACTAAACAAAATGCATGGAAGGTGTAAGCAAGTCCTGGCAGAGTGCACTGTTGTGGATCTTCCTAGCTCTCCCTACACTGGTTTTGATCTCTTACTTTCATGGGGCACTGCTGCTGTCCTGGAATTTTTGCAGCATTCTGCACTCAAGCGCCCCAGTGAGTATCAGAGTATATTCTGTGGCTAAGCAAATAAGGCCTTTAGGCAACTTTAGAAACTTCCTTTGTTCTCCAGGTCACCCCAACCCTCAGGTGAGGTCTCATGACCTCAAACTGCTCTTGTGTCTTATATGTTGTTCTAGGAATAGAGACATTGGACTTCAAGCTAATGTACATTCTTCCCATATACCAGGTGCTCATCATGGATGCTAATATTATTAATAGTTTGAGATGATATTTTGTGTGTGTCTGTGTGTGTATGTGTGTATGTGTGTGTGTGTGTGTGTATTGTGTGGAATGTACATACATGTATGTGTATGTGTGTGTGTGTGTGTGTGTGTGTATGTATTGGGTGGGATGTATATACATGTATATATGGAAGCCAGTGGTCAGCCTCAGGTATTCATCAGGTCCTTGGGGTTTGAGATAGGAATTTTTTTTACTGAGTCTTGGGGAACACTGGTTGGGCTACCTAAACAACAAACTCTAAAGATCTGCATGTCTCTGGGATTCTTTTGCATGGATTCTGTGGGTGAGAACTCATATTCTCCTGCTTGCTGTTACTGAGTCATCTCCCCAGCTCCTTAAGCTGATCTTTGTCAAGTTGCATAGTTCTACCACCAAGGATGTGAAACTCTAACCCATCTCAGGGCATCCCTGGGATCTCCCATCTTAGTGTCTCACACCCAAGTGCCACATCTCCATCCCATATGGAGAAGCTCCAGGCACTCATGGATGTGTATATTTGGTCAGGAGCATCCTTCTGAAAGAGAATTCCAAACTTAGAACTCAGAACTAGGATTTAAAAAGTGATTATGGCTCAAAACTTTGGGTGACCCTAGAGAGAAAAGAGCTAGACTATCAAGAACTTGACTTGATAAGAATTTGACTGGCCTTGACTTTGTTACCCCTATGATCACCTCAGATGATCCCCATAAGTGGAGAAGGGTAGGGAGATTAGGCTTATGTTAGGTAGCAAAATCAATTCCTCCAGGCCACACAGCAAATGACTGAAGAGGTAGAGTCTGAATGCAGGCATCCTAATGTCTGGTCATTTCTGATCTTCCCATTACAGATACAGTCATATGCTGTCTAACTCTGCATGACTTATGGCTCAGCAAACACCATCAGCTGCTTACCAGGACCACTGCACAATATTACACAAGCCAGTTTGCACTTACTATCATTAATACCTGAGCCAATTAACTTCCAAAGAGAAAAGGGCCATTTGGGCTCACCGTCTTGAAAGGTTCAGTCCATGATTGATTGACTATGAACCATTGCTGTGTATGGCCTAGTTTGGTCCATCATAGCAAAGAATGTAGAGTGAGCAAAGCTTTTCACTTCACGATAATGGTCAAAAAGTTAAAGGGAGTGAGGAGGGAACTGGAATGTCTATTTGACTTCATCATTTAAAATCTCCACTATTTTCCAACAGCACCAGCTACAACGCATAGGCCCTCGGGACTCATTCTAGACTCAAGCTATAGCATATGTCTAGGTTCTGTCATCTGTTTTCATTTTAGATGGGTGAGCAAAGTTCAAAGACTGACTCATGCCATACAGCTGACTCATGGAAAAAAGGAAAGAAAATATGGACAATCTGATGCCTCTTTAATTCCCAAGGGCCACACTTCTGAGTAGGTAGCTTAGGCTCATGCCCATATCATCAATGTGGGTCCTTTCCATGAACTCCATTCAGGACCATAGTCAATGAAGAAACTTACATTGATCAGAAAGGTGTTGGAGAAGGCCTGGACTTCAAGGTTAATAGAGCCTACACCTATCCTAAGCCAATTAGTAGAACTCCACAAAGGTTCTGAGTTCCAATCCCACTTTACTCCCCATCAGCTGGGTGATAATTACCAAGTTGCTTGACATTTCTGATTCTCAGTTTTGTTAATTTATTCAACAAAAACTCATATAATTATACCTACTTCAAACATTTTTACTGCTTCTAGAGTACTGATGAACATGCATTTCTCAGGGGTGAATAATGTCAGGGCTGCTACACAGAAGCAGGAAAATTTATGAAAGGAAGCCACATGGGCCAGGGCCCAGCAAGCAATGATCAATAAGTATTTGAAGCCTCTGGCTTTGGAGCAGAGCTTAAGGTTTCATCAGCGTCAGTAGAAGAGGCTGGGTCCCAATGGTGCCAAGTACAAAGAGCAGCTGTCTAAATGTGCATAAACTATTAAGTGTTATAGTGTTGTGTGCACATCCATGGATGCAGGCAGTGATGTGAGCAAGTCCCTTGGGGTTTAAAAACCAATCCCTTTTTAGTTACTTAAGAAAGAACAAAGTGGCTAAAAGATACCCCTGAGCATCTCAGGCAGAAGGGAGCTAGCTATAGGGTCAGGGCTCCTAGCAGGAGCAAAGAATTCTAGTCACAGGGCTGATCATTTTGCAAGTCCCTGTCACTCCAGAAAAGGCCCCAAGGGCTCCTATTTGACAACTGAGAAGGAAACCACTGGAGGAGAGTGGGGCTGGGAATAGGGACTTGGTGAAGTTTATGCAGGCTCTGCCAACAGGCCAGGCACTGTGCTAAACCCGTTCCCATGGTTACGATCTTAACCTCTCTAACCAAATAACACAGTGGTTAGGAGCATGTGCTCTGGTGATTGAGGAAGTCTGTTTGAATCTTCACTGTGGTGCTTATCAGAGTGTGACCGTAGAGATTTTAATTACCCAACCTTGCTGGTATTCAGGACTTTAAAAATCTTTAAAATGGATATAAAATGGTTTACCCCTTGTAGATTTGCTGAGGATTAAATAAGATAAAGTTTCTGGTGTGCTTGTTCAGTTATATTTAATTGAGCATCTATGACATGTGAGGCATTGAGCCAAACCCTAAGGATCAGAGGGTAGGCTAGCCAAGCCAAATTTGTTGTCATGAGGGTTATGGCACAGTAAGACAGACAGGCAATCAGAAGTGCCCCATGGACAGATGTTCAGAAGGATAATGGAAGAGAAAACCTGCTTCCCGGAAGAGGCAGTCTTCAAGAAGGGGCCTAAGGGAAACAGGTGAAAAGTAGATGAGGGTAAGCAAAACTTTTCTGTGACAACTAGATGGTGAATGCTCCTTCTCTGCAGGTTCCTTGGCATTAAGTGGCAGCTCTGCTCTTGTGAAATAAAGCACTCACAGACCACATGTAAGTAAACGGGCTAATCTGTGTGCCAATAAAACTTTACTTGCAAAAACTGACAGTGGGTCAAATTACAAGCCATGGTTTGCCATCCCCTGAACTAGCTGAAAGAGAGGTGGAGTCATGTGGCTTGGGGGAAATTTTAGACAAGGAAAGCACACACAAAGACCCTGGCAGGAAGTGAGCAGAGGAAATCATGGGCAGCAGGCATATGGGACCTTGTAGGTCTGATAGGTTGCAGTTTGGCCTTTTGTCTCTGTCTGTAGATCAAAATGAGAAAGAACTGTAGGGTTTCTACATAGAGGCTTCTGTGACTCTAAGGGTTGATTCTGGGGACATGGCTGGATGCTGCCTTGTAAGGACCAGAATAGAGAAGCTCAGAATGTCTTCTAGTCCTCCAAAGGTTCATCAGGAGTATGGAGGCTCACAGAGTCCTGTGGTCACAGCACTAGGTGCCAGCACAATCAGGTCTCCTGACTCCAAGTGACATTGTCAGTTTTGAGAAGTGAGGCACTAAACAAGGCCCTTGGGATGTGCACAGAGCAAGGACAGGAAGCCTCTGCAGATGCCTGTGGTCAGGCCCCTAGATAACTACTTCCTGTAGTGACCAGCTTGTTCATGATGACTGAGGACCACATGGAAGGCCAAATCCCGGTACCTGATGTGCATTCAACTACAGTCAGTTATGGCTTCTCAAAGGACTGTGGAGAACTCCTAAGCCAAGCCACAGAGCCCATCCTCTAAAGCCCTTGTAGCCTTGCTTGCCTCCTTGCCTAATCCCCTACAAGCTCACTGGCTGCTCCACCAGAGATGTAAGCACAGTCCAGCTCATGGAGGACAGGGTCTCAGAATCAGTTTGTCCTGTGCAAGAAGCAACAGCCCACCACGAGGAAAGAAACACACTTGGGGTGTTAAATAGATCCCTTTAGAAATGGTGAGGAAACACAGCAAGTGGCCAGCACACTGCAGTAGATGGCATCATGGTGTCTCAACCATCCTCTGAATGACAATGCCTCACTTTAAGGTAAAACCCACTCAGTTAAGACAGCAAAAGAACCTGTAGCTCCCTTAGGAAGGAAATAATACTTCTGAATTCATACTTGAGATCTGCAAAATTAGGTTTCTAAAGTTTCAAGAAAACTACTAATTTACATTGATCTGTATCCCTAGAGGATTTGGGAATAAATAATACTTCCTATGCATGAGTAATTCCATCCTGTGTTAGATATATTTGTCTCAGTTTTCATGTTTGACTATGCATCTCCATCAAAAATGTGTCTGTCAGTAGCCTGGGAGTCAATATTTAGAAAGACTACATATTTTTTTTCTTTCTTTCTTTTAAATTTGAGATGGAGGTCTTACTACATAGCCCAGGGTGACCTTGAACTTACTATGTAGTTCAGGATAGCTCTTGAGTTTTCAGTGATTCTCCTGCCTCAACCACCCAAGTACTGGGATTACAGATGTGTATCACATACCAGGCTACACATCTGTTTCCGCAGCTGTGATCACAATCAAGCATTATCCAGGTCTTATTTAGCATCCTAATTGTTCTACTTATTCACTCTGTGACTTGGATACATTGACTTACCAGGCTTGAATTTGTTTTCTGATAGTGAGCTGGGATCACTATGCACCTGAGTATCCAGTCTGGTGCCTGGTGGCAGAGTTGGCATCTATTGCATGGTAAAAACCAGCTTGCTTCAACTATGAAGAGCCCATTGTACACACCTTCCCAACTCTGCTCTGCATGAAACATGACATTAGCTGGGAATGTTTGCACCACAGAAATTGGCAGAGGCTAGGAATGGGGGTCTCCTTTTCCAGGAGTGCTGGTTTTGACTCTCTGGCACAACTCCTCTCTGGCACTAATGTACCTCGTGGCTGTAAATCTCTGCACCATAGTCCTGGGTCCAGATTGCCACTTGGCTGTTCTTTGTGTTCTACAATAATCCAGCCACATGTCAGACACCTTGCATTCCTGCTACAGCTCAGACTGTTGGTCCTATTCCTTGACTTCCTGACTGAGACTCTCATGTGGCACTGCTGTCTGAAAACCGAAGTTGGTGGCACTGGCCTACTCTGTCTGATAAGCCAAGATCCCAGTCAGTGTGGTCCTCTTTGAAGAACACAGAAGAGACTCTTGCTTCCTGTCTGCAACAAGGGCACTGACTAACATGGTACTGAACTAATCTTAAAATCCCTTTGAGGCAGAAAATGTTGTTTGAAAGATTTCCCCATTTTATGGATGGGGAAATAGACTCCAAGGAATAAGTAATTTACATGAGATCAGCTGGTCATAAGCAGAAAATCCAGATTAAAAGTCCCCTAACACTGGGGTCATGGCCTGGATGGTGCAGATGGTGTTATACTCAAGAGCTGGAAGAGGCTGAAATTCAGCATCAGTTCTGCATGCTCAGCTGTGCAAGACCACATCACATCAGATGATGGAGGTCTTCTTCCCTGAGTTAAGATACTATAAAATAGGGGCTAGCTGTAGTCCTGCCCAGATGCATGTTCCCTCACCCCCCCCCCACACACACACTTCAGCACAAAACCCGAGGGCCTCTAAAGTGGGCAAGTAGGGACAAACAAGAGGCAGAGGTGTGATCTGAAGTGAACTGATCACATGGTTTGCATAGGAATGTGGGCAAACCAGCTGTGTCTGCAGAAGGCTTGGGGTGGGGGGAGCAGATGTCAATGCGTAGAGCAAGGGAATTTGGCTGCATCTAAAGTCTCAAACCTTGTGATGAGAGAGTGGCATCTCCTGCTTGTTCCTGCACATGTGTGGCATGGATGGTGCCCAGTAGGTGGGGCAATTAGCCTATATCCCAGGGCACCTGGCTCTGCCATCTCTCCTCTTCCCACTGTCTTTCTGCAATTAGATTGCTCCAGCTAATAGCTGCCAAACCACTTTGTTGGGGCTGATGGGTCTATTAATTTCTTGAGGCTAATATGAGAGTGGGTGGGAGACTCATTTCTTGACTGGAGCTCAGGGGCTAATTAGTCTATTTGCCAGGCCCCCAAAGGTGAAGGCTTGAAGGATACATTGCTGAGGTTGTCAGCTATGACTATGTAAGAATCTTTTCTACCCATGGCAGTGTAGGAGCCTGGTTCGTTGCTTGAGTGAGGCTGTTTTGTACAGGTGGCCTTGTTGGTGTGAAGTGTAAGTCCAGGACAGTAGGATGCTAAGAAATTCAGGCTTGTCCCAAACATCCAAATGCTGGCATGGAACATGTTTGTTTGTATGTTTTCCCTGACCAAGTAGAGTTCTCCCTGGCCTAGCGGACCACAGGGAGTGAATTCTACAAATTTTACAGAAAAACAGCCCATGAGAGGAGAGATTCCTAATGGTTTTATGGATTAAAGGCAAGAGAGAAGAAAGTTATGTTCCTAAAGTTTATACTGGGTTACTGAGGGCTCGAATCTTCTTCCTGGTTGGTTTGGTTTGCTCAGATTAAAAACAAACAAACAAAAGCCGAAACAAATAACACAACAACAATAACAAATCATAGCAGTGTCCTCACTCTAAAAGACATCAATGGAGTCGGGAAAGATCAAAGATTTAGAATCTGGCTTTAGATTCAAACCTGTGCCACAGCTACCAGCTGTGACCCTAGGAGATGAGCCATTAAACCTGTCTGAGCATGCTTCTTCATTAATAACTAGAAACACCATGATGCCTCCAAAGTATGATGAGACGATTCAAAGTGATAGAATAGTGTAAGTGACACAACAGGTGTCCTGTAATTATTCCCCAACCCCCTCCGTTTGGAGATCTCACAGCATGGCATGTCCTCTCACTCTGTCCCTGTGGAGAGAAGAGGGAGGGGGACACCAGGCCTTGATTTCACCTCCAGGTCCTTCTGAGAGGCAATAGGAGTTCTAGCAGCCATGAGGGAGCTCATCCGTGTTCTGCCTGTGGTTGGCCAGCAAAAGCAAGTGCTGAAAGGAGATTGTGGCTTTCCCTGCTTCTGTGACCAGGAGCAGGTGTTGGGGTCTGAGCATACAAAAGGTTGTTGGGGGATATCACACCAGGAAGTAAAGAAATGCACCAAACATGTTCCAGAAGCACAGCTCTGCAGGAGTCTGTGAGAAGATTCAGCTAGGGTTTAGAAGTGCAGGGTTTAGGGTTCAGGCCTCTCAGCTAGTGGGTTGTGGGTTCTTAGGCAAGCTGGGTAGGCTCTCTTATTGAATGTAAAACAAAGCATGGTGTACATAGAACTGTTGTGGTATTGCAGAGGTAGAGAAAGTTGTTTCTCCTTTCTGTTAGCATCCTTCCAGAGGAATGGAGAGGAGCTTTTGCTTCTGCCCCTCTTTGCCAGTAAGCCTTACCTGTCATGACCCATGGGATCATGCGTCATAGTGCTGGATGCCCAGCAGAGCCCTCAGTGGCAATCTAAAGTAGTCCTGGTTGGGCCTGCTCTTTGCACACTCCATCATCTCCAAAGGAAAAGTCAAGCTGCTGGCATCTCTTCATTGTGACCCTAAGCCCTTTTGTTCCATGAGGCCTAGAGGGACCTAAGTCTTCCCTGCTCTTGGAGCATCTAAAAGCCGAGCTCCAGGGGTAGAGCAACAGGGTAACCATAGCGTTCATGGGAGTTTTCCAAGGAAGCTGCTGCTGGTGCCTAGGAGAGGTAGCTGTGTACATCTCTGGGTATGCAGGCAGCCATCAGATATCTTTCATGGGTGCCAAACCAGTTACTCAGCAACAGAAGTGACTTGTCTGAGGTCTAGCCAGAAGAATTATATCAGAATCAAACATATGTCTATTGGATATGTATGCCTTATTTATAGACATTATGTAATATAAAGTCTATTATAAACAGTCTTCCATTGGACCCCCTAGAGACTGTCTGGATGATGGAATAGTCCACAATCATATATTATATTCTAAAGAATTGATTAAAAGAGCCTGATGGTTCATGTCAGCACTTGCAAAGCCAAGGCAGGCCAACCAAACTTGATTAAAAGGGTATATCTTATTTGTGCATGTATGTACATAATGTATGCATGTGTATGTTTGTGTGTGTGTACTACTCCTGTATATGTGGGTATATGCACACATGGATATCAGATGACCATTAGCTAGTCTTCTGCTAGCTCTTCTTACCTTATTTTTTGATATAGGGACTCTCACTGAACCTGGAACTTTCCAATTTGTCTTGACGGACAGGCCACCAAGCCTCTGAGATGCTCCCTTCAACCTTCCTGGGGCTGTGATTAAAGGGGCACACCACTGTGTCTGGCTTTTTATATTTTAACATGGATGTTGGAGATCTGGATTCAGCCTCATGCTTGCACAACAAATGGTTTGGCAATAGAAGCATCTCTCCAGCCCTCTATGTAAATGTTTCTTTAGTCACTATAAGATAAAAATAAAACAAAAGGCAATTTTAAAACACAGCAGCGAAGCAGAAGAAGAAACATTTATGGAGTGCCAGGTTAAACCATCTTTACCTCCATGGCCACTAGAAGCCTCTGTTATTATTCCTGTTGACACAGAAGAAAGCATGCTTAGGGGACTCAGAAGCATCACTGAGGTTGCACAGTGAGTTTTATACCCCTAGTTAGAGTGGAGTACATAGTGCCACACTGCGATGACAAGATCTGTGGGTTCTAACAGGGAGAGGAACGTCCCCATTTCATTTCTAGCTGGAAAAGCCAATGATGCTGACAAAGACTTACAGTGAAGTGGTAGATCAAAGAAACTGGGGCTTGATTCTGACTTATTCACTCAGCCAAATGTTTAGTCATTCAATAAGCATATAGATTTCTGCTCCTTTTAGTGATGTGATTTCATTTGGGCTTTCCAGTGCCAAGGATTGGAACCAGGGCATCACTCATGCCAGGCTCTACTACTGAGCCGCATTCCGAGCCCTTGGCAAGCATTGATTCAAGGCCTAGTGCATGCTGGTTCTTTCTCATCTTGAAACAATCCTCACAATTACTTTTTTGTTTGTTTGTTAAGATACTTCCCACTATGTAGCCCAAGCTATCCTGGAACCTACCAGGTAGGCCAGGTTAACTTCAAACTTACAGCAATTCTTCTGCCTTGACCTCACAAGTACAAACATTAGCCACTATGCTCTCTCAGCCAATACTTAAGTGTACAAGTATACATGCTGCCATTCTTACCCTTACCTAGATAACTATGCTTACTGAAGGCAGGCCAAAGCAAAAGAGCCTTGTGTCTCTGCCCTGCTTAAAAAGACATAATTCTCCATTTCTCCCCCTTCTGCTGATAAAACTCTGCACGATGCTACAGTCCTAACACATTTCTCCATTCTCTCTCACCTCTTCCAAGTCTTTGATTCCTTCTTTCCTTGCTCTGACATCCTCCTTCCCTCAAGACCCTCAAGCCTGCATCATGTGCCCCAGTTCTGGTCCAGTCTATTGCTCCTCCATCCCTCCCATCCTTCCCTCCTGGGATTAACCCACAGCAGAGCACTGTCCTCTGCTGCTCTCAAGCCCAGCAACCTGCAGCCCCAATCTGTCCCTTCCCCAAGTCTTCCCATCCTCTCCCCTTGATCTCCTCAGATCGGCCAGTGGCATGTGGCAGAGGGCCTCAGCATGGACAGCCGCCTCTACGCCTCCAACATCTCTGACAGTCTTTTCAACACTACCCTGGTCGTCACCACCATCCTGGTAAGCGGGATTTCTCGGGCCTCCAGCTGCGGCTCCTGAGGCTGTCTCCTCCCCAAGCTCATGCTCTTGGGCTTCCCAGGGAACAGAATATGAGAATGCTAATCAAAGCACAGAGGCCGATTTATGACAGTGTAATTGCACTCCAGTTGCTGTTTCGTATGGAAATGATATTTGATGAACTGCGGAGCAGCTGGGACAGAGGGAGAAGGTTCACTGTGTGTAGATGCCTCTCCAGGGGATCTGGGTGGCTAGGAAAGCTGTTTATAAACCCTAGAAATGGGGCCTTCAACACTGGAAGGACTAGCTGGATCCAGTCTCCTGAAATGATTCCCCTCTTCCCAGCTTTGCTTGGTATCTGCTGGGTACAACATCAGCCCCTCTCTGTAACACCCTCCAGTGGACATCTGAAAGTCTATGGGTTGCTATGGCCATTTCCTTCACTTCCAGATGGTAACAAGAGAGTTCTCAATGAACCCCAAAGTCAAGAGACCATCTGCCTTTTTTCTTGACTCATTTCTATTCAGTAATTACAAACTCTACCTCCCAATCCTGACCCCTGATGTGTGTCTGGCACTATGCTCACTCATAAAAACCAAAGATAAGTACAGATTGGCCTATATCTTCAAAGAAGCTATCATTGAGCAGACTGCCTAAGTCAATACTTACAGCCAAGGTGGTCCTATCACCCTTATCCCTGAAGACCTCATGCTTCAAAAGATCTGTCAGTTAAGCCAACTACTAATCAGAAGGGTATTTCCCCACCCCACATAGAATCTTACCAGGGAGAGAACTAGAACGGTTGGTCACACTGATATTTTTTTAGCCCAAAGCAGAGGCAATATATAAGCTAGCTGCAGATACTAGATAGATGTATAAGATCTGCAACCATGCCTATTTCTCTTGGGCATTTTTTGATAAAGTAAAAGACCCATAGGCCTCCACTATGACCTTCAGGAACTCCCGAGGCATGGGAAGCCTGGGCTGGGATTGCTGATCTATTATCAGCAGCTAAAAGCCAAGAGGGAGGTGGGAAGTTAGAGCCCTGAGGTGTAGAGGAAAGAGCCAGGGGAGAACAGCAAAGCCTGAAAAAGACCATTTGTGACAGGCTCTGAAGGCCAGGAAGTACTTACCAAGAACTGGAAAAGAGAATGAAGAGCATCATTGCTAATGCCTAGAAAATGCTGGGAGACATGGGCTTTCCTGAAACTGAGCCTTGGTTGAGAAAGGGAGGACATAATCCAGAATCATGTATCCGCAGTGCTTAGGATCTTGTGCCCTAGCCACTCACTCTTCTCTTCATTTGGAGATGGGCCACTGAACGTTTTCATTTGTTTCTCCAAGGAGTATTTATCTCGGGCACTTCTATATGCTTGGCGCTGTTGAAGGTACTCAGGAAATATCAATGAATCAAACACAAAAATCCCCGTCAGGAGCCTCCATCTTAGTATGGAATATGAGGCAGTAATGAAACATCAACAAAGACTGAGTCTCCCTTATTTGAACTGCTTCAGACCCAAAGATATTTCAATTTCAGATGTCTTTTGGGTTTGGGAATATTTTCCTAGACAATGTTAGCTGAACATCCCTAATGAGACCTTCTAGACCCTGAAACACCTGGTAGGATCCTGTCAGCACTCAAAATGTTTCAGATTCTGAAGTGGCTCAGGTGTGGCGTTTAGTTTTGGCCACTTAACCTCTAGTCAAACGGCGCATGTGTTAGAAGTAGGCTGTGAGCAATGGGACAGGGTCAGCTCACAGATGGTCAGGTGGGGCCTCCTTAAGGAGTCTGAGAGGAAGTGATACCCGCTGTTGCCTGGAGACTGCTGGTGTGAAGGGAGGGAGATGCAGATCCAGACTCCCAGGTTTCTTTCTTGCTCTCAACTCCTACTCTGCTCACCTGAGCCACTTAGGAAGCCAGGAAGATTAGGGGGAGGTGCTGTCCCCTATCCAGCTGAGAGCTGGGGACAACCTGACTAAGCTGTGTTAGTGGAGGGATATGGTGCAGGGTGCAACTATGGGGTCTCCTTCCAGCTGTCTTTCCTACACGTCAGTCTCCTCCTCCCTTTAGTCACAGCCCATGTGTCCAGAATTCAGTCTCCTCATGTACTGCATTTTGTCCCTGGTCGCCCATGAAATCCTCTCACGTGCTATGCTTGCCTCTCCATTACCTTCCTGCCATCCCTTAGTTCTTCGTTTGGGCTCTAAACCCTTCACAAACGGGAATAACCCAGTACCTCTCCCTGAAGCCCTGGGGCCCAGGTTTCCTCACTGCCCCATATCTCCGTGGTGGGTGATATTCTCTTCCCTCCCCTCTGGATGTCTTTCCTCAGCTCAAAGGTCTTCTCTCCTGAGTCTCCTCTTGGTTGGCCCCAGCCTTTGTCCCTAGCTCTTTCCATACCTCTCTGAGCAGACACATTTTCTCATACTTATTTGACTCCTCATATCCCGCTCATGAATGAGAGTGCCTCAAATATCAGGGTGCCAGACACAAATAGAAACTTAATAATTAGAGTCTGAATATGGAAATACCTTTGGACAGAATTTGAAGAAACAGTTTGAGATATTCTTTAAAAGCTAAGAAAAGTTGGGGCTAAAGACATAGAACCTTCTAGGCTGTGCTTCTTGCCTCCCCTTATCTGGAATTTGACTGTTGTAGAGGCTTCTGCTATACTGAAGCCAAAAGGTCATGTTCTCAGATGGGGAAATTGTTCTGATGTGTGTGTGTGTGTGTGTGTGTCTGTGTATGTATGTGCCTGTGCATGTGTGTGACTATGTATGCGTGTGTGAGCCTGTGTACATGTGTGTGCACCTGTGTGTGTATGTACTTGTGTGTGTGCCTATGTATGTGTGTCTATATCAACATAGGAGTTCTTGAGAAGACGGATGCTGGCAGGATCCTCCTGTGTGAGGCAGTTCAAAGGAAACCAGAGCCTGCATTGGTTCACTCCTATGCAGTGGGGCTGAGGTGGCCCATCCAAGCCAGAAGCTCTTAATAGGAACAAAGGTCCTAATTCAATCCTTATATGACCATGTATAAATTATCCCTGCAAATGGTGATCCTGGGTGATTTATCCCTTAAATCTGGGACATATTCATCTTATCTCGCTCCTGCCAGGGACACTTGGGATTAGCCATAGCTCTCCTCTTCAGAACACATTTCTATGCTGGGTTCCAGTTAAACACATAGTTGTATTGTCACCCTGAATTCTCCCAGCATCCTGCTGGTGACAAGTCTGTTCAGCCTCTTGCTCTTCCCAAATGCCAAGGAGCCTCAGGCCTGCTGACACTTTGGATATCCAACACTACTCTTCTCTCCAAGATCAGCCTTGTGAACATTTGCTTTGAACATAACAGTGGATTTCAAATGAACTTGAGAATATAGTATAACAAAAGGAGACTTTTATGACATTCCTTACAAGAATTAAAACATACTCTAGTGCTAGAATAGAAGACCTCAGCCACATGCTGTCTGTGAGGCCAAGAGGCCCTTCTCACTCTTCATCAGGAGATATGGGAAGAGGTTACAGTGAGGGGAAGGGTCAGCCTCAGGCCCCACTCATACCACACCTGAGTGCTGCACAGCCTCACAGCCTCCTCACTGAGTGTGGGGATAAATATAGGGATAATTCTAAGAAGTGCATTGGTGTTAGAGGCAATGTGACTTCAAGGTCAAGATGAGTTAGAATCCACAGAAGATAGAATGGAGATGAGGCAGGGGAGGATGGAGGGGCCCCTGAGCTGAGGACAGCCTGTGTGGTAGGCAAGGAGACTAATTTGTCTTTTTGCCACAATAGTGGACTTGATCACAGTTAAGCCACACACTACCTTCAACCCTGGGTTCACACCCTGACCCAAAACCTCCTCTTGTGTTGTTCCCTCTTCACGATGCTCAGAACTGCTCCCCCTATCCCAAGGGCTCTGGTCTGCCTGGCCCTGCATCCTTCTGTGTAGAAGCTCCCTCTGGCTGGAGCACAGCAACTGAGCATGGAAGCAAATCCTGCTGTGATGCCCAGCTGGTCCTGTGATGGGACCCCCGTAACCCCTGTGTGCCCCTTTCACATCTGACCTCTGTGCAGTTTTGCAGCACACACATTGAGCCTTTACTCCTACCTGTGTCCTTGGCACAACTCAGGCTGGCACTGGCTGGCACCCATCTGCCTCTTCTCTCTGTGTCTTCACCATGCATGCCCCAGACCTCTTCCCAGCTGTCTTCACCACTGCTTCCTGGAATCTGTGTCCATAGGATAACCCCACCACCACCACCACCAATTCTTTGCAGCCCCACAAACCTTCCATGCCTGCTTGGAAAAGTCTCGTGTCGATGACCTAGCAGCATCTCACAGCCCTGCTCTGTCTCTGGGTGGGAATGGCTATATCCTCCTTCAGGTTCCTTCCCTGGACTTTCAGACTCTGCATTCCTCATTTTCAGCCTTTGGTTGCTGGTGCTGTTATGCTACATGTCTCCTCTTTCCAGTTAGGTTCCCTTGACGGTGTGGTCCTTCATCATTCTCAGCCAATCCTGCTTTGGTTCTTCCCTATGGCACCATATTTTCCACTGCTAGGCCTTGTCCTCACCAGCATGTTTAATCTCCATCTGCCTCCCTCCACTCCCCAGTAGACTGTCAGCATCTCAAACCCAGCATTTACTAGCTATCCTTTTCTTCCCAGCCATCATGGCCATTGTGACATCATCATCAATCGTCTATCCAGATACCAAGGATCTTAGGAGCCCTGCCCTCTGCACCTGACACACATCCAGGCATTGTGCTGACCTTCATATGACTTTACCTTCTTCCATCTCTTTCTAGTCTAGCCTGAGCTACAGGTGCTCAGGACCCTGTCACATGTCAAGAGAGAACCTGTCCCAGCCCTGAGTGTCCCTGTCTACACTTAGTATTCTTACTCAGTTTTATGTCTTCACAATGTAATAGAGATGGCCTTCCATGACACCTCATCTGACATACATTATCGCCATCCCAGCACCCAGACCTACACTTACCTCATTCATCTCTCTATTTCTCTGCTTAACCCTTTTAGCACAATGCATGTGCCAACTGCATTGGAGACAGCCAATGGGCCACACCCTATCTCCGATGGAATTGTGTTGGACCATGCCCTTCCCCAGCCCACAATGGCCCAATCTCTACCTTTTTTTTTTTTTTTCCTACCAGTGTTTCCACATCTTTCTGCCAAGAGCCTAGGGTGAATCTCTCTTCTCTGTGGCCCTTTCTCTAGACATCTCACCAGAGTGGCCAGCCTGCTTCCCAGTGCTCTCAGCCTTGGGTACAGTTGTTTGTTTATGTACATGGTCTTCTTAAACTTTCAAACACAGTTTCACTGTCTAGACCAGGTGGGCCCTGGCCTCACGGAGATTTGCCTGGTTCTGCCTCTTGAGTCTGGAAGTATGTGCTACAGGACATCTGTTTTTGTCTGTTTGTTTTTAACAATATATACTTTAGTATGTCTTTATTTTGCCAAGTTTTATAAACTTGGGAGTGTTTTTACTATGTTATTAATGTATATTGGTTGTATATACTAATGTGTCATACTCTTTTATTTCCACACATGAATACACAATGCTTGGTCAGGTCCCCTTCCTCTCACATCCCCTGTGCTCCCTTTTCCTCGCTGCCCTGATCGAATTTTTTCTTTTTATTTATCCCTTTCCAGTTTTGACAAATCACCAGCAACAAAGAATGTGATCCATTTCTTTCTGAATTGGAGTTATTTCTTAGCATGATAACCTCAAGCTCCATATTTCTTCTTCTTTTTTTTTTTTTTTTACAAATGACATGAATTTATTCTGCTTTATGGCTAAGTAATATTCCTGTGTGTGCATCACTTTTTGAAGCCCATCTGACATGTTTATATTCCTACTTAGCCTACTATCTTAGAAGTATCCTTGTATTCCTTAGCAATAGATCTTTAGAAAAAAAGGGAAATGAGAGGGGAGAGAGTAGACCAGATGATGACTTCCAGTAGTGTAAAGGGGTTTCACCCTGACCTCCTATGCAGTGGGACTTGTATGCATTTCTGATAAGAGAATGCCCTTGAAGGATCACTTGAGGGGTGGGGTAGGTAATCACCACCTCTAAGGCAGCCTGTTATACAAGCTACATCCTCTTCATTTCCCATCAAGTCCCTGAGCTCCTGTGCCCAGCCCTTCCCATCCCACATGACTGCAATGCCAGGCCTAAGATGAGAATGACAGCTGCCCAGTTTTGCTGCAGGAAAACCCGTACTTGATGCTGAAGGGGAACCACCAGGAGATGGAAGGCAATGACCGCTACGAGGGCTTCTGTGTGGACATGCTCAAGGAGTTGGCTGAGATCCTACGCTTCAACTACAAGATCCGCCTTGTCGGAGATGGTGTGTATGGCGTGCCGGAGGCCAACGGCACATGGACAGGCATGGTCGGGGAGTTGATTGCTCGGGTAAGGAGTCCAGTAGCCTGTACTTGTGTGGGAGTGAGAGGGTGATGAAGGGATGGTATGTTTTTCCACCTCACTACGTTGGTCCGTCACTCTTAGATTTGTCTATGAGTTCCTGGAAGCTTCAGTGAGATGGCATGGAGCCAGCCAGCCATGCTTTGATGACGTGACCACTGTGTCTCCTGCTCCAGGCCTCTCCTGACCCAGCACTGGAGCAAGTTAGATTTGGACTTCGGGTTCTATTTTTACATAATTCCTGTGCTTTATTTGTTTGCTCTGATGGATTGGTTGCTCACTGACACTCTCTCACCCAAGCCTGGACAGGCCCTGAGAGAACAGCAGACCCCTCTACACCAGCTGACTTTGATATGTGTGAGATGTAAAGGGAAATGTGTTAATACCAGGAGCTTAGGCTGAAGTGTCAGAGGCGTGGTTCACAGTGACAGTTAATTTGTTATTTCTTGTGTCATTTCCCCATCGTTAATGTCTGTGCACAGACCAAGAAAGAACCAAGGTGCACCTGCGTGTGTTGTTGGTTTTCAGGGTAAACGAGTGACTTGATTAGAATTGAGATGAGCATCATGGAATGCCAGTCTTCTATCAGGATAAAGCAAGGACTTGGTAGGTTCTTCTGGGGGAATAAAATCTTTTTTCACTTGTATACATTATCAACAACTACAAAAATTAATGACATAGGTGATAATTAACTGTCCACATTTCTACAGTTGAATTTTAAGAATTTTAATGGCCAAGACAGGTGAAAAGGACTAAATGCACAGAGCACAGGTTGGTCCTCATGGGAGTTTGAACCCTGTATGCTCTCTATGTTTTCCTCCTGTGGCCTTCCAGCGTGTGCTCATGCAGCATCTCTGGTCTCCTGGGAATATTCCTTCCTACTCCTTCTGTCCCCACTTCACATATGAGCAGTCGGAAGTTTTGAGTGTTTAAGGGCCTTGTTAAAAGTTACACTGCTTTAGTAAGTGCTGGGATTCAAGCCCAGATTCCTTTCTTCATTAAATGGTAATCATGTGCTACCCATGAGCTACCAGAGGTGTTTCCATTTATGATAATGGCCCTATAAGGTTATATTGCCTGGTGATATCATAGCTGCCTTACTTTGCACTCTACATATGATAGTGGCCTCATAAAATTATATTGACTGGTGACGTCATAGGTATCTTTTTGTAGTCTATGTTTACACCATGACAAAAATCACCTAACAACTCATTTCTCAGAACAACTATCTCCAAAATAAGTCCTGTATAACTATAATAAGACTTTAATCCTTTCTGTGTGCCCAACTTAGGATATAAGATAACAATTTTTTAATCCCTGTCTTTGAGACTATAAATACTACTTAGATGGTTGAAGCAGTAGTTCCTGTCAGTGACTGTAAAGAGTTCTGTGTAAGTGAGAGTCGCGGATGAGATATTTAAGAGCTAACGAGGGGGGCTGCAGAAGGCCAGGCCGGGAAGCATAGACAGCATTTTCTCAGTGCGCCAGCAGGGTAAACCTCAAGCAAGGATTCGTGAGCCACCCAGAGATCCTGGGGATCAGAGCAAACCTGTTCAAAAGTAAGACCATGCTCACAGCTTAAGGCTGGGAATGGAAGGCCTGTGGGTCAACAGAAGCTTTAGCAAGGGCCCAGGATGAGATGGTTTGAATGAGAATGCCCCCATTGGCTTGCACATTTGAATACTTGGTTTCCAGTTGGTGCGCCTGTTTGGAAAAATTAGAAGGTGTGGCTTTGGTGGAAAAGATGTGTCATTGGGATGGGGTTTGAGGTTTCAAAAGCCCACACTGTCCTAGTCAACTCTCTGTTTCATGTTTGTGGATCAGATGTGAGCTCTGCTACAGTGCCAGTGCCTGCCTGCCAGCTGCCATGTCCTCCGCCATGATGGTCGTGGGCTATCCCTCTGAAACCACCAGCCCCTATTAAACAAATCCTTCTATAAGTTGCCTTGGTCATGGTGTCTCTTCAAAGAAATAGAAAAGTAACTAAGACAACAGGATCTTAGAAGTATGGACCCACCCTGTGTGGATGCAGAAAGGCAATGGATGCTTTTCTCTACAGTCCCAGTCCCAGTCCCTTTCTGGAACACTTATTTTGGGACTTCTCCATAAAGGTTCAACTTAGCTATTAGTCCACAGTGGTCTGAAATGTCAAGCTTTTTCTTTACTTCTCATCAATGTCCTTAGTCACCTTGAGCCTGGCTCTTTAGCCTCTAGTGGCTGCCTTGCATCTGGCAGGAAGACTTCAGGGATGGAGGGAGAAGAGCCTTATAAGCAGCTCCTTATTAGCCCCCTAATGAGCTGTGACATGGGCTGGCACAGAGAAGAAGATCCTGAGACTCAAGGCCACGCATCTACATACAGAGCATCTTGGGCAATCAGACAGGAATCTTAAAATTCACCACAGCTTCCTTTCCAACAGAAACAGTGCTGTTTCGATTTCATCAAAACTTGAGGACATCATATTATGTAACTAGTCCCTTAATGACCATCCACTCTTCTACACATTGGAGATACAGGAAACAACATAAGCATGGCACTGCCTGCATAACTCCTATAACTAAAGAGTATGGCAGAAGTCATGACTAATCATATATGCATAGAATTATGAACTACAGTAAGCTCAGCTGTGTGTACTAGAGTGAGTTATTCTGCCCTTACCGCTAGTGATTCCACTGCACCAGTGTTCATCTGGAAGGAATGTTTTTGTGAAAGGTTATAAGCAGACACACACACACACACACACACACACACACACACACACACACACACACATCGAGTATGCAGGAAGTATTTGCACTGTCTTGTGCCAGCTGCTGTGAAAAACAGAGGCTAAAGCCCAGGCCAGAGCTTGCACGCTCATTTCTAAGAGTGTAATTCCAAGGAAGCATGAGGAAGGGGTGAAGTGTTGTCTGGTAGGAAAGGAACAAGTACATGTCAGGGAGTGATAGAGTGACAGCCATCTCTGCACCACAGTGGGAGCTTCAGATGTTGCTCGCTCAGCAAACAGTACACAGCTGAGAGAGGGCCAAGTGCATCTGTCTGTGCCAGCTCTTGGTGCCTGGAAGTCATATCATAGGACATCACCTCTTCTGCTCTTTGGTCTATGCACCCATACCCCATTCTGTCATTAATGGAGTTGAATCCCCAGGCATCAATGACAGAGCTGAAGGGTAGGACACATCTAGGGATTGATCTGGTCAGTGATGTGAGCCTCAACTGTGAGTCCTCACTGTCTTTAAACCTGCCTGAAACTGATGAGCCCTAAAGGTTTAGTTAGATACAAAGTGGTCCAGCATGGCCACAAATCTCAGCAGCCTTAGGAAGTCTCAGAACTATAATCCCAGGCACCTACACATAGAGTGAGGATCAGCAAGTTCAGACATCAGGCAGCTGCGAACACCACAGTGATGTGGCCTCAACCACCAAGTCAGTAGTGGACCTCTGCTGAGCTCCCTCCAGGGGAAAAGGGACTGCTCTTTTGTGAGTGGTGGAATACAGCTGCTACAGAGTCACATTTCAGGAGGGATGTCAGGAATGGTGACCAAAGAATCTCAAAACTAAGCAGAAGCTACTTGGAGAACTTGGAGTTTGGATTTGTTTTGCCCTAGTCAGCTGTCCTTTGGCCCTACTTGCGAAAAGGTAGCCACATTCATCAGAGAGTGCACCCTCATCTAGCTTCATGGTTCAGAACAAAGTACCCCATTGGCATGCGGCCCATGTTGGCAGAATGGCACATTTAGGTTCAAAGAGAAAAGAGCTTTGCAAGGCTTAGATTCAAGGCTCATAAGCCTAGGACATCAAATAGCTCTTACCAATGACATTTTGACGAATTAAGTGTAAATGAAGCTGAAATGCCTCATTCTATCTCCCCTCCTGAGAAAGGACTTTGCTGGAGACCCCGAGAGGTGGCTGTCTGTGGCCTCAATCCACTGGGAAGATTGGCCAGAGACATTTTGCTGAACTGAAAAAGAATTCAAATAGTCCCCTGAGATCACTTTCCACCTTGAAGCCAGAGACTATTTTAACTGCAAATAGGTCATAGAATTGTACTCAGCATTCTTTAACAGAAAGAAATTGATCCAGGGCCCCTAGATGAGTGTGCCCCCTCATGGAAGCCATGATATGGTAGGGGGAACATTTTTCTTTGCTCTCCCCATAAAGGTTTGCTTTCAACATTGACTTGACTCAGGTAGTGGTGGCCTTGAATTATAACTTCACACTTCACTCATCCATCAAAATGCCTACTTTCTGTCAAGAACTGCTTAAATATGAGGAATTACCTGTAAAGGGCTTGGAATCTATTCAAAGAGGTAGATGAACAAACTAAGAATTACTGCATAGTATGACATATGATGTATTGGTAATAGTTGTAAGAATGGTGTCATGAGGATAATGATGGCTAACACGTGGCATGTTCTGGATGGAGTTGGGCAATGAAACTCATGCCTGTTAAGCTCACACTCTACCACTGAATGACACCCTCAGTTCACTAACTTGAACTTTATCTTTTTGGGTATATGGTAGTGGTAGTTATGGTATGCATGTGTGTATGCACGCGCGTGTATGTGTATGTGTGTGTGTGTGTGTGTATCTGTGTGTGTCTACATGTGTGTGTACATGGCAGCAACTCTGTATGGATGTGGGCGGTAAGACAAAAACTTCAAGTATCAGTCTTTACTTACCACTCAGTTAACAATCTGAGACAGAGTCTCTCTTGTACACTGCTGTGTACCCAAAGCTTGTCAGTCTGACTTTTCAGATGGTTTCCTGTCTCTACTCACCCCCTGCAAGGGTTCACTAGGATTATAGACACACCTGCTGCCATGTCTGACTTTTTTACCTTGGCCGTGTTAACCAAATGTCCAGATGAGGAAACGCTGTCACCAAACAGCTGAGGAACTTAAGAAACTCACATGGGCAGAGATGGGTCTTCGGAGTATGAAGGAGGTGTGGTGGTGAGTCAGGAAGAGCATACAAAGGCAATGACAAGTATCAGAGCAGAAAAATCTGTGCTCATCTGAAGATTTACTTACTGTCATTTCAGATACCTGTCATAAACCATGGGTCTGAAAATACAAAATATAAAATTTCAGAAATAAATTGTTCACAAATTTTAACTTGTGTATCATTATGGATAGCATGATAAAAAAAAAAATCTCACCTAGTGTGGCCTAGTTGACTAGGAGACAGATCTTCTTTTTGCTTAGTGTATCCACACTGTATAAGCTACCTATCCCTTAGTCATTAACAGGTTATAAAATTGCCTATCAAATATGCCAATACTGGCATTTCTGTTGCCATTATCTCCTTATTTTACTTAACAATGTCCCCAAAGCGCAACAATAGTGATACTGGCAATTCCGATGTGTCAAAGATGAGCCTTTTCATAAAATACTCCCTGTAGGTGAGTGGGTAAAACTCTCAACTTAATAGGGAAGAAATATTACATTCTGTGGTTGCAAAGATCTATGGAAAGAATGAACTCCTCCCCCCTAGTCTGTGTGACTGTGAAGGAGGGGAAAATGAAGGGTAGTTTTGTTCTTGTACCTCAAGCTGTAGAAGTTACAGTCATAGTATGTGATGGATGCTTAGAAGAGATGATAAAACATTGCAAGGCTCGGGATTTTGCACTCTTTCAGGCACCTGATGGATGTCTCGGAATGTACTCCTCTCAGCTAAGAGGTGAATAGTGGATGACTCAGGAAGAATCATCTTGGTAGAAAGGACACTCTAGATATAGTGGATGCTGAGATTCATTTAGTACCACGCTCTTGGCTCTGGACAGCCATACTCAGGCATAAGAAGAAAAAGAGAGAAATAGGTTATATTCAGGAGCCAGTTGTGATAAGATCCTTGTGTTTTCGTATGTAACCTATGTTCAGACAGCTCGTAGAAGCTATTGACTGAAGGATGAGCATTGTCTTAGTCAGGGTTTCTATTGCTGCAACAAAACACCATGACCAAAATGCAAGTTGGGGAGAAAAGGGTTTATTTGTTTTACACTTCAGCATTGCTGTTCATCATTGAAGGAAGTCAGGACAGGAACTCAAACAGGGTAGGATCCCAGAAGCAGGAGCTGATGCAGAGGCCATGGGGAGGAGCTGCTTACTGGCTTGCTTAGCCTTCTTTCTTACAGAACACAAGATCAGCAGTCCAGAGATGGCGTCCCCCACCATAGTGGGCCTCTCCTGCATTGATCACGAATTGAGAAAATGCCTTACAGCTGGATCTCATGGGGGCATTTCCTCAGCTGAGGCTCCTTCCTCTGATTACATTAACTTGTGTCAAAGTGACACACAAAACCACTCAGTACAGACATTCAGTTTATTCTACTCAGAGAGGAATGGCATCTTGACTTTGGTCCTGAGGTTAGTCACCAGGGAAGAGGATGGATACCCTGCACATAACCCTTCTTGAGACAGACACCCAGTGATTCAGGAAGACGACATGAACCCAAGAGTCATGGAGAAAGTACAGGGATTTCAACCTTTAGATCTAAAACCTGGTAAACAGGGGGAAGCTTCGTGTCAGTTTGTAAGCATGAGTTAAGATTGTCCTGTCTCTCAAGGGAAGAGAAATGAGCTGGCTGAACCAGAAAGCACTTTCTGGAATGCTTTCTTATTGTGTGTGCCAAGTGTGGTCCTGCCTGCAAACCATGAAGACCTGGGGAGAAAGGCAATCCATTTGCTTTTGTTTGATTTATTATCCACAGACAGTTGGACCAGGGAATTAAAGGGCCAAGGGCGTGAACTACATCTTGGGTCACAAATACCTTGCAGTCTCCTCCCCCTCCAGACCTCACTGCATGGCACTGTCTCATTTGAATTCTCTGGAGGCTGTTTTAGGCACTCAGGCCTTTCAGGTGTACTTGATTAAAAGCCAATAAAAGCCCTTTCTTCTGAATGATGGTGTAGCTGCTAGCATGCATGGGGCTCTCTCAACTTCCTCACCATCAGGAGTGAGGGCTTCCTTCTGTAGCAGACCATAGTGGGGCCTCCAGAGCCTCTGGTTTTGGTGGAAGTTCATTCATGAGTTTTTAGAACTTTTCCCCGCTCTGGCTTCCCTTGACATAGTCACAGAATAGAGTGCAGTTACTTCTGCCCCAGACATTTGGTCCCATCTCTTCCTAGCTCAAATCTTAACAACAGAAAAAGAAAGGAAAAGGGCTGGCATCTCTTGACAAGGCCAAATGCCAGGGAAGCGTTCTGGGCTCCCCGTTCCATTTATCCATATGTGGCTAAGAGGCAGGGATTGTTACCCTGTACCATAAATGGGGACATGAGAACTTGGAGAGTTCCGTAGTTAGTCCACATCCAAACATGTATCATGTGGCCAGAGCTCAGATCCACACCCTCTTCATTCCTGTTTCATCTTCTCCCCATTGCACCATGGGAATGTGGGAACAGGTGGCTGTGACTTGAGTGGAGCTTTCCTATCCTCTACATCTGCATGCTAGAATGGGGAGGAAGCAATGGGTTGGTCCAGTACCAAAATCCAGGCTCTTCTCAGAAATCTGTTTGAGAGTGGCATTTGATTGACACTTATGTCTATAACCCTGTGCCTAGAAAGTGGGGTATTGTGGTTTGAATGTAAAATGCCTCACCCTGTGGTGATATATTGTAAATTTAATAAAATCAGCCTGGAATATCAGAGAGAGGAAACAGACCACAGTCATTTCCCACCTAGCCATCTTCTCAGGCCAAACAGGGTAAATACTATCTTCAAGAATCTTCAGCCTGGCTGGTCAATTCAACAGAATGAACGAATCTCTGCTCCCTCCTGCCTTAAATATCTTCCCTGCCAAGAGTTAGGATTAAAGGTGTGCATTACTATTGTTTGGTTGTTAGGCCTTGAATTCACATAAATACAGAAAGATCTTTGTCTCCTGAGTGATGGGATTAAAGGTGTGAGTCAGCCCTTTCTTACCTTCATGGCTTGACTGTGGGTGATTCTCTTCTCTGATATTCCAGGCTGGTTTTATTAAATATACAATATGTCACCATACCACCCCCACGTGGGTGTGTTTGAACTCTTGATACCTAGCTTGTAGTGCTGTCCTGGGAGGTTGTAGGACATGGAGATGTGGGGTCTAACTGGGGGAAGTATATCATTGGGGTGGTCTTTGAAGATGATATCCAGACTTTGCCTGTGGTCTTATTCTCTGATTCCTGGATAATCAGGACGTGGCAATCAACAGCCTCATGTTCCTGCCCCTAAGCTTTCCCAACTATAATGGCCTAGTCTTGAAACCATGAGTGAAATAAACCTTCTCTTAAGTGGCTTCTGTTAGAGATTTTGCCATGGCAACTAGAAAGCATGCAGCATGGGTGTTTCTGTCATGAGCACCCCCTCCAATTACAGACAGAGGAAATAGAGCCCTGAATGACTAATGCCTGGAAATATCAACTCTTGAGAAGAGCTAACTTTTCCCTAGGAATTTTCCAACAGGAAGGGCAGACCAAGCCCTGCTTAAATGTAAGGCCATATGGGGTAAATGATGTAGAAAAGGACCAATGTGTGCCACAGCAAAGCAAAAGGACTAGAGACCATGGTCTAGCAGCTCCTTAAGGGAGAGAATAGTTACAGTATGCATGTTGGTCTCTGCAGTTTGAGTTTCTGGCCTGGCCTAGCCCTGCATTCTTCACCTGCCCACTTTGCTTAGCTTCTCAAAAATGACTTAGACACTTTAATTAATGACACGCTGTTTGAGCCATGGCTAGGGCTCATTGCCAGTTAGCTCTCTCATCTTAACTCAACCCATTTCCACCAATCTGTCCTGCCACATGGCCCTGGCTTACCTATTTATTTACATCTTGCTTATTGGGCAGCTAGATCACATCTCTCTTGACTCTGCCCTCTTTCCCCTATATCTATGCTTAGATTTCCCACTCTGCTTCTAAGATACCTTGCCATAGGCCAAAACAATCCCTTTATTAACTAATGACATTTACAGCATACAGAAAGACATCCCACATCAGATCTCCTTATGTGGAACATGAAACACAGTCAAAGAACCACTAAGTTGGCAAGAGGAGTTGTGAGGCATCATGGGATGAGTCCTTCAGCACTCTGGGGAGAACTTTTATTGGCAGATTTATAGCAACCAGGTTTCCATTCCAAGTGTCAGACGAGAAAGCATTCCAGAGATCAGTAAAAAGACTAATTTGGTGCTTAGCATGCATCTGTCACTGTGGTAGGGTCTTGGAGAACAGGTGGAGAGTCCTGTCTCTGAAAACTTACAGGTAGGAAAAATATCCAACACGTAAACAAAATGCATACAGGTGTGAGTACTTGCTAGGAAAGCCCAAACTGGACTGAAGATGATATTGGTGTGCCACCTGAGAACACTCACAATACTGGGCAGGATCTGGTCCTTTCTTGGGACTGTGAAGATGGAGGCCCAGAGAAGGCAGCTGCAGGTGTGAGGGATGGCCTATTGGTCTGGCTTAAGGATCTTTAGATGCCTGTGGTGCTCATTTGCCACTGAAGGTGTTAACAGGAAAATATGAAGGCTTGCTCTTTGCTTAGGTTCAGAGCTACCTCAGCTGTTTCAGACTGGGAACTCCTCCAAACTGCAGGGGGGCCTCAAGGCAGCCTGGGAAATATATGAGAAGAGTCACTTCACTGGGATTATTTCTGCCTTTCCTGCCTAAGTGCCAGCTCTCAAAGGGAGAGAGGATGTGTAGAAAAATGAGAATGTATCAAGGCCCCCCAAAGTCTTCTAAGAAATAGCTTGCTGCTAAACAGAGGACATAGGAAGTGGGGGATTGATCTTGGGGCAAGAGCAAGAAAGGGAACTGAGGCAGAAGTGTCATAATCTCTTCTAAGGACCCTCTGTTCCCAGTTCTCTAGCCACACGGCAGCAACCAGTGTCACTAGAAAACAGAATCCTCTGCGTCCTAGGTCAAACCTGATATCACACACACTTTTGAGACAGTTCCGTTCAGCAGACAGGGACTTAGACTCTGCCTTGGTCCCCAACAAACTTCCTCATTCATCAAGCAGTTTTAGGAATCCCACTTTTGGCTGTTCCCTCAGCCTATCTCAGGGGATATTAACCATGATCCTTGTTCTCTTCCTTCCCAGCAGTCAAATGTCATTCCTGAAGCGAGGTCCTTAGAGGGCCTGCTTATAAATTTTCATCTTTGGTCAATCAATACTACCTGCCCCTAGATATACTGACTCAAACTTGCTTGTGGCTTCATGGAGTTTGAAGTTCACATTTTGTATACATAGAACCTTGAAGTACAGTGATACTGGCTATATGTCTACTATGGAGTGAATGTGGTCCCCAACCCAGCCAGTGCTCAGGCTTACCCATCATGAGCTCTGGTATAGAGTTTTATCTGTAGTAGATTTTCTTCTTGTGAAAGTGCCTGAAGCTTGTGACACTTGGAACCCTAAAGTCTTCTGTGAAAGTTCACTTTTAATATTCATATTATTACCCCTATTCCATGGGGAATTAGGCCCAGTATATAAAATAAAGCCATATCATGAGATATATGCAAAGTGTGATTGTGTACCAAATTTATGGGAGCAGAGAAGAAAGCAAGTCATTAAGCTGGAGGGAACCAGGCAAGGCTTTAGAGCAGAGCTAGTGGAAATCATAGCTATTGTTTATTGAATACCTCGTACCTGTAGGTATTCTTTATGAATCATTTCCTCTTTTCACAATGATCTTGCAATATAAATATTATTATTCATACACAAAGAAGCTGAGGTTAATTTCAGCTTACCAGAGAGTCTACCTCCAAGTCACACAGCTGACAGAGGGATTGATCTTGAATTCAAAGCCGAGACTCACTGACATCAAAGACCGCAGTCATAGTGACGCACTAGGATGCTTCCAAAGGAGGTTATTGTCAGCTTGGGCCTTGATGGACACGGAGGATTTGACAGGTGACAAGAGGGAATGAGTTACAGGCAGAGGAAACTGGGCAGGGTCTGAGATAAAGAACGTACTGAGGGCTATAAAGAGTGCAGTGTGTGTCCCCATCATGAGCTGAAGGAACATCAATAGACTGGAGTGGTGCAGAAGAGGAAGCGTATAGCACTGTATAGCACTGCAGGCATCTAGGACTATGTGTTATAAAGGTAGTGGAGAGCCACTGGAGCTTGTTAGAAATCAACTCTAGATCAAGCAGAGTTCTCACACTGTGGCCCTCGCACTAGACACAGCAATACCACCTTGCCCTTGCTAGACATCCAAATTCTCATGCCCTATCCAGACTTTCTGTATGAGAGACTCGGAGTAAGGACATCAGCCTACTGGTTAACAGCATCCCACCTCCCCGTCCTGCCGCCCCCTTCCACCAGTGATAGTGCTGCATGCTCTAGCTGGAGAACTGTTGGCCCTCGGTCCAGCTAAGTTCAACCCATCCAGGAATTGCCTGCCCTGAGTACCAGGAGTTCTCAAACTCAGCTGCACCATGACGGCAATGTTTTCCAGAGTTAAAATGAACTGTGCTCATTTTGGTGTTTTGGTTTTTTGAGACAGGGTTTCTCTCTGTAGCCCTGGCTGTCCTAGAATTCACTCTGTAGACTAAGCTGGCCTCAAACTCATAGAGATCCACCTGCCTCTGACCCCTGAGTGCTGCCTCTGATCCCTGAGTACTGGGATTAAAGATGGATCACCACCGCCCAGCTCTGGGCTGATTATTGAATGTGTTGAGAACAGGTGAGGTAGGGGTGAAATGAAGGGCCCAGGCTCACTCCTGCAATCTATTTTGCATGGCAGAAGGGTGGAGAATTCAAGGTAAAGAGATGCTGTAGATCAGCAATGAAGTAGATGATCTGAGTACAGCAGGCCAGCAAGGCAGCGAGCAAGCAGTGCTGGACCCTGTTCTGTTCTGAAGCTGTCAATAAGAGATTGTTGTGGTGCAATGAAGACTGTTTTTACAGCCGCCCACACTACCCTCTCCCTGCAGGCCACCAGTGGACTTGGATAAGTCTCTGCATTCCCTTACACTCCTCAGTGCTGTGACAAAATGCCTGACAGAATGTCTTGGAGAAGGTTTTGTTGTAGTTTATTCTGATGGGAAGGGATGGCAGATTGGCTCTCCAGAGGCAGGACAATGTGGAGAAGCCTAGCACACACACCCTGGCAGTTCAGGAAGCAGAGAACTTAGGCCAGGACTAGAGTCAGCTATGAAACCCTCCAGGCAAATCCCCCGTGGCCCGTTCTGAGAACTGTCAGAGCTGCTGGAATATACCAGGTTTCCTTTGCCCAGTGGGAGGAACCTCACCCATTAAATCTGCTATGGTGGCTTCTGCTCTGCCCAGAAGGCAACTCCCGCTCATCTCTCACTTCCCTGTGAATCTCAAACGTGCTCTTTCCCCTGTCTTTGCCCGGCTCCTGGCTTCTGCCTGCTTTTTGCTATGGCTTGGTTTCTCTGGTTCACAGGTTCTGCACAGAATCATGATATGCTCCAGGACACTAATTCACATACTATTTTTCTTGTTGCCTGTGCTTGTCAGGAGCACCTGATGTCACACAACACACACACACACACACACACACACACACACACACACACACACCAGCCATCCCAGATCCCACAAAGCTAGGGATCTTTCTGAGCCCTCATATAGGTCCTCCTCAGCTTCATGACAAACCTCTGATTACACCTACAAATGCATTTGCTCTCTAGGCAGGAAGGAAAAAGATTGCATCCCTTGGGACAGCAGCATGTGGTAGGGTCAATGAATTTGAGCTGCTATTGGCTTTTTCTAGGCAAGTTCCTACTCAAATCCAGGAGCCATACTGAGCAGCCTGCTGGGTCCCAGATGGTCCTGGAATGTGGCTGCCTGAGAAGGCATGGGTGGGAGAGCAAGACCAAGGGTCAGCAGGAGCAGTAGGCATGCTTGCACCCCAGGAAAATGAGGTCTAAAATGGGGAGTCAGAAGGGTAGGAGGAAACAAAGAAGAAAGCTTTGGAAAATCCCGCAGGAGCAGCCCAAAGCAGAGGCCACATTCCCTGGCACTCACAGGAATAGACAGAGGAAAGAAGCAGGCTTCCAGAATGAAAGCCTGCATCTGAATAAGAGCAATGGAGTCTATTGCGCACTTATCTGTGCTGGGCCTTGTTTATTCCCTCACTCGATCCTCACAGGAAAGAAAGAAAAGTAGAAAAGCATAGCCATTCACTGTTTACTTTCAGGGAAACATGCTCAGCGAGGCAAAGTGACTAACCTCAGGGACCCTGACAGTTCTGTGACTTATTGTCAGGTAGGAAGGGAGTAATTTATGCATGTCTCCTCTTCTGGTTATGGGCAGACGCCACTAGGGTGGGGACAGTGAGTTCTGGGGATGTGGTGACTGCAGGTCCTAGGGAAGAGACCACCAGGCTCTCCTGGGCTCTGCTGGATGCTCACAGCAGGCAGAGTTGGCTCCTTGGGCTTTGCACACACTGTTCAGCTGTTTAGACCAGATGTAGGACCTGGACTGTCTCCAGTTCCAATTCCAGTTGTTCACTTTGCCTCTTCCTGCTTTAGAAGTCACTAGATGTTGAGCAGAAACACACCACATCTGCATTTTCCTCTCCCTACCCCAGGCGAAGACACCGGGGAAGGGCTTGGCACACTTAGTGACACCCCACAGTCCTCTTTCATCTCCTAACCTTTCCCTTAGAGAGCCAAGAGTGTTCCATGTCACATTTGTTTACTTGGGCAAACCTGTTAATTTTAAAGAGAGAAAGGAAGGGGCTACAGAGTTGACCCAGCAGTAAACAGTGACTACTGCCCCAGTCATAAAGACCAGAATTCAGATCTCAGCACCTAAGAAACAAGCAAGGTGTCCCCTAAATACCTATAAGTGTGATATGTTCCAGAGGGGCAGAGACTTTCTCCATGAGTAAATAGTGAGTAGTAACAAGTAGTAGCTTGTTGGTTTCTCAAGCTCAGAGAGAGAGAGAGAGAGAGAGAGAGAGAGAAAGAGAGAGAGAGGCTCTGCCTCAAAGGAATGATGAGTCAGTGTGAGAGAAGAGAACACTCAGTGCTCTTTCCTGGCTGCATGTGGCCAGGTGTGAGCACTTACATATACACTTATGCATGTACATAGAGACATTCACACAAAATACATATTTACAATTTTGTTGATTGATTTAGATTTGCAGAAAGGTGCACATGTTATGAATAAGCTTGAGGAATTATGACAAGGGGCCATGCCCAGGTAGTCACTGTCATTATCGACACCTCAGAGGCCCCTTCATCTTCTTACCCTTTCCTTCTGCTCTTCACTTCCGTATCATCCCTCTCAAAGGCTGCCATTGTCCCAATTTGACAGTACATAGCTACGCACCGGAAGCCTCCTTCTCTTTGACTCTACATAAGTTATCAATGTAGTGGAGGTAGAGGTAAATCAGTCAGTCAATGTAAATAAATACATGTAGAGGTAGTCACAGGGCTCAAAAACAACCTGAGCGAGAGAGCTCTGAATCTGGTATTCTTTGTCAACAAGGTGAGGCGTCTCTCTGAAGGAGACCCACTTGCTCCTCCAGAAGCAAGGATTTCCCTCAATGTCTCAGTGCTCTTCCTCTAAAGTCTGTGGGGGCCCTTGGGAGACGCCTGCTGCCTTTCACAATGCCTCTGCTCCTGAGAGGAAATGAACACCTGTGTGGAGCAGATTGACCATACCAATTGCTCCCTCCTGGTGGCTCAGGTGCCTGCCTGTCTCTGAGGCAGAGACATTCAACAAGCCATTGGAAGAAAAGAGGGGCCCCTAAGGATCCCCACAGTCTTTGAAGGGGCCCAGGAAGGTCTCTGGGTGGTTTCTGTGGTGCTCACAACAATGGGTAACACTTCATTACACCTAATGAAAACAGTCCTATAACAAGCCTGTGAATCACAACACTCCTCATTACAGGCCTGACAGCAGGAAGAGAAGTGAAAGATGCTACCACAAGCTGCCAGGCCTGTCAGAGCCCCAGAGGCTGCTTGCAGGAGCTTGCCTGAGCATGCTTTCCTCAGCCCCTGAACAGGCCTGGATCCTTGTATCAGGGTGATAGGAGAGAACAGGCAAGTCAGTTTAGGAAAGGCTCTGCTCACAGGGCTGTAGTCCTGAGCACTGCTGAGGCCAGTGAGCCGGGCCCCCTGCCTCCCAGACCTTAACCAGCAGGGCTGGGACACCAGCAAAGCAAGAGTGCCCACTGGTGGGAATTTAGCGTCTTTATGCACACAGCCTTGCTAGGGATAACATCAGCGTGTGGACTGGGCACAGGGTCAGTAAAGGGGCACTTAGCCATGTTGGACCGGCTCGGAGTTCAGAGTGCTTGTCTAGTTGCAGGAGCCCTGAGTTCTTTCTCAAACACATAGACTAGTGCCTTCTTAGCGCAGTAGGCAGCGCGTCAGTCTCAAACACAGAAACTGAGTGGGGTGTCACATACCTATAATCCTGGTACTTGCGAGGTAGAGGGGGTTGTGTGTCAGAATTGAAAGTTATCTTAGCTACACACTGAGTCTGAGGGTAGGTTGGGTTACATAAGGCTCTTCTTGGAAGGAAGGAAGGAGAATTAAGAAAGAAATATTTAAAAAAGGGATGAGGGAAGGGAGGAAAGAAACAAGTGTATCATCCTGGGAACTCAAAGACTTCTGCTTTTATTCCTCGAGCTGTGTGAATCAGGGCCATTCTTCAACTCATCAGGTGTGGCAACAGTGGCCATGGCGGAAGGAATGTGGGGAAGCCTCTGTCACTGAGGCCAACCCTGGATGCAGTTTCTTTTCCACACCACTATGATATAAACAACATGTGGCGTATACAATACATATTGATTTTACAATCATGAGGTTTCTTTGCGCTTTTCAAAATCTGCATTGAATTTTCTAAAGCAATCCCTTTAATAAATGAAATTAAAGTTAATGCTTTGAGCTACGATTAAGTCATAGTAGCTCTCCTGTGGTGTATTTTATTCCAGGAACTGTCCTGGCTACTTTCTGTGCATTCACTCATTTAAAGTTTCCAATATATTTATGAACTGTATATTATCTCTGTTTCTGTTTCCCACATGGGTAAACTGAGGCACGGTGATTCCAATTAGCTGGCATATAATGCAGGAACTCCCGAGTTCTTTCTCAAACAGCACATAAACTGAGTGGGATGCTGCACACTTGTTATCCTGGTACTTGGGAGACAGCAGGGAGGGGATCAGAATTGAAAGTTATCCTTAGCTATGTACTGAGTCTAAGGTTAGGTTGAGTTACATAAGACCCTGTCTAGAAAGAAAGAAGGAAGGAAGGAAGGGAGGGAAGGATGGAGGGACAGAGGGACGGAGGGACAGAGGGACAGAGGGATGGAGGAAAGGAAGAAAAAAAGAGAGAGGCAGGCAGGGAGGATACATGGTCAGTATCTAGTTATACTAGCCCTAGGGGTTCTTTCCAGAGCCTCTATGCTTGAATTGCCCTCACTGAGAGCCGAGGTGAGAAACTCAGTGCTTGGGTTCTTCCTTCAGATGTCTACCCATTCAATCCATGATCATATCCACTAGGCAAGTACTTCCTGAGTATTGACCATCAGATAGGACATGTATAAACACAACCAAGACTGTAGATGACACACAGAAGTCCTTGCCTCCTGGAACTCTTGTTTTTTGTGATCAGCAGGTAGCTAGCACTAGAAAGATAGTCCTCACATAAAGAATAAGAAACAGGATAACGAGTCCAAAAGGCTGGATGTGGCCTATTAGATAGATATCCAGAGAAAGCTAGAGAGTGGTAAACCGCTTGTCATGCAAACATGAGGACCCTTAGGTGTGACCCCTAATAAAGTCAGGCATCTGTAATCCCTGCATTCCTATGATGGGGTGGGAGGCAGAGACCAGAGATTCCCGGAAGCCTGAAGGCCAGCTAGCCCGGCATACATAGCATCAAACAACAGAGACCATTCTAGTTAACTTCTTGTTGCTGTGATAAACACCATGACAAAAAAAAAAAAAAAAAATCAACTTGAAGAGGGAAGGGTTTATTTCCACTTACAACTCCCAGGTTACAATGAAGCACTGAGGAAAATCAGAGCAGGAACTCAAAGCAGGAACCCAGAGGCAAGAACTGAAGCAGAAGCCAAGAAGAAGTGCTGCTCCTTGGCTCACTTCCTGGCTTTTGCCCAGCTAACTTTAGGTATAGCCCAGACTGACTTGCCAAGGGATGACACCACCCACAGTGGATGGGCCCTTTGACATTAACAATCAAGAGAATGTCCCTACAGATCTGCCAAAGGCCAATCTGATGAAAGTAATTTCTCAACCGATGGTCCCTTTACCCAGCTTTGTCTAGTCTTATGTCAACTTGGCAAACACTAACAAACACAGAGGCCCTGTGGCACAATTTGGAAGACAAGGACTGGTACCCAAGATTGTCCTCTGTCCTCCACACATTTGCCATGGTGCTCATATGCCTGCATCCACACACATAAATGCACACACGCATACCTCATGTGAGAGAAAGAGAGGGTGTGTGTGTGTGATCAGAGGAAGCAGACATCTAGTTTGGGGCTGAGTGCAATGCTGGGCAATGACAGAGCTTTGGCCAGGCATCTGTCTGACCACAATTGGCAGGAGCACAGTGAACAGAACTCTGCAGGGAGACCCCCAAAGTTAACACTGTCTGCTCAGCCTCCTGACCCAGCTTAGGCCGCTGTGCCCTGTGGCTTCACCCTCAAATGATGCACTAGTCCCCACCGCTCACAATCCTTCTTCCGATCTATCCTCACAGGCCAGTAACAGAGCCTTGTGCCCAGCCAAGTAAATATTTCATGGGGATTTTAATTTAACTCTAAGGGAATCCATCCAACCCTGAGAATAGACTGTCACCTCGAGAAATAGCACTGGGGATGGCTTAGACCTAGGCATGACATTGCCACTCCCCTCACAAATGCTAATGTGCTTCTGGCATCTTCCTCCCCCAGCATCATTTGTGACAGGCAACACCCTATGAACAGGCTTGCAAGAGTGGCCAGGGAGTGGAGGCTGAGGAAGACAGACATGGAGTGAAGGAGAATACCTGTACAGGTGAACATACTAGACACAGTGTGTGTGTGTGTGTGTGTGTGTGTGTGTGTGTGTGTGTGTGTGTGTGTGTGTGTACAAACCTATACAGGTATGTGTGCCTATGCAAGTGACCAAAAGTGGACACAATTATAATCTCTTATCCTATACCTCCTATATTGGTTCTGAAAAAAGGGAAGCACCTTGTCTTTCGGTGGGCAAAGACACCAAACATTTTACAGGTTCCATATGACTGCTAGGCATTCCCTCTGACCACCCCCGGTAGGTGGAGCCAGCCTGGTGATGCAAGCAGGAGGGCAGCAGATGCATGTTAGTATAAAGTCTAAGTGATGACATGCCCAGGCACACAGGAGCCAACAGCGGCCATGAGTCCCTGGCTTCTTCCGAATCCTTGTCTCCCTGCTCTGAGACTCCAGTTCCCTAGTCATAGGCATAGATGGGGGTGGAGGGAGGAAGGTTTAGAGCAGGTAAACCATGAAACAAGGAAAGTGTGACGATTCTCATCTGGAACGGGTTGAGCTATTTTATCAATGTTCTTGGCTGAGCAGCAGAGGACTTGGCGTGGGGAGACCTGGGGAGCAGCATTACCACAGAGCAGGCCCTGTGGCTGGTCTCCGGCTCAGCCCAGGCCTGCCTACTCTATCTCTTCCAGAAAGTGTAATTAGCACCCTGCTGAGGACTGCTTGAGCCAGTGTGAGCCTGGGCTCCCTGCTAATGCTGTCCTGGGTGTTAAGGGGCTCCTGATTAGGGACAGGAAGGGATGTGTGTCTCCTTCTAGTGGGGAAATTGGGGCTTGATAAACCAAGACATGTATCTGACCAGAATTGACATTCGGACCTCCTGAAATAATAAAAGTCCCTCTTATATCAGCCATTTGCCAGAAATCAGCCTGGTTTCACTGCCGGAAAGAAAGAGCTTGAACATAGACTATGTTAAGGGGATGCCCAACTGCCCCTGAACTACACTAGTTGTCTTTAGGAGGTGATTATGCACCTGCCTTCGGGCACTCAATGGAACAATACAGCAGTAAGAAAAATTTCCAATCCTGAGAATCTGAACATACAGATCTGAAACTGTGGGATCTTGAACAAATGACAACCCTCTCTGGGCTCAGCTTCTTCGAACCGAGGGTGGCTATGCTGTGTATGTTCTGTTTTAGAAAGGCTAACACCTGCTTCATGAAAGTGTAATCAAATGGGAAGGTAAGACATATGTGTGTCAACACAGTGGCAAGAAAGAGTCAGAGACACCATCTGTAGAGTTACTGTGGGCCAGGCCTGCACTCTGCAACGGTGCCCTGTTTCTTAGGTCATGAATGGTGGAGCTGTCGTCAGGGAAAAAATGGGGACACAGAGAAGTTAAGATCACGTCACATGTGGGCAGCTAAGCGGAGATGGGCCAGGCACAGTTCAGACCCAGCACCATGGCTGGTTGCAGCTCCTGCCCCCAGGAATCACCCTTGGGTGACTAAGAGGTGTGAAAGGTTGCTCCAGAAAAGATGGTGAGGAAATGCGTGGAAAGGGAGAGTTTTGAAGGGCTCTGAGGAGTGGGTGACACAGGAAATTTGCTTTTATTTTCTTCCTTCCTTCCTCCCTCCTTTCCTCTCTCTCTCTCTCTCTCTCTCTCTCTCTCTCTCTCTCTCTCTCTCTCTCGCTTTCTTTCTTCTTGTGTGTGGGGGTAGTGTCTAGGGTCTCTATATGTAGCTCTGACTTACCTAGAACTTTCTATGTAGACCACTCTTGGATTCAAAGAGATCTGCCTGCCTCCATTCCCAACCGTTCCCAAGCGCTGGAATTAAAGCTGTGCACCTACCACATCCAGCTCACAGGAAACTTCTAAAGAGAAAGCACAAAGCTAAGAGGTGTGAAGCTTCATTCATTTAATCCCAACACTCAGGAGGTTGAAGCCAGAGGATTGGAAGTTCAAGGGCAGCCTGTAATACATGGAGAGATCTGTCTTAAAAAACAAAAAATAATAAAGCCTCATTGTCATGATGCAAAGATGAAGTTTTCTAGAAAAATGCCAGGTTTTTTGTTTGTTTGTTTTGTTTTGTTTTAACTTTTAATTATTGGTTTAATTAGAAAGGAGAAACTCCCAGACAATTGTGGGTATTTAACCACTTCTTCTTCCCTTTGCGTTAATATCTCAGTGTGTAGATATTAACCCTGGCTGCGCTGGAATTTATTATATAGACCAGACTGGTCTCAGAGATCTCCGCCTGATGCTGCACTGACTTTTTTAAAATTATTTTTATGTGTTGAGTGTTTGCCTGCATAAACATAGGTTACCATCTAAGTGCCTGGTGCCCATGGAGGCCAGGAGGTGGCATTGGTTCCCCTAAGCCATATATATGGGTACTGGGAATCAAAACTGAGTTTTCTGTAAGAGCAAGTGCTCTTAACTGCTAAACCTTTTCTCTGGCTTCTTTAGAAAAATATTGTGAATGAGCATGTTAAATTCATAGCATATGGTAGGCACTATGCTTCATTCACGGGGTGTGCAGTCTCCCTTAGCCTCACAAGGATCTTACGTCGGCCACTGTTACCTCATATTAAAGTGAGAAGTGGACATGAGGAGTCTTGAGGGCTTCCGATGGTCAAGTGATGAACTTGAACCCAATTCCAGTTCAGTGTGCCAGTGACACAGGGGGCTGGCCTCAAAGCCTCTTGCCTTCTGGATGTCACAAAGAACGCTGGCCCCTTTTCAGAGCCTCAGCCTGGCTTTTATTGGAACTCTCTGTGCTCGTCAGTGGCAATTTGTCCCAAAGTGAGGACTTCTGGGATGCTCAGCACCATCTTATTCTGGGAAGCACGTCCTCCCAGAGCCTTCCAGAGTTAAGTGATGCAATTACAGAGTTAAGTAAAGAATTGCCAAGACACAGAGGGAATCTGGAGGCTGGACTCAAAGAGGCATGGAGAGCTGAGGTGCAGGGGAAAATGTCTTCTTCAGAATGGAAGCTGAGGTTTATGTTTTGTTTTTTTTTTTTTTAAAGGATCAGAGGGCAGAAAGTTCTAGAAGCTGGTCAGAGACAGCATAATGAAGTTGAGAGAATTTGTAAGGTATTGGGGCTGTGCATACACTCTACTCTCCCTGAGAGATCACAGAGGATGTAGCACATGCTTGTTTTCCAACTGGCATCTGCTTCCCCTAGAGACTTCCAAAGAATGGGGTCATCCTTGGCCTGGGTGGGTCCACCAAGTGGTTCATACAGAGAAACACAATGTCACCGGGGAAAGACCTGAGGGACTGAATAGCCAGAAACCTACTAGCATGCCTGCCATTCACCATGGACTCAGATGTGTTTGCAGAAGGCCTTTTGAGATGATCCCTATCAAGTTTAGCAGACACTGCATCTCTACTGTCACCCCACAGCAGAAGTGGACCAGGCCCATGCTTGTAACCTACAACTCCCTAATCTTCCCGCTACTGTAGAAACTGTATTCTGTTATTACCCCCACTTGACAGATGGACACACTGAGGCCAAAAGAACTGAAATGATTTGTCCAAGGTCACACAGCAAGAGAGTAGACTGAGTCTAGACAGGTCTGGCCCATGTAGAAGGTTGTCAACCAGCACACACAGATACGATACAGCAATACTCTATAGTTATACAAAGCTTCTCCATGCAACCATGTAATCTCTCTTGATTTTCACCTTGTCTTCTTAGGCAGACATTGAACCATTTCATAGCTAGAAAATTTATTGGGAGAACATGAGTGAGTCACCAGTGAGAGTTAGGGCCAGCCTACTGACTGACCCCTCACCCAATGGCTCAGGGGAAATCAAGGGTGAGGAAGTCAAGCCAGAGTACTAGGAGAGCCTGATGGGTACAAGGGAGAAGGTTTCGCTCAAAGTGTGGCAATGGCTATTTTAAATTGGCAGCCAAGATAACTGTGCAAGCTTTATCTGCTTGGGGTGGCCAGGCTCTATGGCTGCCAATGGATGTCCTTGTCATTCTCAGGGAAACTCAGGGGAAGACTATGGGCTCAGGCAGCCTGTGCAGACTTGATCCATACTGTAAGCATGCTTTTCCTCTCAGCCCAGACCCAGATCCCCAGGGCTTTGGGCTTTGATAGCAATGTGGTCACCCCACCCCCACCCCCCGCAGCATGAACAAGGCAAAGCAGGGTATGTTTTGGAAATCACCTCCAGGCCAGCTCCGGCCTGACCCAGCCTTGTAAATTCCACCAACATCCAGGAGATAAAAGAGGGGCATCCCTCAGAGGCAGCATACAAAGGCCTTCAAAGAACACTTTCAATCAAAACTAAGCAAAGGCATAGGGCCTGGTGCTCAGGGGGGATACATTTAAACACCCTTGTGTGTATGTTGTCCCCACCACACAGCATATGTGTGTTCTCTTTTCTTGTCTCTGATCTCAGCCAGACTTTTGGCCTGGGCTGCTTCCCCAGCCCTAGGAGGCCAGGCTCACACCTGAGCCCACAGTTTCCTTCCCGACCTTTCTGGATACAAGGTCCCTGCAGTTGTTGCCCAGCCTGGGAGCCAGATTCTGTCTTCAACTCCTTATCCTCACCCATGTTGCACCATCCCATGCTTCTATTGCCTTCGAGGGCAGTTCAAAGAAGCCACGTGATCTCAAGCAGAGCAGAAACAGGGGGAACCAATGACAAGAAAAGCTTGTCATGATGAGGTTGGGACCCAGCTATGACAAGATCCAGATCCTCAGATTCCCCATCCACTGCTGTCTCTCATGGAGAACACAGTCTTCTACCCCACCATAAGGCCTCAGACAGGCTGCCATGTGCCTGTGTTCCCCTCAGCGCCCCCCCCCCAGCCACTGCAGCATTTGTGCACTGCCAACCCCCTTGCTTGTTAGTGTGTCTTCATGGCACATTATCTCCTCATCTGAAGGCTGCTTTATAGCATAATGTCTTTTTAACTAAGGTAAAAGAAAATGAACACACATCTTTTGGAATAATCTGATCCCACGTGACCGTGGCTGGCACCCCAGGGTGCACTGAAGCCAAGGTAGATAATTACTCTTCTATACTGAGTCAATTAAATATAAAAAACAGCCATCACCAAACCTCTTGCCGGTTTCTTGTAGCTTGCTGCTGCCTCTTCTGTTTCCCTGCCCCCAACTTATTCCAGCCTGGGGAGAAAGGAAAGAGAGTTAGGATGAGAGCATGGAATCAGCCTTGCCAGCCGGAGGCAGTTTTCTATGTGTGGGCTAATTTGGGGAAGTTTATAATTGTACAGAAAATGGCCTGTGTGTGCTAAGGGCATGCCATCCCCACCTACACAGGTCGGGGGAGGAGGGATGTAGCTCATTTCCAGCTCTCTGTCCATATGGACATATGGATTGTTCTGGCATTTATAATGTCTTTGTTGGCCAACATAAATAAACTTGCAGAATGATTTCCAAATTGTTATCCAAAGTTTGCGCCTTTCAGAGAAAAACTGACTGTGGAAAAAAGATCTCTGGGGTCATTGTGATTTCCTTTGATCTGGAGGCTTGAGAAAAGAAGCCGTCCAAGAAAGGAGCAGATGCTGAGTTTACCCCTTGCCCATATTGTCATCTTATCTTTTTTAAAAAATTTCAGTTGGTGGTGTGTGCATGTGTGTGTGTCCGCGCATGTGTCTAAAGGTCAACCTCAAGCATCATTTCTTACATGCTGTTCACCTTGATATTTTGAGGCAGGATACCTAATTAGTTTGGAATTTACCCATTAGGCTAAGCTGTCTAGCCAGGAAGCCCCAGGGACATACCAGGACATGGCATACCTGGTAGACCACTAACACCAGATGTTTAAGCATGGGTGCTGCAGATCAAACTCAGATTATCACACTTTCCCAGAAAGCACCTTGGTAGCTGAGTCATCCATTGCTCCAGCCCCTTGTCTTAGTGCTCATTTCAGCTCCTTTCTTCCAATTCTTTTAGCTCTTGGCCCTCCCTCATCAGGTCTCAGGCAGAGCTATGCCCCCTCTACAGCACACAGAACCCTCCGGCACAGCATTATGCCTGCAGGCTTTGAGGCTCTTGTTGTTTTGCATTCAGCTCACAAGCTGAATTCAAGTGTGTGCCACCGTCACTGAGAGGCTGAGATTCTGAAAGGCCCAAGAAAGCCTCTAAAGGGTCCCCCAAATGAAGATGCTGACAATCTTCTAATCAAACCCCACTCTGTCACCCAAGGGCTGATTCACTTGGCTGGCAGTCATCAACGATCTTGCAGAAATGTGGAATGGGCCACTCACATTTCCCCTTCTTCATTAAATCGCTCTTTCGTCTGCACTCCAGTGTCTTTGAAGGACGGCTCTACTTGGTTAGAGTGTAAGTGTGCTGAGGCATGAATGGAGACTGGAAAGGTAGCATGAAGATGTTCAAAGAGAAACTTGATAATAGACTTACTCCTCACAAGCACGAGTCACATCAGCATCTTCGTTAGATACTAACCTCCTTGCTGTGACCAAAAGCCTGACAGCAGCAACCTAAAGGATCAGAGGTTTATTTGGGTTCACAGTTCAGAGAAAACAATCCATCACTGTGAAGAAAGCATGGTAGCGGGTGCCTCTGTCCATGGCAGCAAGGTGGTTGCTGCATGACTTTTCCTCACATCTTTATAAATCAGAAGGTGAGAAAGAGAATGTCCCAAGCTGCCAAACTATAATTTCAAAGCTCCACCAATCAGGCCTTGTTTTCTATCTCTGTCCCAAAGGTTCCAGAATGTTCTTTAACCACCCTAAACTACCAGAGAGCATATGTTTAAACACAGGAGCTCATGGGTATATTTCACATTCAAAGCAGAACATTGCTCTATTTTCTTGCAATGGTTTGCCAGCCATCAAATGTGTGTGCACATACACGCATGCTCTGTGTACTTGTACCCACTCATGATTAATGGGCTTGTAGACACACACTTTTCTTCCTTTATTGAAATATATGAGATATAAATATATTGCTTGGCATTGAACATAGCTCTTAACTATTCACTCTTAAATATTGAAATATAGGTAATTATCACTTGCTATGAATATAGAATCTTATGTAAGACTCAAAGAATCTGACCCTGGGGTCTGTAAAAAGACTCAGGGGTTCACATTTAACTGGTTCAATGGGTGATCCAGATAGATATAGGTGACTCCATCTGCTACATTTTGAGCATTATGTTAGAGAAGTGCTGTGAAGAACTGAGCACTCACCAGGTGGTGGTGACATACACCTGAAATCCCAGCACTCAGGTGGCAGAGGCAGGTGATCGCTGTGAGTTTGAGGCCAGCCTGATCTACAGAGCAAGTTCCAGGACAGGCTCCAAAGCTACACAGAAAAACCCTGTCTTGAAAAAACAAACAAAGAACCTAATACTCTCCTCCCTGTACATTCTTGCTTTGTAGATGAGGCTACGGATTCTAGTCAAGCACTGGGGCGAAGTGTGATCAGTTCTTTACTTAGGCAGAATGTGGGCTAGAACTGGGTCCTGGCTTTGGGCTTCCTCACAGCCCCAGGTACTGGGTTGTAGACAATAGGAAAGGGCTTCTTTTCAACAGGATGGATTTAAATTAGATCCAAGGAAGAATTTCTGACAGAGAAGAATATTGAGAAAGCTTGCCCAGAAGGTCTCCTCTCCTGGATCATTTGGAAATTGTTTCTGAGCGCTCTGATTGTATTCTCTCTTGCTTGTAAATTACCTATGTATTCAGAGAGTTTTGACTGTAAGTAGACATGCATCATAGCTTCAATATGGGTCCTTCTGAGAGTGATGGTTTAGATCTGAACTGAGCCAAGAAACCTGACCAGAAATACATCTCTTCAGCAGGGACAGCATATGGTCACTGGTCCCCGTGTCCTCCCTCCTGTGACAGTCTCTCTCTGTGTCCTTTCAGAAAGCTGATCTGGCTGTGGCAGGCCTCACCATCACAGCTGAACGTGAGAAAGTGATTGATTTCTCGAAGCCGTTCATGACGCTGGGAATTAGTATTCTTTACAGAGTTCATATGGTAAGAGACTTATTTTATAAGCATTTATGCCATTAAAGTTATTTGCATGCAAACACCGAGTTATATGGTAATAATGAATGACTCACAGAAATATTTAGATTTCGAGACTTAAATGCAAATGCACTGGACTATTTTTTCCTCCATCAGCTGTAGGAACTTACAAACAGCAGAAATGAGAAAGTTGCATTTGGGAGCTTTCCAGCAAAGATGGCTCTGTCTCTAAATAGGGTTGGCCGAGGGTGCTGCTTGGTACATAGTGTCAGTGACTGATGTTCTTCCAGGAGGCAGGGAGCAAAGCTTAGATATGGTCATCAGCATGTCCAGGGTTCCTCTGCTTCCAGGGTCCACTGTGTTCACTCTGGGTAATGTAAGAGTGTGGGACTGTGGGCCTCATCCTGTCTTGATTTTTGGTTCTGGTAACTACAATCAGAGATCTGATCCTGCGAATACTGGCCATCTACAATCCTTGATTGTTTGCTTTTATTTTTTTAAGGGATTTTTTTCTGGTTATGATAAGCATCAAAATGAATACATAGGAACACATCAGTAGTCAGCCAAAGATGGACACGACATCTGAATGTCTTGGCTGGTGGAAAGAGCAGGAGTCTCTCTGGTTGTGTGTCATCAATCTAATGGACCATCACTCAGTGGCCAGCCAATAATGGAAACTTTCTTGCTACTATTATTAAGCCAGAAGATTCTTCCTCTCCTTCTTCATCTAAACTACCTCTAGGTGTACAGCTGTCATATAGATTTTCTCTTTCAGTGGCCATAACTTAACTGTCACATATACTCCAGGATGTAACCTGACACCATGAGGCACAATGACAAAGGCTCTCATTTATTGAGTACCTCTGTGTCCCAGACACTACCAGATGACTGTGAGGTAGATTCTAGTCTGGGAGTGAATTGGGTCCTTGTAAAATAAATGCATGCTGAAATCCTAAACCCCAGGATCTAAACATGCACTCTTTCTTGGAAACACAGTCTGTTCAATGTTATGAAGAGTTAAGATAAAGTCTAGTAGTAAAGATACTCAGAGGCCACCCATGAACCCTCCAAGTCCGTCTCTCAGCAGAGGAGACCCCGTGTGTCTTTGCAGCTCCAGCCTGGCTTGCAGAGACTCTGCCTTTAGGAAAGAAACAACAGTTTGCCAGTAGGCATATCCACACTATATGCAAATCTGAATCCCTTTGGGAATCAAAGAGGGCCGGCATCTGGAGCTGTGGCCAGGTTTCTACAGAACAGAGATCACTAACCAACCATCCAGCAGGTATGATTTATCAGTTACACTGCTTTCTCCTGGGCTACCTGACTGGGGAAAAATGGCCAGAGCATCCAGAAAAAGAGATAAGAGTCAAAATGTTAAGGTCTACGGACAGAGACAGAGGCAGTGAGGACTTTGTTACAGTCGGTGACTCAATGCCTTGTGGAGTAAGGAGTCTGTGACCCTCTGAACCCTTGGCCTTCCTTGTTCTATTGTGATGAAAGCTCCCATCTACCAAGAGTCTCTATGTTCCAGACACTCGTGGGTAGCTGTGCTGTGGGCTCTGGTTTGATGTTGAATTGTGTCTTCTTCAAAGTACATGTTGAAGTCAAAATTCCTGAGACCCATGCGCATGGTTCTTGTCAGTGTTGAAAAGATGTAAAAAAAAAAAAAAAAGTAATGCTTGATTCAAATAGCTTCTCATTCAATGACTAGCCAGCATCTTTGCAAAAAAAAGGGAGTATTTGACTGGACGAGGTGGTACATGTTTTATTTCTAGCAGTGGGAGAGACAGAGACCTCTGTGAGTTCAAGCCTAGTCCTTTCTACCTAGCAAATTCTGGACCAGTCAAACTTATACAGTGAGACCTTGTCTAAAAACAATTTATTTAAAGGGAGCAAGAACTTTGGACACAGATGCACAGGGGAGAAAGTCATGTGAAACCAAGCACAGAAAGTGTAGGCATCTATCTCCATGCCAACAAGCATCAACGATCTCCAGCAACCACACACGTTAGGAGAAATAGGCCTTTCTGGGGGCCTCGGAGAGAGCTAGACTCTGTTATCACATCAATAGACCTTCCACCCTCAATGGCTGAACAATAACACTTTTCTGTTATTTTAAAAATCCTGGTTGTAGACTCTGTCTTGGCCATCCTAGAAAACTAACATGGTTGTGCTGCTATGCTTATGTTAGGGACAAGGAGGGCACAAGTATAATCATTTTTAAAAGTAGGTCAAGGGCACATGTTAATAGCTCACACATGCTAATAGCTCACACATGCTAATCACACATTAATAAAGCCAAAGAGCAAGGTGTGATTCAGCCTCGCTTGCTCAGTCGCTTTGTATGCATCCTGTGTGGTCTTTGGTAACATGTCCTGTGGACTGCACTATCTCTTTCATTGGGTCCTCAGCATTGTTCTCTAGGGGAAAGCTGATGAATACTAACATCCCATCTTACAGAGCAGTGGGCCAAACTCACACTTGCAGCTATCTCAGGGAAAGGCTTGGAGTCCAGGCTTCTCATTCCAGGATGGGATTCTTGACTTCCAGCAGTCCCATGTCTCCAGCCTCCTCTCTCCTTTCTTTCTAGAGCCCCAAGAGGACTTTTAAAAGGAGTGGAGACATACAGTCTTTCTCCATATTGCCCTGTTCTGGCCAGCAATAGACACATAGTTAGGCTGTGTGACCTTGGTTTCCCTATCAATGCTGAGGAAACTAGAACCCTGGTAGCGACTGGCGACTCACTGGCAGCGCTGTGGCTAGAGTCCCCCAACTCCAGTACTCACAGTTGAACTGCTCAGCAAGGGACACTGCAGCTTTGAACAGTAACTCTGTCCAGCACCACACACTAGTCATCAACCCTTTAGACTTCTAAATGAGATTGTCAATCAACTATTTATTATAACCTATCTCGCAAACCTGTAGCTATTTATGCCCTGAATACCTCCTGAGACAATAAGTCTTGTGTGTCAACTTGCAAGGCTACAGCTTCTGCAGATGTGTGGTTCACCATTAGTCCAGGTGCTTCTGGAAAGGTGCTGTGGAGGTGTGGTGACATATGTAACTAATCCACTAGAGCTCTTTGGCATAGAGATGCCTCCTCCAACCTTTGCCTTTGAATCCATTCAGCCTCTCCCTGTGTGTCTTCATCCAAATCCCCCCCTTTATAAGGATACTCATCATTTGGACAGGGCTCATCTGAATTTGGTATGATTTTATCTTAACTTTCAATAAAATTAGCAAGAACTCTATTTTCAAATAATGTTGCGCAGTCATATATACAGGTCCTGGAGTTGGGACTTCATATTTTGAGAGGGACATGGCCAGCTGCTAGAGTGTGAGTAGGTCACACTTGACCAACCTTGACCAACCCATACAGTCTTCTAGGCTAGTCCAGAAGTCCAATTAAGCTTCTAATTAGCTTAATACCACTAGAGCAAAGAGAGACTTTCTAAAGAAGGAATTGTGTCCCAGACCAGAGCAGAGATCTGACTAAGATTCTAGCCTGTTGACATTTTGAACTTACAAACTTCTACAGTTACATAGTTAAATACAGGAGCCAATACCTTAATATCAATCTAAATATGGTAGGTAGGCAGATAAATGAATGGATAGGTAGGTAGATTGATAGATCAATTTATATAAGATAAATAGATAATAGGTGATATATACATTCATACGCATCTACATGATGAATAGATATATGATAGATAAGTAAATATGTAGGTAGATGATAGATAGGTGGGTAGGTAGATAGACAGACAAACAGATAGAAGCTGAGAATGAGAGTTCTACATTCAGATCAGCAGGTATCAGAAAGAGACTAAGACACTGGTTCTGACTTCAACATTTGAAACCTCAAAGTCCATTCCTCCAACAAGGCCACACCTACTCCAGTAAGACCACACCCACTCCAACAAGGCCACACCTCCTAATCTCTATCGAGTAGTGCCACTCTCCAATGGCTAAGCATTCAAATATATGAGCCCATGAGGGTAAATTTTATTCAAACTACCATATAGATAAGCACAAAATTAGTAGACAGATAATAGGTAGATAGATAAACAGAAATACAGACATACAGATAGATGATTGAAAGATGATTTGATATGATATGATATAGCTATAGAAATATATAAATATGGATATACCTATATCTTCCCTCATTACTGTTCCCCTGGAGAACCTTGACCAACCCATACAGTCTTCTAGGCTAGTCCAGAATCCATTCTCTCTCCAACCCCATGTGGAGCGCCAGCATGCTACCCAGCTGCTCAGAACTAATTTATATTGGGGCTGAACTCAGTGAAAAATGAATTCTGGCATGAACAACTTACACTGAGCAGACCTGACAGTTTATGCATTTATTCAACAAATATTTACCGAGTGCATTCTGTGCGTGAGGTGCTATGCTTAGAAAGTACCAGAAACACAACTGATGAGAGAACATTCCTGAACTGACTGAAGCAGAGACATTAGTAAGTATGTACCTGCAGTGAACACAGCTGTATGAGGATTGTGCAGGCAAAGTCTGCCACCAGAGCCCCATATAAACCCACACAGGGAAGCCCTGCCTTCAAAATAATAACAGCCGTGTAAGGAAATTTAATAATTGGTGTTTATTGACTTGTGAATGTTCTCTGATTGATATTTATCTTTGAGCAAAAATTTGGCTAATCTGTTCTCATTTATAATCTATAAGGAGCTAGAATCTCCCTTCTCAGGTTTATAAGGTCACCTGACTAATGAGTAATTGTTACCAAAAGGTGAGCATCTGGCAGCCATCAAATCTGTATGTGAAAGAAGAAGTAATTAACTCAGTGTAGATGCCTAGTCAAGGATTGCTTTTATTCATTTGTTTATTTTTAAAACAAAAGCATTAAATTTGTATGGATCTGTGGAATATCATGTAATACCTCATTACATGTATGCATTGCATAATGTAATCCCAGGGAAGCACAATTGCAAAAGCCTCCAGAGAGCTGGCAAAATGGCTCAGTGAGTATAGTGCTTAGTGTGCAGGCCTAAGGGCTCGAGCTCAGATCCCCCCAGACCCATGTAAAAACCAGATGCTGTGGTGTCATCTGGGGGGAGGGTTGAATATGAATGCTTCTCATAGGCTCAAATATTTGAACACTTAGTCACCAGGAGCAGGACTGTTTTAGAAAGATTAGGTGGTGTATCCTTGTTGAAAGAGGTGTGTCACTGGGCTTTGAGGTATAAAATTCCCACACTAGGCCCAGTGTATGTCTCTTTTTCTGCCTGCTTCCTGTGGATCAGTGTGGAATGCTGTCAGCTACTGCTCCAGCACCATGCCTGTCTGCTTCCCACCATGATGATAATGAACTAACCCTCTGAAACTGTAAGCAAGCCTCCAATTAGATGCTTTCCTTTGTAAAAGTTGTCATGGTAAAACTGGAAAGATGGCTCAGCTGTTAAGAGCACCAACTATTCTTCCGGAGGACCTGAGTTTGCTTCCCAGCATCCACATGGCAGCTAACAACTGTCTATAATTCCAAGATCTGACACCTTTACACAGTTATACATGCAGGCAATTCACATAAAATAATAATAAAAAAAGAGTTGTCATGGTCATGGTGTCTCTTCACAGCAATAGAACAGTGACTAGACAGCATCTTCATTCCAGTGCTGTGGAGGGGGAAACAGATAGACTGCAGGTGCACTGGCTAGCTGGTCTAGTTGAAACAATGAGTGATTCTATCCCCAAAGCAAGTGGAGTGTGGAAAAAAAAAGATACCTAACAGCAACACAGCAACATCTCTCTTTGTAGACGAATACACACACACACTACACGTACATTACATCCACATTATATACACACATTACTCTCATATTCACACACACACACACACATACACACAGCCTATAGAATAAGTGGTAGATAGCATGTTTCTAAAGCTTAAAGATTATCAGAAATAATTTGTGAATTTCTAACAGTTTTTAGATTATTGTGAGTAAAGGTTATTAAATATTAAGAGATAGTTTCCTTATTTCTAACATCACAGCACAATCTGCTTCTGTCCAGCCATCTCTAAGATAAGAGGATACCCTACACATCGACAAACAAGCTAAGGAGTTTGGCTTTGACAAGTTTACTGTTGATACAGTGAACCCCTAAAACTCTTCATTCCTAGTACCCAAGTCAACATTGCCTCCTGACGTTTCTGGTACCTCTCCATCACCTTAACTAAAACCCATCTACTTCCTCCCTACCCCCATTCTTACATTATTCCCTAGATAATGCTACTCTAACTCTGGGCTCCCCCTGAACTCCAGCTGCATATATCTCATTCATGGCCACCCTTCTTCAACTGTTTGGCTAATGGGTAACCCAAACAGCATCACAAACTGTTCAGGACTTCTTTTAAGAGAATGGACTTCAGTTGGTTCCAAGGAAGAATTTCCTGACAGAGAAAAATATTGAGGAAGCTTGCCCAGAGGGTCTGTTCCCTGGGATATTTGGAGACTGTATCTGACTAATCTCATTCAACCAATTGGTTCCTCTTTGGTCCCATCCCGGATAATAGCATGTCTATTCAGTGACCTCTCTTCTCACCCCCTAAATAGCTCTCAAACTCCAGCCATCTCTACTTTTTTCTGCTCTCTAACCTCAGCTGCTGTCAGCACTGTGGCTTAGCTTCTCTTCTGTCTCTTATTCTCTCGCTTTCCCCAACCAAGGACCACAGTCATCATTGGCACTCACTAAGAAGCAATGGTGAAAATCCTAGACTCAAGCCTGGATCCGATAGTCACTAGCTACACATCACACGTATCTCAGTGTCTTCACCTGTAGAGATGAGTTGGTGTGCAGAGAAATGGGAACATTTGTGCAATGCTCTTAGAGCAGTTCCTACAGGGTGTGCAAGGAAGCACTTATTATTATTTGTAATAAATGCAGGGAAATTGCTCCTTATTGCATTCCAGCCCTTGCGCTACAGCCTGAGAGTTGATTGCTTGAATGTTTACTAATTTAATTATACCAACCTCATACTTCAAATCATTCACCAGCTGTCCAACTTCCTAGCATGGTCTACTATTACAATATCCTCACCTCAGCCACAGAACAAAACCCATCACTGCCCTTCTATACCCAACACAAATGTCAAATGGTCTCCCCTACCATCCCCATTCCCTTGGCTGCTGCCATCTATTATACACTTTCATGTTGCATTCACTGGGCATTCTTTTCCATCTCTTCTTAATAAGACCCTGGTATGGAGTATGTGACAATAAAGCTTCTGTTTTTGCCAGACTAGAATTTCAGAAAATGACTTTTGATTTATAAAATGTATTTATTCTAAACATGTAGTATTACTTGATATGTATGAAAAAAAATGAGAAGGAGAGAGGAAAGAATGAAGGCCACAGCCACACCTAGTGATCCTGTGGTCAGTGAGCACCATCTTCTCAGTACAAAAACACTGAGTCCCACAAACTCCACTGTGTGCCAGGGAGGTCCAAGTATGCCAGACAAAAGAATGCATAACCTAGTTGATTTATTTTTCTGGTTTTTTTCAATCCCAATTGTTCTTAAGAATAAAAACAAAGTAAAAGCAGCTATCTCAGGCAGCCCAGATATATCATCCATCCAGGCAGAGTTGTACCTGCCATTGAGACTTACATCATTCTCTCTCCCAGTATCCACACATCCTACATACAACACAGCATCTGAGGTAGTTAACTTTTCTTCCTGCTGTGACAGAGTCCCTGACAAAGCAACTTAGGAGGGGAAGGAAGGCTTCTTTCGGCTCATGGTTTGAGTGTACGGTCTATACCAGCAGGGAGGGCCCCCCAGCAGAAATGTAAGGTCACTCATCTCGCTCACCCACAGTCAGGAAGCAGAGAGGTAGCTGGCAGATTTCCTTCTGTTTTTTCTTTTATTAAGTCTACGACTCCAGCCCAAGAGTTAATGCTGCCCACATTCGGGGGAGGGCTTCCTCCTTAGCTGCACCAGCATTGCAGAGGTGTGCCTCATAGCAGGATTCCAAATCCAGTCCAGTTGCTGATGGAGAATCACAGTCTCCATGGCCATGAAAGCATAGCTGGGCCGTTAGAATCTGAGGTGGCCTTGATGCTTCAGAGATGGTTGTCAAGTGACAGCATCTGGATGGAGTTCAAGACTCCGTAGTCCCCTGGCAAATTAACTCATTTCTTTTTAATGAGAAGTTCAATGTTTAGTCTAGCAGTCTATCTCCAAGGGGATTTTGTTTTCAAGAGTTTTAAGGTATTAATTCACACTGTGAGGTCCCAAGCATGTGTGAATAGAGGAGAGAAAAGCCCAGGGGAAAAAACATATTTGACAGAATATATCTTGTGGCTTTCTGTCTTATTCTTCCTGCTGCAATGATTTGCCTCATGATGTTTTTGCTTAGACTAATATTAAAGTAAGTTTGTATCCCTCGAGCACTCTCTATATGTTGTAGCTAGATATTATTGGAATGTGCCAGAACCCAACCTGGGATTCAACATTTGGCCCACTTAACCCTCAAATGGGTAAATCTTATTTAAATGATTTCATATTGGCTTCTTTGGGAGGTTGGATTGATGTCTAAGACAAAGCATGTTGACACCCAGCTCTTGGTTTATGAGACACTTCCACACAGGCTTTGGTTGAGTGTAGCAGTGCTGAGGAATAGGTCGGATGATCCTTAATGCATGGAGCAGGAGGCTGTGAGCCTGTAGTAAGCACTAAAGCCAGGTTTCCTGTCTCCAGCTTCCAAATACTTTCAATCACTCATCTCAGGCTATAGTATGTATATTTTTCCCACTGTCAAGGGCATGCATTAATTAGGTGACTGTTCAAGGTCCTTTCCTGTCTGAGGACTCAATCTGTGAAATCCATGATGCCACAAAAGGTCTCCAGCCAGTCTGAGTGCCTGAGACACCCTAGAAAATGTGGCCATTCCCTCCATCCTGCTGTTTTCCACCTCAGATGAACAAATAGGAAGTTCCATGGTCTGTTCTTTTTCTTTCCTTTGCTCTCAGCTAGTCTTTTCTCTTAAGATGACAGAGAGAGAAAGAGAGAGAGAGAGGGAGGGAGGTATGGTGGTTTAGATAAGAAAAGCTTCTATGTTTGAATGAGTCCTCATTTGGTAGAACTATTTAGGAAAGATTAGGGGTTGTGGCCTTGGTGGAGAAGATCTGTCACTGGAGGTTGGCTTGAGGTTTTAAAAGCCCACAACAAGCATAGTATTTCTCTCTATATATATATATGTATATATATATGTATATGTATATATATATATATCTTTTTCTCTCTCTGCCTGCTACTTGAATAAAAAGTATTTTATTCAATAAATAAAAAAGCTTTTATCTACTCTTCCTACATCATGGCTTACCAAATGCCACCATGCTCCCCATCATGTTACCTGTGGACTGACCATCTGAAGCTGTATTTAAGCCCCCAATTAAATGATTTCTTTTATGAGAATTACTTTGGTCATAGTGTCTCTTCACTGCAATAGAACAATAACTAAGACAGACAGTGATTAAAAAATTAGAGAGAAATGAATGCCAGCATCAAGTTAATGCCTGGCATTTGCTGAGTGTGTTATCCATTTTGCAGGATGATCTGTTTCATCCCAGAAAGGCTGTCTAAGAACATGGAAAATGGTGCTAAACCAGCCAGTGAGTCACTTGTAGCTTAATATTCTGTTCTCCGGAGGTCAAAAATGAATGGTATCCAAGACCCTAAAGCTGAGTAACTTGATAGCATAGCCCAACAATAGAAATATGGACCCCTGGAGAGATAGTCATCTTAATATTAGCTATATATTGAGTGCAACTCCCTCAAGCATCTCAGGTTCTCATATCAGTATTGTTTATTAATGGTCACATTCTTCTTTCTTGTGCATCATGGTGTTTTGCTTTTATGGAAGAAAAAAAACACTCAGAGATGGTAAGTAGCTTGCTTAGGACTGACAATTCAATGGGTCAAGGTTAATGCTAGGATGGGAACCTGGGTGTCCCCAAGCCAGATCTCCAAGCACTGAAATAAGAATAGATATGCTAGCACATTAAATATATCAACAACCATCTATCTAGGTGTTTTGTGTGGAATGGATGTACTGCTTGCTTACTTTATCTCCTGGGCTCAAAGGTAAAGTGTACACTAAGCTTCACTGTACAAGATGCGTACTGCAGATTGACGACAGAGCCCTCACAATCGTATGTAACTGCCTCTGCCTCTCCCAGGATGAGTAACAGGCCAACTATTTCCTCTCCCCTTCAACCCTAGAGGATGTTTTACTAACCACTGACCATTCCTGGAAGTTGACTGTCTAACAAGAAACTGCTCTGTAAATTGCCATTTAGTTCCACAGACACTCAAAGGTACACAGGGGACATGCTGGAGAGATGGGACACAGGAAAGGGGATAGTTGATATGACTAGTGTGACGTGTAGGGAAATGGTGGTGAGGCACACTGTCCTTCCACAGATGCCACGTGTCTGCTCCATTCTTCAGGAAACTTCTTTGGGAAAGCTGAGGTGGAACAGAGGCAGGCATGATGATACATGACTGGTCCCAGTGAACCTGAGCTATACAGTGAGTTCAAGTCCAGCCTAGGCTATGTGTCTCAATTAGCAAAGCAAAGCAACCACTACAACAAATAGGACCACTGGATTCTAGGATGCATCCTTTCAGAATGAGTGCTGGGTAGACCTAGCTGCTTCCCTGGAGAGCTGTTCTGATTCATACCCACAAAAACTTAAAGAATTAGGATAAATGGCTGGGGCCAGGTGGTCTTCTTCTCCCTCAAACATCTTCATCATCCTGTGTCTTTATGGAACAAGAAGTAGTATTTCTGGCCCACTAGGGGAAGGGAAAGGAAACAGTGTAGAAAGAAGTCTCCTCACCGTCACACACCATCTTCCCTTTCCTTCCTGTCTGTCATTACATAGTAATGTGGGCACACACACACACACACACACCCCTTCCCATATCTTCAGTTCTTAAGACAACCCTGCAAAGCCAACTTTACTGTTACCAACAAATTAGAAGGAGTAAGCAGAAACTCAGAGGTTGAGTAGCTTGCCCAACATTGCTGAGCTTGTAACTAGCTAGTACACCAGCATAAACCCTGGTGGTCTGCCTCCAGAGTTGACATTTTTATTTACATCTCAGCCTGCCTTATCAGACTCTGGTGTCCCTTCTGCATTCAGCTTCAGACTTCGAGAAGGAGAGTGTTTTATTTCTATAATATCACTTTTCAACAAATAGATATCTTAGCTAATTAACAGATGTTTAAAAATAAAAGGAAGTATTGACATGTTCACATGCGAAGATCCATTGCCATGATGCAATTCAAACCAGGCCTGTGGGCTAGTTGGTGACCAATCCTTCAGGGTTCTCTCATCACCAAAGATGCAAATTCTGGTAGGTCAGATTGAAGCATGGTCCAAGAGCCAAGGCAACTGCTTCCAATTTTCAATTCCAACAGTAGAACTTAGCCTGTCCTTGACCTCTGAGGCACAGATCTATGTCTGTGGCTATATATAGAGAGACAGATACAAAAAGCACCACTTATCTACATTCAGAATGGTTGCATTCACCAAAAGAAACCGGCCTCACTTGCAGTCAGCAGTTATATTGATTGCATAAATCAATACAAATGCCTATAAAACAACAGAGTCACAATAAATGATGATGAGGATAGATAAATAACATTTATGAGTATTTTAAATGGGTAGGATTGAGTACATTGGGATTCTCTTGGCATTGGGTAGAAGGGCTCGGATTAATTAGGGAGTTTATTGGAGTGAGTTGCAAAAATTAGAGAGTCAAACAAGACTTGGTACAGCTGCCACAAGAATGGAGAAGTACAGTGCGCTGGGGGCACAGCTTGATGAGTGAGTACCCGGGAAATTGAAACTATCACCAGTGATTTGAGTGAGGCATTTAGCTTCCCTGGGTCTCGGTTCTTCCATCTGTCAGCATGGAAAATTGGGTATTGAAATCAAGAGAACATAATGAAGTGGTGAGCTTCTCAGAAGAAGAATTGTCACTGTTACACATCCTTTGGGTTTAGGAAAAGAAATGTCGATTGCATGTGACCATGATTTGCTCCCAAGTCCTAGTATCTAGAATGCTCCCTGGGAAGAAAGCAACCTAGAACATGCACATAGGAAAAAAATGGTTGGTGTTTGGAGTCTTGCGAGAAACATACATCTTTTGTTGTCATTTCAACAGTGGGACTCAATCTAAACCTAGACCCAAATCTCAAATGATTGCCCAGAGCCTGCTCTTCTGGTTGGTATCAGTCAGTCATTGGTGGAATCAGATGTTGTCTTGCCAGTGTGATTGACAGCTTTCTAGTAAGGCCATGTTTACATCTTGCTTCTTGTTTGTGTGATGCCCTATGTCTTGTAATCCAAGTCTCCAGGAGTTTTCTCATGGCTCTGTATCATTTCTCCCCTTAACCAAATATGGCAGCTTTAAATAGTGTTGCTTTCTTCCTCGGCTTCACTTCTTGTGATAGAATCAGATATAGATTTCTAACATGGAGCATCCAATGGGGCTTCAGATCCAGAAAGCAGCAATAAAAGATTTTTTTCCTCTCTCCTGACTGCCTCTCTGTTGAAAGTCACAGAGTAAAACAGTCCTGATGTGTCACATAGAAGTCACATGCATTTACTCAGGGGCAGTCTGAAATCAAGAGGGACCCTGAGAGTGGACCAAGCTGGTGTGATTGCTGCAGTAGAGCGTAGGCAAGCTGGTCCCCTTTGAGTCCTTCATCATCTGTGTGGCTTCTTCACACTCTGTGTCCTGTCTTGCCATGCCAAGATAGTCACTGGAATGAGCAACCAGGGACCTGGATTCTGCTGCCCCTGAAACCCCTTGTTTCTTGTTAGAGGATTTATGTGATGACGGGACTAGACATGCTCACATGGTCTGATCTCTATCCTGACCTCCTCCTCCTCCTCCTGCTCCCTCCCTCTGTTAATGGCCTTTGCTTCTCATACTGGCTCATTTTCTCAATCAGCCTGATCAAGTGTTCTGTGTACATCAAGCATTTGTGTGCTGGCAGGTGATGAGACATTGGCATCCTCTGTGTGTCCCCTCTGAGATGAAGATCCCCAGGGGAAAGTAAAATTCTTCCTCAGGGGAATTGAGGATTTCCCTTCTAGCTTTCTGAGAGGGAACAAGAAGCCACCCAGAAAAGCTGATGTCACCAGAAATAGGGCTACACAGGCACCGTGGGATTACTCAGAGCCGCCCCCCTCACTCCACACAGAAGGCCCTGGGGACAGTTACTGTTCCCGGAGCCGCTCAGCTGTGACCAGTGCCAACTTAGAGAGCTGCTTGAGTTTAGTCAGTATCAGCAGAGGTGTTTCTCATTTGTTTTTTGGGGGACCCCCAAGTAAATATGACATACCTGGATTCTGGATACAGGTGGTGTTATAATAGATATGCTCTTACGTGTGAAAGCAGAACTTTGCACAGAGTGGTTGAGGGTGACCCTGACTTCTGCGTCCATCTACAGAATGCTCCAATTCCTGAGATCATAAAGTCACAGCATCTCTATTTTGAATGGCCCTTAGCATGAAGCCCTGTGATTTTGTAATAAGTGGGAGAGGCAAAGCTGACATGGGAGGAGCACAATCCAGCAGCAGCAGCCACCACTGCTGAGGTTCTGTCAGATCATCCGGTGCAGCGGATCTCAGCCTTCCTAATGCTGCGACCCTTAATACAGTTCCTCATGCTGTGGGAATCCCCACCCCACCACAAAATTGCTTTGTTGCTACTTCATAACTGTAATATTGCTACTGTTGTGAATCATCATGTAATGTAAATGTTTATGTTTTCTGATGGCCTTAGGTGAGCCCTGTGAAAAGGCAGGACAACCCATGCGGGGGTCACGACTCAGAGGTTGAGAACTACTTGGCTAGGGTGTTTCTTTCCTCTAGAAAGCTAGAAATATAGATATGTATGTGAACACGGCTCATTCTTTAATACTGATAATGACAATGAGTGCAAAGTGAAATCCTGTAGGAAAATGAAGCAAGCCTGTGCCTTCATGTGGCTCACAAGCCTTTGGAGAGTGAGTCTGGTCTGGCCCAGGTCTAGCTGAGGTCAGACAGGATAAGGGACTTGCCCAAGACCACAGAGCTAAAAATGTGGCAGACACAGCAACATTGTCTTTCACATTCTAGTCTGTTGTGTTGTGAGACATGGTGGGAACTTGACATCTGTTTCCCTTGCTGGCTCCACCCTCTGATGTAGTGTATCATGGAATAAGGGGATGGGATGCTATAAGGGAGCTGGAAGAATCATAGCATCAGGGGACATGGCAGCCACTTTGAGTTAGAAGACCTGTCTCTAAGTCTTCCATTTACTACTGTATGACTTTGGGTGTATCTCTTAGGCTTTGATTATTTTTTTTTCAAAGGAACGCACTGGACTGTGTCAAAATTTACACGAATGTTCCCACTGTCTGAGAATACTGTGTAGAGCAATAAGCCAATGAAGCTGCATTAACAGTCTTGGGAGACAAATACAGATGTTAAAGTGGGGTCCTGTGGGCAGACACTGGTTCAGCAACAGCTCAGAGGTCTTCATCTGCTCATCCACACCACCAAGAGAACAGACAGTGCGTCATGGCTGTTGAGGGCTGGCAGATTTGAGAACAAAGGTCTCCTCATCCAAGCCCACACTGCTATTTAGCATCATCTATGAGATCAGGTGTTCAAGGACAGTTCCTGCTGCACCATCATCCCTGGTGTCATTTGAATCACCCAGAGCCCAAAGAAACCGAGTGTTAGACCAAAGCAGTATTCATGCTCTGCCCTGTCCAAAGCTTTGTTGACTGACCATGTATAGTGAATCTTATTTTCATCTCCTTTTCAGGGACGCAGACCCGGCTATTTCTCCTTTCTGGACCCCTTTTCTCCCGGAGTCTGGCTCTTCATGCTTCTAGCTTATCTGGCCGTCAGCTGTGTCCTCTTCCTGGTGGCTAGGTACTCTTCCCTTCCCTTCCCCGTCCTCACACCGCCACCTCGTGTCCACTCTGAGAACTGCATGGGGCGGGGATGGGAGGGGAAGAGGATGGTTTAGAAGACCTTGGTGCCAAATAGAGCTGAGAGAGGAACTGGAGAACTGAAATGCTCTCTGCCCAGCTGCCAACCTCACACTACCCATCCATCTGTCCATGCATGCTTCCTACCATGCACAGTGCAGACAGGTTTGCTTGTCTGGGTTTGCTTCTGTATTCTGGCCTCCTGCCTCCTCCTAGTCAACCCCCCAATTTGGGTAGGAGCTTTGGGAAAGAGAGGAGAAGGAGGGGATTACAGGAAGAAGAAGCTAATTAAGCACCATGCACTTGGCTACCCTGGCATCTCTCTTTGCCAGCATCTGCCATAAAGTGATGAAAGACAAGAAATGGACCCTGCAAATCCAGACAGAGTGGGTAAGGAAAGTGGGGACCAGAGGCCACAGTGATACAGGCCAAGGAGAATTCTGTCTCTGCAGAGGCTGGCTCTGTCTCTGAACACACATCTGTCCTGTTGAACAAGAACCATAGAGGGTGGCAGGCAACAAGAGGGAGAACTTGTGTGTGGTATTGAGTTGGGAGAAATGGTCATGATCAGGGGCTAGCGAGATTGAGCTTTTCCTTGTCTCCAGAAGCTAGGCACTGTTTTCTGGCCATATCAAAGAACTCTAAGGTACCCCCAGGCTATAAATTCCCAAGAATATACATAGAGGGGATTGCTTGCACCTGAGCTAAGGTAGCCTGGGCTTCAGGACAGTTCATTTTCCACCCACTCAAGTCCCTACCACCTGCTCAGCCCTCAGGTCCCCATAGCAGACTGTTGTGTGGTGTGGGGGTGGAGACTAGCTCAGACTGAGCTAGAAGCCTGACAGAGACTTTGTTGCAAGTGATTTCTCTTTGTCTCCAGGCTGTCACAGCATTGGGGCCAGATGATACTCTAACCCATGCTTTATCTCTGTGAGGGGAACTTCCCAAGGCTGTGTCCTTTCTCTACATTGGGGAGCCCATGTTCTTCCAACTTAGAGGAAGCAATGGGAATGCACTGAGCCTTCTGGGTCCCCAGTGTGCCTTTTCTCATAGTGATCAAAGCCAAAACCAAGAAACTCACTCAGGACCCACAAGGTTCAGCCCAACAATAATAAATGGCGTAACCGCCTAGTAGTCTTCAAATACACTGAGTTTGCTACTTGTATGCCACCCACCCTTCTTGGCCCCATAAGCATCGCCCCTGTCAAGTATCTGTTGTGGGTGACAGCTGGCGAAGTGCGGGAGCTCGCATGCTGTCTGACACTTCCGCTCTCCACTTGCAGTACGGTCTGCTGCTGTGTTTAGGAAGCTGTCTGTGAGATCCAGGCTCCGCTGCTCTGAGATTCTCTTTGGCCCTCTGTGGCTGAGCCTGCATGTGTGGACAGTTGGTTCTAGCGGAGTCTGCACAGCTTTCAAGTCATGTCTAAGGCACTGAAAAGGGTCCTGGGACTTTGCTAATGAATAAACATACAAGTCTGACTCATCTAAAGCTGCCCTGATGAACTCTGTGGTCGCCACACCCACACACTGTCCCAAATCTGTCATGAGCAAAAAGAATGCCACAAGAAAGTGTGTTAGTCTGTCATGGTAAGAGGCTGAGGCAGAAAGACTGCCGTGAGTTTGAGGCTAACCTGGGCTATATAGAGTTCCAGGCCAGCCTGGCTAGAGTGAAGCCCTATCTCAAAATGAAAATAGAAATGATATTAAAATCATAAAACTGCATGTTAGTATGCTATGCAAGCTTGGGATGTTATGCTCCAAGGCAGTAGATTTCAAAGGGGTTCCAAGGTATGCAAAGGCTCCTGGGAGCTATCAGACACATGGTCATCGAGAACTCTAGAGCCCCAGGCCTCTTCATTCAGACAGCTTGTTCTTTTTCTCTCATACACTGTACTTCTGGGTGAGATTTTAGAACAGGAAAATGAAACTCCAAGCAGCCATTCCCAAGCAGCTACCCCACAACAGGAGAATCGGTAATATTTGAATCTCCTGGTCCTTGTATCTCTGGATCTCTAAGGCTAGCATCTAGGAAACTGCCTCTGAGAAGCAGGAGTCAGTGGCTGTCACTGTGCATGATGAACTGGTGCCATCCACATCACTCAGGACCCTATAGGGTTTTAGCCCTTATACAATTCATAGGTTTATTGGACAAGGCCTTTTTTAAACAAGCCTTCTTGGCAATTCTGATGTAGCCTAGGGTTTAAGATAGAACTAGGGTTAAGGATTTTAAAATCATAGTCTTATGGGACCCTGGGGTCTTTCCCTGATCTCAGGAATCCACCATGAAAAAGCAAGAATCCTTCTAGGGTGCCCACCTGATGTCCCCAACTTTCTGTCAAAAGTACCATTTTTAGTCGTTTTGAATACTGGAGTTGAACATTTGAGTTTACTTAGAGGAGAAAACTATTTATTTGAATGATTAAATAAGAAGAGTTGGGAAAAGCTACCAGCCTGGTTCAGAACACCCCCCCACCCCGCCCAGTCCCCATCCGTGGGAGAAAGAAATCCAAGAATCCAAATATAGCAAAAAGAAGTAGCAGAATCCATCAAACAAGTACAGACAGGGATATGAGCTGCACCCCTTTCCACATCCTGTGTCTACCCTCCTCACCACTGGAATGTGGTCTTCTCTCCTGCAGGTTAACTCCCTATGAGTGGTACAGTCCACATCCTTGTGCACAGGGCCGGTGTAACCTCCTGGTCAACCAGTACTCCCTAGGCAACAGCCTCTGGTTTCCAGTCGGAGGCTTCATGCAGCAAGGCTCTACCATCGCCCCTCGAGCCTTGTCCACCCGCTGTGTCAGTGGTGTCTGGTAAGGCCCCATGGCAGACCCAGGACTAGGGGATTAGACTAAACTAGAGACTAGAGATGGGCTCCAAACAGGCCATCTTTTCTGATGGCGAGGAGAGTGACCAAGAAGGTCTGCCTTGCCATGCAGACCCTAGCAAGGGGCCAGGTGGTGGGCAATGTGGCTGCGGGAGGTAGGTAAGAGGTGATAAAGGCTAAGTACTGTTTACTCTCTCCTAGAAGCAGGGCCTGGAATACACACACACACACACACACACACACACACACACACACACACACACACACAAATAAATAATGGCCTCTTGACCTGAAAAATGACTGAGATTGAGTAGCTGGGCCAAGAGATGGCATATGCAGATTTATGCAAATAGGACTCTTTAGTAAAGTGCCTGTTCTCTGCTCCCACCTTTCTCAGCTTCTGGCTTCCTGCTCCTGGCTCTGAGGGGTTGGCCTGGGATGGGCAAACTCTGAGAGTCTCAGATGGGCAAATGATTCAACATTAGGAAAGCTCTTTGCAAACTTAGAGCGTCTATGTATGAATCAGTCATTTGTATTAGACTCTTGTGGGGAGTGAAGTGAGTCTGCAGCCTGAAGAGGCAAGTTTGCAAGATACAAGTATAGGGTCCTCTCTTAGCAAGCTATAATAGGTTTGACTGCAGCTTCCGGAACCTCCAGCCTTCGTTCCCTGCCTCTTCCTTAGCCTATTTAAGCCAAAGGAAAGGTAGATGAGGTGTTTCCATCATTGTTTATTAGTGCCTAGGTCACACAGTTGGTCTAGACACAGGTCACAGGTACCAGAGTTGCTTCTAGAGCTGGGGCTAGTAGCTGAAACAATGACATCCCTTTCTATTTAGGGTTTTCATTGCCCCCAATTAAAACTAAATATGGCTGGATTTAAGCAGCTTGGACAAGATGCTTGCCTGTTCCCAGGTAATGCAGAGAAGTCTCTGAGTAGATCAACAGGCAGAATTGAGCTTTGTGTCCCCAAGGAGAGGAGATTGTCTCAGCAAAGGCAGTCACAGAACTCCCTTGAAGTCTAGAGAACCCTAGAAGAAATCTTGGAAGAGAAATACCCAAGGGTATTAATTTCATTTCTGTAGGTTTTTCCTTCTGAAGGGTGTTCTTTGCCACTAGTGTGTCTGGGCCATTATTCTTTGCCTTTTTCATTTACTGTTGGCTCCCCTACAGCACCCAAGGAAAAGCTTTCCTCCAGAGAGTTTTAGAAGCCCACATCCTACAGGGCGTTGCTCTAAATAGCAGATGACTGAGTCACTCTACTCCAAAGCATGCTGGGAAGGGAACTCAGAAATAAAGAGGAGCTCCCTGAAAGACTCTTACTAGCCCAGTCCATAGTTAGACCTCTGGGAAGGAGGGAGACCAGAAGACAGGATCATCATGACCTGCTTTGGTCTCCTAGCCAGAGCAAGTGACAGAACATGTCACATTGCTCAGAAGAGTGCCAGCCTTACAACTGCTAATGCCCTTTGATACAAGGCCACAACCCCACCAACTCCTTGAGATAGCTTGACCTGCACTTGAGCTCATTGACTTCTTGCCCTAGTGACTGTGGCCCTAAGTAGCCACATGGCACCCAGGAAAGAACAGGCACCAGAGTGACTATGAGCTTGAGAGAGGCTCCCAGAGAGCTCTGAGGCCATGTCTACAGAGTACATTAGCCCTGCTTCTCATCAGGCTACTGCCAAAGTCAGCTCCCCCACTAGGGAGGATCACACTCAGCATCCTCCAACTGTGTAAAGAGCTGAAGGAGGGTGCAGAGTGTGTTTTGAACTGGGAGGAAAGCCTGTCACTTAGAGGTCACTGCTGGAGAAAGCCATAGGGAAGTGACCAGATGATTTTTATCCCCTAGCCAGCCTGGAGGCCTCTTCACATTTCTCTAACTCTCATATTCATCTAGTTATTTCTAGACTGCTGATCACAAATGACATAGTACCTCATTTGCTGTCACCAGTCCCCAGATAGAGCAGGTGTCATTATCCTCATTTATTATATAGAGAAGGCCCAGTAGAGATCAGGGCTTTTCTTGCTATCTCATTGGTGGACTGTGACTAGAATAATAGCAAACAGACAGACAAACAGTCCACCTCCCTAGTGGTCAAGCATACAAAAGTCCATTGAGGTGGTGGATGGCCTATTGTGTGTCTCTAGGAAGCCAGAGTTCTTGGTAACCTTACAAAAGGAACAATGGGATTTCTTGGTCTCAAAAATCCACCTGGCAGCTGCCAGCTGCTGAGTCCCACGACAAATGCTATGCATTAAGGTAGTAGTGTCTGCATCCCGGGTAAAGCCTTGTGAATTCATATGCCATGGGTTGGGAATTGGTGATTTTCTAGCCCTATCCGTGCTGAGATCTGTGACTGAGCCCCTTACACACAGGCGGTCCTGATGTAGATCCAGCCTAATGAGCAGATGGGAAAATCTTGCTTAACCTACTGGAGTGAACACACTGCTGTGTGGCATATATGCTGCCTGCATTACAGAATTATTCAAATTTCAAATGAATTCTAGCAACTCAATAGAATACTCTCTAAAGTCGGAAGCAGCTTGCCCATTGTCGGAGCATTTTCCAATTTCAACTTTCAGCAGTCCAAAGATGCTTTTCTCAAGTTCATCTTCATTAAAGACTATCTGCTGTTCCGGTCGTATAACTGGCTGTGTGTGGCTGTATCAGTATTTATCATGCTTCCCAGAGTCTCCCTTTCTTTTCCTGAAGCAGTTAGAGTGAGTTCACCTCTCTGAATTGCAGGGATTAGCTGAGGTAGTGGACGTCGCTCATATTAGGTACTCTGCACACAGCAATGTGCAACTGAAGACCATCTTGAGCATGAGGAGGTCGGGGAGCTGACCCTGCTCCAGCTCTGCACAAACCCCTCACTTCATTCACTAGCTCATCTCCTACAGTCCCCAGACTCTAGTGTGCATGGACTATGCACCTTTTGAATAGCAACAAGAAATTACCTTTTAGAAACAAGGAGAAAAGAAAATCACAATCACCAGGCAACACTCACAGACTCCATTCATGTTTCCTGACATCAGTCGTCCTACATCCTTTCCCTCCCAACACAAAGCTGAGATCTCTTTCAAAGAAAGACAATTGCTTTCTCCTGGGTCATAGCCTGGTTGAGCTCAGGGGCCCAAGCCTCCTAGGAGCGCCCTGGCAATGATGCCTTCCTGGTCTCTTTCTGAATAGGTGGGCATTCACGCTGATCATCATCTCATCCTACACGGCTAACCTGGCAGCCTTCCTGACCGTGCAGCGCATGGAAGTGCCCATTGAGTCAGTGGACGACCTGGCTGATCAGACTGCCATTGAGTACGGCACGATTCATGGAGGTTCCAGCATGACTTTCTTCCAAGTAAACACCGTGTGGCTCTCCCCAGGGTCAGGGGAGGGCAGAAGGAAGTGGAGAAACTTGTGCAGGAAAGACCAAGATGTCTCTACACATCTCTTCCTCTCTTTTGAACATCTACTTTAGAGGTCTTCGTGGGGCACAGTTTTCTCCTGTTCCACAAAATTTTCCCAGAATGAAGTACCAGGAGGATTTTGTATGGATATCAACCTATCTCAGATTGTTGTGCCTGAGCAGCTGTTAGTGCTTGAGATGATTTTAGAACTAACGTGATGGAACCTTCTAAATGTCTAATAGTTTCATGTTTGTTTTATGTGCATTATAAGCTGTGAAGCAAACTTGTAGTCTTATTTATATTACTGCATAGGATAGAGCCGATATGGCCATTTAAATTTTAAAAAGTGAGTTAGATTTTACAGTTAGTACTTACACAAAGCACAATTAAAATAGCACGGTGCTGGGGTGGCTCCCTGGTTAAAATGCTTACTTTGCAAGCATGAAAACCTAGATTTGGATTCCAACTGTTCATGTAAAAGGCTGGGTATGGCCATGCACACCTGTAACCCAGTGCTGAGGGTGGGGTAGAGACAGGTACAAAGAGTAGCTAGAGCTTACACATGAGAAGTATAGCCTATTAGTGAGCCTCAGACCCATTGAAGAGACCCTGCCTCAAAACCACATCCATAGAGAGAAGTAAAGGAAGACACCTCAAATCCACCTATACACACATACATATGCACAAACATAAGCCCATGCACATGCTCACACTAATGAAAATAATGTACACATGACTGACAGTTAAAGAACACTAAATGAAGATGGTCTGGAGTCATTTCTCCAAGATTGATGGGTTCCCAGGTGTAGACACTCTTGGGTTCTTTAGGATATCACCCTGTAAAGCTCAGGACAAAGACTGGCACACTGACAGGCAAGCTGATTGATCACCAAGGCTGACAGAAGCAGGCCACATAAAACAGCAGTTTTCATATTCTCTGAGCACTTCGGGGAAGCAGATTTCCCCTGGGGCTCATGGGTGTCTAACCAACCTAACATCTAAGAAGATTGTTTTCACATGAGATAAGCCCAAGACCTTCGATCTGTTTTCAGTAGGCATCTCGGTACCTGTTGGCATAGGGAAAGGAAAAGGCTTTGTACAAATAGAGTTTGGATCGACCCCCAGAATTCTGTCTTGTTTTTATTTGTAAAACAGAAGCCAGCCTTGAGTTGTGTAGTTGATACATTGGCTTAGGATGGGTAGAAGATATAGCTGCACTGCTTCTTTGGGGTGAGGGGGTGGGCAGTGTCTCTTTATTAGTCTTAAATGAACCTGAGTGCACTGTCCCAAACTGAGGGACAAGGAAGGGACATGACCAGAATTTCAATTCTGCTCCTATGAGGAGGTTGGTGCTGGAGGAACTCTGGAGGTAGATGAGACAGAACAGTGATGAACCCAGTATGCAGAACTCACAGTACCTCAGATCCCTTCCTCATCTTCTTTTAGTCCCTCCTCCATTATGCAATGGCAGTGACCTTCTAGAGTTGGGATAGTAGGAAGGGAAAGGTGCTTAGCTATGATGTGGTATATGGCAGCAGAAGGGCCCACGTAGTGAGGCTTTGATTCCTTCCTTTTTTTCTCTCTCATTTTCCAACTCTACTTTTTTTCTGATATTTCCCCAGAATTCCCGTTACCAGACCTACCAACGCATGTGGAATTATATGTATTCCAAGCAGCCGAGTGTGTTTGTGAAGAGCACGGAGGAGGGAATTGCCAGGGTGTTAAATTCCAACTATGCCTTCCTGCTGGAGTCCACCATGAATGAGTACTACCGGCAGCGGAACTGCAACCTCACTCAGATTGGGGGCCTGCTGGACACCAAGGGCTATGGCATTGGCATGCCTGTCGGTATGCAGGAGAGGAACAGCCTTTGGGTATAGCTTCCTCCAGGCAGGGTCAGGGTAGCCAACATCAATGAATTCAGTCTGGAATACATTAACCCCTGTTTCTAGAACAAGCAGGGTTAGGAGTGACTTTAGATCGACTTTCTCATGGTTAAAAAAAAGTACTTCCTAGCAAAAGTATATGTGTGTGTGTGTGTGTGTGTGTGTGTGTGTGTGTGTGTGTGTGTAGGCCGTAGGTTGACATTAGATGTCTCCCTCACTTGCTCTCTATCTTAGTTTGTGAAATAGAATCTCTCACTGCATCTGATGCCCACAGTTTTGGTTAGACTAATCCCAGCGATCCCACTGTCTCTGCCTGCTCATCACCAGGGTTACAGGTGTGCACCACCACGCCTTAATTTTTCCTTGGGTGCTGAAGATCTGGATTCAGGTCCTCACGTTTGCACAAGTCCTTTGCTGACTCAGTCATCTCCCCAGCTTTCTGATCTGTAATTAAAGAATTAATTGACTGATTATTTCATACATTTAGCATCCGAGAATAATTCTAATTATTGAAGGGTACTGACATTCTAGCAGACACTTTAGACCTTGTTCTTTGTCTCCTGGTTTTGGGCGTTTTGACCATTTCTCTGGTGATTAACATTTCTTCTAACATCTCCCACTAACAGTGGGAAGAAAGAAGAGCTGAGGTGAAAACATCTTGCTGTTTGTAGCTCACTGACGAGATTACATGAGGTGCCTTTCAAATTCTATGTAGATTTCACTGCTCTGTCCACTCCTACTTGCTGTGGGTCATTGGGAATGGGCACTAGCGTACAATACATTTATTGGGTGCCATCTGGTTTTGTTATTGGAGAGTAAGTTGTTTGGCTTCTAAACTGGCGCCACAGCTGTCCTTTTTAAAGGACATTCACTTGCTGATAGCTCCACTACCAGAAAATAAGATGTGTTTAGCTGTTGTGATTGGGAGAGATCTCAACACATCCTCTGGGTGATTTGATGCAGGCCTTTGGCTGTATCATTGTGTCGAACTGTCCTGGTGTAAGGGTGTTTCTGAATAAGGTGGCAGGCAGAAGAATCAAGAAGTGGGGGCATTGTATCATGTGAGAGCTCTGGTCTTTGGCATGAACTTTCTAGTCACATTTCACACCCTGAATTGATCTTTCCCTAGCTGGAAGTGTTATAAACTACAGAATTCGGGCTGGAGAGATGGCTCAGTGGTTAAGAACACCGTCTGCTCTTCCAGAGGACCTGGGTTCAATTCCCAGCACCCACATGGCAGCTAACAACTGTCTGTAGTTCCAGTTCCAGGCAAACACCAAGGCAAATAAATAAATAAATAAATGAAGTTTAAAAAAAAAAAAACTACAGAATTCATTCACAGTTTGGAATATAATGACTATGGTCTTGGAGTCAGGGAGATCAGACTATGGTACCTTAGATATAGAGGCTTTAGCCTCTCCCAGCCTCAGTTAGCCAAGAAATAGAAGAAAGTTTTCCATATCTACTCAGGCTGTGAGGGTTAGGCTTGTAGTTGATGAGGTATCTTCCCTAAATGTCTCATATTTAGCTTTCCTTGGAGAATATTAGCATCCCTCTCATTTTTCCTATAGTTCCCAATGTACTATGGTAAAAAATCAAATTACTTCTTAAAACATTGACTAAACAAACAACCAATTGAGCATGGGCAATAATTAATATCATCCCTGAATATGGTCAATTCTGACACCAGCAGTGTGAACAAAAGACTTTACTCTGTGCACTGGCAAGCCTTCATACGCTCTCTTTACAGGTGTATTTTATCAGTGCACACGCATATTACAGATTACGGGCCTCTTTCAGAAATGTATTAGCTGACATTTTCTCTCAAGATGGTGGGGTAAATCATGAAATGAACTTGGGGTGCACCTTGGTCACACTCTAGTGACTCGATAAATTTAACCTAAATGTCAAATGCTTCCTTTTACTGGGAACTTGACCACGCATAGTTGAGGTGAAAGAGACCAGATTTAGAAAATTGCATTGATAACCAAGGGAAAAAAAAAATGAAGAGAAAGGTCTTGTGCCATGATATTGTTTTAGGCACATTATCTCATCTAACTGTACCACATGAGAAGTCGATTTGGCTATGCCCAGGCTGCAGAGAACAGAACTGAGATTTAGAGCAGTTAGGTTACTTATTCAAGGTCATAAAATAGAAAGAGAAGCCTTCTTGAACCTAGGATACTTATCTCTAAATGCAGTACTTTCCGGAACAAACCTCAGCTAGACAGGACAGGAGAGATGGGGGAAGGTGGGCTGTGGAGAGGCCTGTGTTCTTAAGTGAGGCTGGCAAGAACATTATGTAACTCACCAATGGGGCAAGGTTTAGATCCTCTGAGCTTATACCTGAATGCCCAAGTAAAAGAAGAGAACTAATAAGAAAAGATGGAAACTGGATCGGATAGCTTTGGAGCTGAGAAAGCCAGCAGGGAGGAAACACATGAACCTTCCTTCAGAGCAGGCTCCAGTATACTTGAGTTTGGGCGGAAGTGCCTTGCTGCAGTGAAACACTATCTCTAAATCTCAATGTTATTAGCCTAACATCTGTTCACATCTGCAGAGCAACTTGTCCATATATTTGTTCACTAAAGTGTGTATTGCAATGCATTCCACAGGTGACTGTGCATGGACAGCCATGGCAAAGATACATTCAAGTGTTCACTCAGCATAGTAGTGCCTAAAGAAGTGAGGACATGGTTGGACAGTTGGACAGTCTTAGAGCTTGCCAGAAAAGCAGAATCTCAGGCCCTGCCCCAAACCCACTGAATCAGAACATCTATTTAACAAAACCTTTAGGAGATTCCTATACACATTAAATGTGAAAAGCCCCCCATTGGTTCGTTCAGGCTTCCTCCTGTATCCAATGTCATTGGCTTCTCAGAGCTGTCTGTCCGCACAGGATCTTTGTAGTGCTTGGGAAAGCCAACTGGGCAACTGAATTGTTTTCCAAGACTTTTGGCTGTTTTTTTTTTTTCTTAATGAGTGCAGGCCTCCACCTGTTTTAGGACACTGAGCTTTCCCTGGTTTCATTTAATTCTGTTTTTGTGATTAAACATGGATTCTAGGCTCAAAACTCCTTGACTGTATTCTATTGGGAAAATGTAAAAAGAATTGTACTCAACAGAAAGAAACCTTCTTCTTTATGGTGAAGGGGCCACAGAGATACAGGGCAATGAACAGGGAAGTAGGCCCTGATGAGCTCAGCTGTGAGAGCCGGTGACGGGCTTCTGCATGAGGATGGATAAGAGGATGCTCTGGTTAGCTCAGTGGTTGGTGGCTGGTTATGCTAAATGATTGTCAAGTGTAATGTAGCAGTAGTTACAAGTGCTCAAGAAATGAATACATGTGAAATAGAGACTGAACAACAGATTGAGAGGTTTGTGCCCTAGGAACACACATGGTGGCCTCCTAGAAGCTAATGGACAGATCTACACCCAATTTCCAGAGTGTCATTGTATAGATCATTGAATTCTGATAGGTTCTCTAAGTTAAAAAGTGAGGGTGCCAGGCAGGGAGGTGGGTGGCACACAAATGTCTGGGAAGCTATTACTTGGCCCATGCTGGGGCCTTTGGTCATCAGATAACCATGTTCGGCATGTGGCAGAAAGGAAGGTCGGAAGAGCTGAGAAGGCTGTGTAAGCTAGAAGGAAATGTGGAGCTAGGGGAGAGTGGTCCTGGGGGGCAAGTGCCACCTGTTGTATCTGTGCCCCTCCGAGGGTTTAGGTGTGCAGAGTGGCCAGTGCAGTGCTGGGAGAGGGAGCTCAGAATGCCTAGGAGAACACTGACATCCTGCCCTGGGCTTTCCTTTGACCCTGTAGGCTCAGTGTTCCGAGATGAGTTTGACCTGGCCATTCTTCAGCTGCAGGAGAATAACCGCCTGGAGATTCTGAAGAGAAAGTGGTGGGAAGGAGGGAAATGCCCCAAGGAGGAAGACCACAGAGCCAAAGGTAAGCACGCTCGGGTCTTCATCCCACTTATAGGGCCGACATGGCCTTGGTCACCTGTCCAAAATCTAAGTGATGACTTGTATCATACTTGGACACCAAAGCCAGTTCCATCCCAGTCTTTTCTGCCACAGGCACCAGTGTCCCCCCCCCTCACACAGACCCTAGAGATGCTGTGTTACCTGAATCTACCCCGCAAATCCCAATGCTATTGTTACGACCTGGCCCACAGCTATACTGTATTAGTTATTTTCTACCACCATGGTAAAAGACCAAATGAAGGCCTGGTGTCAGGAGCAGAAATCTGAGGGCTCAACTCCTGGATGGCAAACTCCAAGCAAAAAGAGCAGACTGGGGGTGATCTGCAGCTTTGAGACCTCAAGGCCCATCCTCCAGTGACAAACTTCTTCCAATAAGGCCACATTTTCTTAGCCTCCCCAATGAGCATCACCAACAGGGGATGAAGTATTCAAATGCCAGCATTTATGGAGGCCATTCTCATTCAAACCGACACACCCATCCTCTCTTTTCCTTTTTTTTTTTTTTTTTTTTTTTTGTGTGTGTGTGTATGGTTGCAATAGCTTAATCTTCTTTTTCCCATTTTCATTTTTGTGTCTTGACAGTGGCCAGAGTGATTCATGTTTAAAATGCAAATTAGATCACAGATTTCTCTGCATGAGCCCTTTAGCAACTTCCTATCTCACTCAGAATAAATTTCAGGTTCCCTGGAGCCTCAAGACCCAGTGTGATCTATTGCCCTAGATGTTTATTTCTGCTCCCGGAAGCCTCCTCATCTTGAGTCCACGCTGCAGTCACAGCACCTGTTCCTTCCTCTATGGCGCTTTGTCCCGAGACTCCCTCAGAGAGGACTTCTTCCTCCCCCCCCCAAACCTAATTTCTTTTTCTTTCCAGATTGCACTACTACCTTATAGTATTTGCTTATATTGGAGTGTATATTACATAAGAGTGGGTTTTGTCTTCCCAGGGCCAGCACAGGATCTTTTCTTGAATGGATGGGTGAATGAATGAATGAATGGTGAATGAAAGAATAAACACTGCATAGGGTTGAATGGAAAGCAACCACAGACTGTATGTGCAGTATGGAGTGCAGAGTGTTCCTAAGCACCCAGGATCTCTTGTAGGGAGACCCACTAATGATTGTTAGTTATTTTTAGATAGCTCATATTCTCAACATGTCTGGACTTGGACAATAAATCATACAGTCACCCTTACAGTCTACTTGCAGCCTTGATTAAAATAAGCAACAGATTTACCTGCTCATGCTCTCCCTTTGGAAGAAGCAGAATGAAGGAGAGCAAGCACTTGCCTTTCTTTTGGCACAAATGATTACCCTTCACAAAATGATGAGAGCTACTGGGTTTCCAAGGGTATATATGTGGACTTCCATTCAGCAAAGCCAGGTCTCTGGAATATGGCTCTTGGGGGCTGATTATAAATAATGTTTTTTGTTTTTTTAAAAAAATAATAAACCTGCCTTTTGAGGAAGCCACCAAGACCACACACTTCTTGGGATATTCCCTTCACAAAGACCAGAGCCACCCATGGGAATGGCCATTACTGGACATGGGGCACAGGTAGATCTCATTCGAATCCCATCCCCCCCATTGCTAGTCTGTAAACATAGGAACCTGGTTAATGCTGCCTAGCTCGCTTCTGTGTATGTGCTGAGTACGGAAGCCAGCATGCCATAGAGTTGCTGGGAAGGTGAATCTGAGCTTAGAAAGCACTGGGTTCTGTTCCCAGGGCGCCCCAATCATTATTGATCTGCTCTGGAATGCTGCTCTCAGAATTCCAGCATGGTCTTTTCTGTTGTCTGTCTGCAAGCATTCAATTTCTAACTATCAGCCAGTCAGTCATCCAGTCAACAGGCAATGCCCAGGGACAATGAGCTATCTTGTTCCTGGGAATAAGACAGTCTCAGAGACCATTAAGGATCTTGAAGTTTCAGGAAGATTATCAAACAATCCTGGTGCTGGCCAGACCACAGTGAAAGGGTGAGGGTGTGTGCAGAGGGGACTGACTTATTTTTGGGAGTGGTGGTAGAGAAAACCATGAGGACAATACAAAGGAAAATATCAAAACATAATTACAGATTAGGTACAATAAACTAGATATAGGAATTGCCCAGATCCTGAGCAGGTAAGGACAGTGGGAAGAGAGCATTGAAGACAGATAAGCACCATGGGGACGCAGAAGCTGTATGAGCAGGTGAAGCCTTGGCTCAGCATATGGACTGGTTTGAGAAAACTGGTTGCAGAAGTTCAAGAGTAAGCTACTGTGGAACCACAAAAGCCGGTCCTGTGTATGGTTTAAGAGGTCATTCAGACAGCATCTCTGGTCCTTGAGAGAAGCATAGTCCAAAACAAGTTCTTCATTCTCATAGCAGATGTGATGCTGTTGCAGGTGAGAGTCTGGGTTTGCAAGAGAAGTGCTTTGGATTGTGGACGTTTTCTTGCTGTGTGCTGAAGGAAATGGATCGTAAAGTTGGTGGCAGAAGTTAAAGAATAAACAAAGCAAAAGGAAAGGCCCAAAGCCACCAAGTCTGCCAAGCAGATGAAAGAGTGGCCCAACTGGGGCATGCTGGGCTGTGGCCCATCCCTGCAAAGGAGACTGTCCCCATGCTGACATCTCCAGCTGGGGTCATTCCCAGAATGAACTGAGGATTACAAGAGCTACAAAGAGATCTTTTTGTCACTTTTAGAGTTTAGGAAATCCCTGTATTCTATGACATACCACAATAGATGGGCAGCATGAGAAGGCACATGGGGACCCAAGGCAAAGAAAATGAAAGGCCTGACATTTCCCCAGGCTCCAAGTGAGAATATTGGAAATCTGAGAGTAGTGAGTGGAAGAGATTTCCTCACATTTTCTATGAGACACTGTTCTCTTCCACCTTAAGGCCAAAGTATACCCACCCAGTGAACAAGACAAAAGAAATAGGGCAGAATTGTACCTGAATTTAAGACAAAATTTACTGAGACATCTGTGTTTAGCACTGGAGTAAAAATTGAAGGTTGAGGTAGAAGTTAAATTCATTTGTGGGAAAACAAAGGTATTCTTTTTTTTTCAGTTGTTAGAAAGTCTTGCTGTTTGGAAAGGCTTCCTCATTCCACAGAGGTTTATAGAGGCTGATTAGACAGTGGAGTTTGAGGTGGAGGAGGAAAGGAGACAGATGGGAGTCAGCCTCCCAGAAAAGATGAAATGGCATAAATGGGAAGCCTCTCCATGTTATACATGGCACCCAAGTGTTCCCTGGTAAAAAGGAAAGACCTGAACAGATGAGAAGGAAAATCATCAGAGAAGTCACCCTGCCCTGGTTACGGTGCCTCAGAAGACGCCAGAGTCCTGCCACCCTGACAACACAAACTTGCATTTGCAGTGTTCATTGGAACATAAGAGCAAGGCCTGTAGGAAGAGTCAAGGTCTGGAGAAGGGCTATGTGGAGGATGCTGTGTGCTTTTCCACAACCATAGTGTCGGCTACCTGCCCAGCCATAGCAACAAGGGCCAGCATCATGCAGTGGCCCCACTTCTGCCATGGTTGAAATCCAGACACAAATTATCCGGACATGCAAAGTGGCCAAGCCAAATCCCCATATGACCTCTTACAGGCCATGTTGGAAGCTCTGGCCCAAGATGGGAGGTTCCTTAGCTTCATTTCTCACATTAGCCATGGCACTGACTACAGCATCTAACCCACTGATCAGAAGACTCAGGATCAATGTGACAGGAAGATCTCTTCCTTGAAGTCTTTGAATGACCACCAGGAGTCAAGCCACAGGAGCTTTCCCTGCTGAGTCTCAAATAGCAGGAGTCTTCATTTGCTTGCCCAGCGGCTCCCGGGTCCCCTTTCTTTTTGTTCTTTGCACCACTTGTCTTTCAAGTGTGCCTAAAGGACTATGGAATAAGCAGAGTGGGGGCTGGAGAGATGGCTCAGTGGTTAAGAGCACCATCTGCTCTTCCAGAGGACCCAGGTTCGATTCCCAGCACCCACATGGCAGCTAACAACTGTCTGTAGTTCCAGTTCCAGGCAAACACCAATAAATAAAGTTGGTTTAAAAAAAAAAAAGCAGAGAGATGGGGTGAGGCAAAGAAGGAGGGAGATCTTTTTTTCTGGAGACCTCTGAATCGGACAGTGACTGTCGGCACTTTTGCTTCAATTAAAATGTACCAGACAACATGCCGGGGCCTAATGTAATCCTTTTCTGCCTTGTTATCCTATTAAAATGCACAACATTCCAAAGAAAAGGAACCGAAGCTTACCCCACTTTTAATCCAGCATTACAGCTCAGACAGCAAGGCCAAGAAGAACTCTAACATTCAGGGAGTGCCTCCTGTCTGGAGCCTCTCAACAGGCTGTGTTTGGTGCTTGTAAATGCAACAACATTCCCCTTCCCTTCATAACCTCTTCTCTCCGTTCCCACCTGGAGCTTGATGACCAGCTACTTTCTTGCAAACACCAAGAAATAAGATGACAGACTCTGTAGGAGACTGGAGACAAAAAAAAAAAAAAAAAAAAAAAAAAAAAAAAAAAAAAAAAAAAAAAAAAAAAAAAAAAAAAAAAAAAAAAAAAAAAAAAAAAAAAAAAAAAAAAAAAAAAAAAAAAAAAAAAAAAAAAAAAAAAAAAGAGGCTCCATTTCAAGCTGTTTTCATTTTCTTTGGATTTTGTTTTATTAAAAAAAAAAAAACACGTATTTTATTTGTTTATTTTCTCACTCCGCTCCTATAAAAGGAAATCTTGCTAGCCACTCATAGATGCCAGCATCTCCATGCAAAGAGGTTAGATTACCAAAGGCTTCGAAGAACAATTGCTAGAAAAAAGGTGGTGGGTGAACTCCAACGAAATTAAATACCTTTATCTTGAAAAAACACAAGCTCATAATCAAGGCTTCAAAGGAAGATAAATACTCTACCAGGCTGTGAAAATCGCGGTCCCCTTTCAAGAATGGCAAAGAGGCAGCACTGTTGACTTTCAGAACCCTTGGATAATAGGAAGTTTTCTGTCTGGCACAATGGGAATAAAAGCATGAGACATCTTAGCAAAAGTGGGGGTAGGTAGTGGGGAGGGGAGGGCTCTGGGGAGGCCTTTTATCTCAGAGGGCCCAGTGTGGTTATCCTGGTTCTCTGGTTTCTTTGGAAAGCTCAGGAGGTGGAAATCTGACTTGGGAAGTTTGATAGCAGCTCAGAGAGATACTTGCAGGGAGCCCCTCCCTCAGCAAGTCACACTGAGAAGCAGTGAAACTCCAGAGGATTGTTGGGAAACAACAGGAATGAAACCAGGTAAATGTTGACCTGACCAGTCCACAACCAAGGAAAACAGCCATTCTAAAGACCATTCACCTCTCTCTGGAAACCAGCCGTTAAGCTGACTCTTTGTTGATTGGAACATCTGATGTCAAGTTCTACAGGGAAAAGGTTCCTGATATGAACTTGTAGCCTGTATGTAGAACTCATCCTTGTCATCTTGAAGGTTCTGGGCAATAAAGCCAGTTTTCAGGGAGTCAGTTAAGTTCTACAAGCATGTAGTGTAGTCTGAGTGATCAATCACAGAGTGATGGGAGAGCATGGTGTGAAGGCCGAGGGCATTGCTTTCCATCCGGATTTGGATGTGGAACCTTGGACAATATACCAGAATTGTGCACTCTCTTGTTTCCTTGCCGGAAAAATGGGGCCTCATGTTGTCAAGGACAACTACAAGGTCAGAGTTAAATGGTTTTCAAGGGCAGAGTTAAAGTCATTAGCACTGAAACTTGTGCCTTCTAGTTCTAGTAAACAGTCTTAAAGGGCGGCTTTATTTTCTCAGAGAACATAGCTTTGCCATTGGATTTATTTAGAAATTACCTATTAGCTATGGAAAGTTGGACAACTTAAGTTATTTTTATATAGTGGGGAGAGTGGGTCTCCTTTCTAGCCTGTTTAATAATCGAAGGAAATCATAAGTGGTTTGGAAAGTGAAATGCCTCGGCTTGTATTATGGGACAGTATAAAGTACCTCTCTCCTCTCTCATCATGTGTTTTAATTGCAAAATTTCTCAAATGCTTCTTCTGTTTTGTTTCTTTTTTTCCTTATTTGTCTCTAACTGCCCTTTCCAAAAGCTGCTGGAAGATTCTGGAAATCTGAAAGAAGTCAGAATGAGGGCAAGCAGAAATGGCGAGCTTTCTGCTTCCTAGTGCCAAGCCACGCAAATAGGATGTGTCACTGGGAAGGTCATGTAGGTTGGTTTATACATGCTAACGGAGGAGCTGCTGTTTACAACAGAGAATCCCGTGGAGACAGCCCCATCTGATATAGCCACATGGCTGTAGGAGGATGTGGCTCTAAAATGGTTGAGAGCCATATGGATCCAAGAATCTATGTTTGCATCAGATGCTGGCGCTGCATCCAGAGCTTTGGACCTTGCACAGTGTTCAGCTCATGGAAAATGTACCATTTGCTGATCAACATCAAAGAGATCGTATGATTTCACCTGTTGAGATCATGGCGCTCATCTGTCCTTTCTCTGTACCTGTGTGGTATAATTACCCTGCACCCACCTACAAACCATTGTTACAAAAGAGAACAACATGTTTTGGGTGCAGATAAATGCACTGTTACTTGGAACTCAGTGAGGGTTTTAAGGGCAAGGAGTTAAGTTTAACTGAATCTAAAGAGCAATTCTTAGCCAGGCAGAAAGGAAGAAGGGGCAGGTGGATGAGTGGGATTCAAGTCTCTTCACTGCAGTATCTCTTGATGATGTCTGTTTCCCCTGCATAATCCCAGAGACAAGGAGAGTAATGCATTTGCATTTGGGAGCTAGTATTTGTATCTCTGGGCAATCTGTGAGTAACATCAGAGTTCGTATTTCACCAACCAGGGATTTGCGAGGAGAGTCTGAGTCTATTTCAGCTAATGTGTGCTGATTGCTGAAGCACAGCTGAGGCCCCAGCTCAGAATGTCAGGAGGAAACCCCAGTTTTACAGCCATCTGTCAGAGTGGCTTCTATACCATCCCATCTATAGAAGGGGATAGAGGCAGTGACCAGGTGACTTCCTGGTCCTTCTTGCAGGTGCCGAGACATCTGTAAGGGCGGCGAGGACCTTGCAGGCTGGAGCAAATTCATCCCTAGCCCCTGCTGATGAATGGCTGTGCGCTGTGGAAGGCATTAGACTTCTAGGGGAATGACTGATGACAGTGCTAACCAGAACGGGCCTCCCTCTCTGAATGTGCCCCTCCCCCTCCCCACTCCATCTGCTTCTCAATTCCCACACTGCCAGCAATCTATTCTTGCTTCTACTTTCCAATAACTTTCTAAAGGCATAGCTGGTATACAAGCCTCACTCTGAAGAGGAGGGAGAGCTGGCTGAGCCTGGAGTTGGCACGTGATAGCCAACACTCATGATTAACAGGTGGGCCCTGAAAGTTGAGAAGCTGGGACGGAAAGATAGGGGCTGTTTTAGTGGCTCATGGTCAATACCGGCATCCCGTTAAAACTTTAGCTTCTTCTGAAACTTGTTCAGACCAAATCAGAGTTACAATCATTCCCAGCACGGACCACATGTTCTTTTCTTTCCCTCCCCATCCTATCCCACATGGAAGGTCTGTGTCATGTATTAGTCAGATCAGTGCTCTGCCCCCTTCAGAAGCTCTGGACCACCTGTCTGGAGCCCTCACTGAGACTTGTCCCAGTTTACATGGATCACATATAGCATTTGATGATGAGATGAATGTGGATCACTGTGGACCCAGGGCTTTGTACAATGTAGGCCTCTACATCTGGACTGTCTATCTCTTTTCCTTCTTTCTTTTTATTTTCTATGTAGGTTTATATGGTCTGCATGTGCGTGTGTGTGTGTGTGTGTGTGTGTGTTTGCATGAGTGCCTACATGTGTGTAAAGGCTCCAAAGGCTCCAAAATTGATCTCTAGAATCCTCCTTGATCATTTGTTTTTTTACTTTCCTCTTCTTGAGGCTGGGCCTTTCAAACTCAAATCTCACAAATGCTGCTAGTGTGGTTGGCCAGTTTTTCTTCCCAGGGCTGCAATTACAGGCAAGTAGCCACACTCACCTGGCGTTGGTGTGGGTACTTGGGATCTGAACGCTAGTCCTCTTGCTTATGTGGCAAGAGTTCTAACTGCTCAGCCACATCCCTACTCACTTTTGTCATTTTTTCCTTGAGTTCCTCCTATGGGCCACATCCCATGATCATGGGGTAGAGATTTACAATGCATGGTTCTTCCCGATGAACTTGGTCTAGTGGGAAATCTATATACATAGACTTAAACCCATGATTATTGTGTACACAGAATCGGAATGATGCACAGTGTGTTATTAGTGAGGCAGAAAAGCAGTAGACTTAACAGAGTTGTGCATGTTCAAATAAGCCACAAAGACGTGTGTGTGTGTGTATGTGTGTGTGTGTGTGTGTGTGTGTGTACATGCTTGCACATCTCCCTACAGAAGTGCTGGACTAGTTATTTTTTCAGTTTCTAGGGATTCCAAACTGCGGCGGGAAGGCAAAGGCACACAGTTCAGTCCGCTGGAGCTTGTGAAGTGGTGGCACACATTCACAGGCAGCCAAACAGGAAGCTCTGAGGCCTTTCAGAGCCCCAGGGGCCTCACCTGCTAGTGACCCATTTCTGCCAGCTGAGCCCCACATCCCAAAGGTTCCACAGCCTTTAGTAAATGGTGCCACCAGCTGGAGATCAAGTGTTCAAGTACACGAGCCTGTGGCTTTCAGACCCGAAGCCACAGAAGCACCTGAAAGGAGACAAAGTCTACAGATAGGCAAATGGAGGGGGTGCTGGGAAATGCAACTGGTTCTGTACTGCTAGAGATGATTTGACAGGTTTTACATTTCTATAAGATTAGTTTTATGGAGGATAAATTTGAACAGGAAATGACTGTGTGCAGGCACGTTATTTTGAAATAGATGCAGTAGTTCAAAATAAGCAAGGGTTGGGGAGCACCTGAAGGTGGTGGGATGGAGAAGGAGATTGCTTAGGATAAAGACAGCAGGACTTGGTAATAACCAGTGTTTGGAGGAGAGACAGGAGACCACGAGCAAACCCAGGTGACTGGTGAGGCTGGGAGAGATCATCAAGTCCTTGTTTCTAAAGAGCCAAAAAGGGGAGTGTGGCTGACAGTGTCCAGTGCTAAGGGAGGTTGTGCAAGTTCCAGAGTGGAAAATTTCCATGAGCTGAGAAACAAAACATGGAGAGTGATTTCAGGGGATCAAGACAACATCACATTTGAGAAAAGCTGGTTAACTAGGACTAGCAGAAATAAATCCAGATTGGTGAATTCATTTTCTTCTTTAGGTATAATATCCAGGTCCTAAAAGGTTCTCAGGTGTTCAAAATTATGTTTGAGGTCTGAAAAAAATTTGGCTTCCCAATGCACAAAGAAAACTTGCAAAATTAAATTAAGACATGTTTAATTAAATATCTCCAAAATGGAACACTGTTCCAACTTCATTAATTTTTAAATTTAATATTCATAAAAGCTGCATCACATTTAGACACAATTTGGGGGTTATATTTTCTCATTTTGCAAGCATTTCCTTGTATGCACAGTGATGGCTGAGAAATCACAGCCAATTGAAATTAACTATTTCTTTCTCCCCCATAAAACCAGAAGAAAAAGAAATAATGCATTTAGTTGTGAGATGTGGAGTGGATTTTCTTCTACCTGTTTTTGTGTGAGACAGACTTGAAATAATGCTGAAACACAGATCTTTTCAGAATGATGGGGAAGAGGGAGAAGGGAATTGATTGGACAGGACCAGAGCAGTCAGGGGTGTCTGAGAAGGGAAGTTCATGAACTGGAAAGAGTCAATGGCGAGGAAAAGATGGGAGGGTTCAGGACATGACTGACAGGGAGGCGGGGGATGCTGCCACAGGGCACAGGTGATGGAGTGAGGCCTAGCAAAGAGAAGAAACACACCTTCCAGAAACAGGAGGGAGGAGTCCTTCTGGGAGGCCCTAGTCTTTTTGTCCATGTCAGTTAGATCTCTCTTCAAGTGATGGAGAGCATCTTAGAGTGTCCCAGCATTACCCAAGGACTCCCTTTACCTGGACAGGTAGCCATTTTTACTATCACCAAAGTCATTCTTTTCACTGGGCTGGCTGTAGAAGCTAGGGCTTTCAGGGTTCATCACTCTGGGCTAGAACACCAACCTACAAACCCCAGCTAGACCCAAACTCATTCTTTTTTAAGAGTCATCTCATATTCCATCCCTTCCTCCATTTGGATCCTTGTATTTTTTTTTAAAGATTTATTTATTTATACTGTATACAATGTTCTTCCTGTATGTATGACTGCAGGCCAGAAGAGGGCACCAGCTCTCATTGCAGATGGCTGTGAACTACCATGTGGTTGCTGGGAATTGAACTCAGGACCTTTAGAAGAGCAGCTAGTGCTCTTAACCACTGAGCTTTCTTTCTAGCCTGGATCTGATATTCTTATAGTCCAATGCCTCTGTTCCTGGGACCCAGGTAAAAGATGCTGGTATTCAAATGAACCCTAACTACTTTCCTCCCTATTTTTAAGATCCTTGAACTAATCAAGATAGAGGCCCCTGCATTGATTGGTGCAGATTTGGAAGTCCTGACTATAGGAATCTGCAGACCAGTGTACAGTGCATGGTCTGCTTGAAGTATTGCTTATGTGAAACTTTGTCCCCACTGGAAGCAAACCATTAGCTAGGCAGAGAATCTCCTATGCTGTATTGTTTAAAAAATAAAAAAACACCCGCTTGGTCTTTGTGGTGGGAAACCTGAAGCATCTTAAAATGCCCAGGTGGGGGTATTGTGCCAGCTTTCCAAGCTGCAGAAGTAGCATTCAATTCTTGTTTCTTTCTGTGGTGTATTTTAGGTGGTATAGTCAGAGCTCCCCCTGACTACAGCATAGCCCCATGCCTCATACCCCATGACAACTTAACTAGAGATCAGACATGGAATAATCCCGAAGAGTACGGGATACAAACCTCCCGGTCAACTTCTTAGATAAAAGAAGCTGATTGTGGTCCCCATTCAATCAAATATCCCATGTGTCCATCTGACACTTCTCTTAGTTTGGTTTCTTTACAACCAGAGAAAGCATGGAGTTGTGGGGGCTAAACTCATCAATTCTGCAACTGAAATGGTCATAGTCATTCTATAAATATGTATCAGAGTATCTTTAGATATCTTGCTAGGCAATAAGGGTATGATCCAACTGTAAAAAACTTAAAATGCATAAATGCTTCCAAAGATAATCATTTCAGACCAGTTGTGAGCCTGGCTGACTGGGAAAACTTCACCGGGGAAACTTGTTTCCAATATAGAGTTCTGGAGCCCGTGAGATGGCTCAGCAGGTGGGGAGCTTGCTGCGAAAGCTGGTGTCCTGGGTTTGATTCCTGGTGCCTACAGGGGCAGAGGACCTGCTCAAAGGCTGCCCTCTAGCTCTCATATGTGCTCTATGCCACACATGCTGGGTGTATGAGCACACACACACTGACACACAAATAAATAGGTATAGGAAATAATAAAATAGAATCCCTCTGCAGACATACTAATTTATTAGGTCTGGAGAAAGGCTTGGCAATCTCTATGTCAAGTTTCCAGGAGTTCTGATAGCAGCCAAGTTTGGGATGCATCAGTCCCATAGGGGGAAAAAAGTCTTACTTTAAAAATAAGCTTAACATTTTAGTCCTTCCTCTCAAATGTCCAGGTCCAGAATTATTTCTAGGCTTGGAGATTTGGGATTTTGCAATGCTGGCTGGCTGAGCATTCCCTAGCCTGGAAATCTAACACTTAACATTCTCTGAAATATAAGATTATTTAAGCATTGAATATGCATGCATGCACACACATGTATGTATGCATGTATGTGCTCAAAATCTTCAGGTTTTGGAGTGTTGTATTAAGGAGGACCATCCTGTAATATTCTGGCTCCAGCAAGCATGACTCTTCCTATAGCCTTAAATACCAAAACATATGGTGAAGAAGATCAGCTAGAAGTTTTAGAATTTAAGGTATTTGGTGCCATGTCATTATGAGCTAAATCAGATTTGGCTTTCACTTTCTTGTAAGACAGTCCTCAGCTCCTAGCCTAGTACAGTCTTGTGGTTTTTCCAGTCTTCATCATTCACAGCTAAATTCCCTTGCCTTAATTTACTGCAACCATCCTGCTTTCTTTCTTTCTTTTTTTCAAATGATGAAATAAATGTTTTCCAGGAATGAATGAGTCTAGGAGACCATCACCAAGACTCCATTCCAATTGTTTAAGTGACTTTTGTGTTGTGGTGGTGGATCTTCCTACTTTCTCAAAGTAATTTTTACTTATCACTCTCTTCTAGGCCTGGGAATGGAGAATATTGGTGGAATCTTTGTGGTTCTTATTTGTGGCTTAATAGTGGCCATTTTTATGGCTATGCTGGAGTTTTTATGGACTCTCAGACACTCAGAAGCATCAGAGGTAAGCTTCTGCCAGTTTCTGCTGGCTTCCAAACTCATCCCACCAACAGCAGTGTGGAACTCACTGGCTTCTGCAGGCATTTCAGACAGGATCTTTGGAATACTCTCAGAGAGCACACAGGATAAGACAGTGGGAACAGTTTTAGTCCTCAGAGTAAAAGAGCTGAGTAGATGCTGTAATGTGGTGATGGTACAACCACAGAAAGGGCTCCAGATTTTCTTTTGATACAGCTATCAAATTAATATGTGAGAAAAGATGTTTTATAAACAACAGACTATTTAGTGTTGTGGTGTGTGTGTGAAAGTACTAGGTCATGCATGTGAAATATAATCTCAGACCTTCCATTTTGACTGTCTTTACCTACAAGTACAGGTAAAAATCCTCAGAGAAATCCCAACTTAAAAGAACCAAGAGGTTCATCTTCTGTCTCAGAGATTTTAATAAATTTAATTCTCTAGTTGTGGCTTAGAGGCTGGGGTACTATCTACTTTGCAGCTATGGAAAGTTTGAGAAGAAGGAAAAATTTGCCCACTGGTCCTCCATTCCTCCCCAGGGAAGATGCACAAGAATGCTCTGTCCTATTGGCCCTCCATCCCTCCCCAGGGAAGATGCACAAGAATGCTCTGTCCTATTGGCCCTCCATCCCTCCCCAGGGAAGATGCACAAGAATGCTTGTCCCACTGGTCCTCCATCCCTCCCCAGGGAAGATGCACAAGAATGCTTTGTCCTATTGGTCCTCCATCCCTCCCCAGGGAAGATGCACAAGAATGCTTTGTCCCACTGGTCCTCCATCCCTCCCCAGGGAAGATGCACAAGAATGCTTTGTCCCACTGGTCCTCCATCCCTCCCCAGGGAAGATGCACAAGAATGCTCTGTCCCATTGGTCCTCCATCCCTCCCCAGGGAAGATGCACAAGAATGCTTTGTCCCACTGGTCCTCCATCCCTCCCCAGGGAAGATGCACAAGAATGCTCTGTCCTATTGACCCTCCATCCCTCCCCAGGGAAGATGCACAAGAATGCTCTGTCCCATTGGTCCTCCATCCCTCCCCAGGGAAGATGCACACACATCCTTGCATGTAAATTGCACTCTGAGACTTGTTCTTTTTTCATTACACTAGCCTCTCAGCTCTGGATCTTCCTTAAGCTCCCTGTAACTGTTGCTAGAAAAGTATCCCTTGACTGTACAGACCACACCCTGGAACCCTATGGGGTACAAGCTCATAAAGGACTTCAACACAGCATCACTGCCTACCAGTCCCGGGGTCATCTGTCTGTGCTCAGCTTTTTTCTACACTGTCACCCATTCTTCTGCCCTCTGCTTCTACATGAAAAGAGCTAGATTTTATTTCACACCTCCTCACAAGAAATGAAGAATAGGCCAGCCCTATCTAACCAGATGCCACTGCCACTGCAGCAGGGGGCGCTACCCTCACAGTGCCTCTGTCTGACCCTTCCACTCCTCATCTACTCTAGGGCTGTCCTCTCTGTCCTCCCATGTTTCTGTTTACCCTCTTTCCAAAGTCCAACTGTGTCCCAGTCGTTCCTTTTAAAGAGTAGTAATGTCATTGTCACCTTGCTTTATACCACCCTTCTCCTGAACTAAGGATATTTGTTTGTTTTTTTGTTTTGAGACAGAGTGTCTCTATGTAACAGCCCTGGCTGTCCTGGAACTCACTTTGTAGACAAGGCTGGCATTGAAAGCTCAGAGATCCACCTACCTCAGCCTCCTGAGTGCTGGAATTAAAGGTGTGGTCATTTGATAATAGTATTATTTTCTATTTCCTTGCCTCCTCCTCAGCTCTTGACACCATTCCAGTTCGGCTTCTCTCCACCCAAAGAAGGGCCCTTGCCCATTGTCTGACCCCTTCAGCAAAGGACAAACCAAAAGGAACCCATCATTCCCAGATGCTCTTGACCTTTTCCTTGTTCAACACCAGATCTCTTGGGTCCCCTGGTATTCCCCTCTCCCTTTGCCTATTCTTTTAATGCTTCTAACATTTATATATCCCATATGAGTCTTGTTGGGTGAGTCTTTCATTTCCCAGTGAAACCTTCTCTATTTCCTTCTCTGCCTTTTACTCTGGATCTGCAGTCAACCATCTGTCAGCCACCCCAGCACCACACTGACATAAAGTGCTTACATGCCACACTGCAACAGCTATAGACATGGAGCTACTTGGATGTGAGGACTGCCTGTTATCACTTTATTTCCCTGACAAATCACAATGCTTGACCCACAGTAGATGGAAAATGAATGTTGTTATATTCTTGTCACATGTAACGGATTAAGCAAGCGGCACTGGTTTTGTTGCCATAGTAATTATTAGAAGCACAGAGGGGTTTAGTGATTTGCCAAGAATCTTCTTCTATTCAGTGACAATGATGGGTTTGGAATCAGTTCTGAGAGCCTAAGTTAGGCCATATTCTATGGGCTGATATCTGCAGCTGCTTCCATGGCCTGTTTCTCCCAGATCCCAGGCAGGATCTGGATTTACATTGAAATTCAACAAGTCTCAGACTACTCTGTTAGCTAAAATGAAAAGAAGGCTGTCTCGGCTGTGTGGCTCTGGTATAATACTGTCCCATCGATAGGACCTGAGGAGAAGCTTTCTTCTATCATCATACTCCAGAAGTACGGTTCTAACCTCAGAGATGAGAACTCATCCAAGTGTTTTGGCCTTTGGAGTTAGACAGATTTAAGCTCTAATTCTCAATAGGATCCTCATTAGTCAGTTCTTTATAGAATACACATTATTTCCTGAGTCCCTACCTGCACATCTTCAAAATGGATATGATAGTATTAGTGATAGTAACACAGGTTCATAATTCTATATTTACTGGTCTTCAGACCCCCCAAAGCTAGGAATGGTCCAAGCCCTTTGTAAGTTTGATGTGACTGTATTTCCCCACAAAGCCTGGTTAATCTGCAGCATCATCAGTGCATTCAGTATGAACACACAAACAGTTTACTATAGGCATGGCACTGTGTTCGACAAATATGGAATTTGTCCCAGAACCACTGGGTATTAAACATAATATTGTGTTTGTAATGCCTTCCTAAATTCTGGATCATTCTGAGTTTTGAACCACAGCTAGAGCCAAGCGTTTCATATTAGGAGACCATGGATTTAGATGTGGCAATTGTTTATTTCAGTGATTTTCAGGATGCATCATCTCTAACCATTGGCAACTTCACTCTGGACAGCAAAAAGGAAGTCAGGGCTGTGTTGGCTTTTGGCAATGGTAGACCTGAGAAAGAAAGACTAGGGAAGAACAGGTGGCTGCTTCCTCCCACAGTGTTTCCAGAATGTTCCTTCCCAGCTCAGACAACTCAAGTGGGCATGATGGCCAAAAGACATGAAAATCTTTGGCTGAAGACAAGATGAATAAATGATTATTTTTTCAAGTATCAGGGAGATTGATACAGAAGAGAGCATTTAGTAGATTTTGATTGATCACATTTACCTGAGTCCAATGAATGGAATTCTCAGGGGTAGAAACTAAGCAGAGTAGGGGGAAGCAGCTATTAACGGAAATGTGCTAAAATGGTACCCTCTCTTTCCCAAGATGCTGAGGTTGCTCTTTGAAGCTAGCCAAAGATTGGGCATCATCTGGCAGTGCGGTTGTGTGAGCCTTAAATAGAGGTGGGAATGAGGCCTTCATTTAACCTTAAATGACAGGCTGTCCTAACACTATGTCTACAGACCCTGGGAGATGCATGAGGCAGGTTCTGATTGGCTATCTGTGACTTCCATTGTCTCCCCAGGTATCTGTGTGTCAGGAGATGATGACAGAGTTGCGCAGCATCATCCTGTGCCAGGACAATATCCATCCCAGGCGGCGGCGCTCTGGAGGCCTGCCACCCCAGCCCCCGGTCCTGGAGGAACGCAGGCCCAGGGGAACGGCGACGCTCAGCAATGGCAAGCTGTGTGGCGCCGGGGAGCCAGACCAGCTGGCACAGAGACTGGCACAAGAAGCCGCCCTAGTGGCCCGCGGCTGCACGCACATTCGCGTATGCCCGGAGTGTCGCCGCTTCCAGGGCCTGCGGGCACGACCATCGCCAGCGCGCAGCGAGGACAGCCTAGAGTGGGACAAGACCACCAACAGCAGCGAGCCTGAGTAGCGTCCAGCCTGTGAGGGACTGCGGAGCCAGGCGGGGAGGCGGGAGGGCTGACTTTACAACCTCCTTCTCTCCGGAGTCAAGATTCAATCACTTTACAAAAAACGTTCAGAGCCTGATGCCCCAACAGGAGGCAGATCCTGCCCTGAAGCAGAGCGGGTCTATTTGAGACATTGCATCCACGAGGCAGAGATGCTGTCCCTTGTGGGCACAAGGACCCATCTCCTCCCGGAGGGCCTTTCTTTCACACCCAAATAACATGGAATCTGGGTAATGGGGGCCCACCAGGAGAAATTCAAGAAATTGATGGAATCATCAGTTGAATGCCCCCCTAGGAAGGGGCCATTGTACCCTGGGTCTAGTTCTTAACAAGGAAAAAAAATTAAACTCAACAGGGAAGTTTTGCTTTTCCGAATTTGTATATTTTTGTTAATGTCCTTTTCTTTTTTGTTTTTCGTTTGTGTTTTTCAAGGTCTTAAGTTCACTTGGCTTTGGGATGAGGAATGTAGGTTGGGGGATGGAAATCTGAACCATTCTCATTCTCATTCTCTCTCTCTCTCTCTCTCTCTCTCTCTCTCTCTCTCTCTCTCTCTCTCCTCTCCATTTGGAGTTGCTGGTGCACAGGGTTTTAGGTGCTGACCCTGCCCGCCTCACATCATGTGGTGTTTCGTGGTCTCACTGAATGTAGAGAGTTTTGGGTAAATATCTATCAAACCAACTTGTTAAATGCCACAAAACAACAACAACAACAACAACAAAACAATTAGCCTGTTGTCTACCAGAAGACACCTTGAAATGACTGGAGTTCCCAGGGTTAATCTGGCTTTTCTTTTTCCTTCCCTATTTTCATCTTTGAAAACAGAAGGAAGGCGGAATGTACAGAGCATGCTGGGTACTATGAAGGAGTAAGGAGGGAATGGGTGATTTTCTCATAGTGTGGTCCTGGCTTCCATTGCAAGGTACTACTCAGAGAGGATAGGGGACAGGGCCACACCTCTGGTATGGTGGACCCTTTCTAACAGCATCTCTTTTTAGCTGAGCTCTGTAGCCACCTGTGAAGCACTACCCCCAAGGCTTTTACTGATTGGATGATTTTGGGGTGAAAGTGTGTGTGGGTGTAGGTGTGTGGTGTGTGTTCATGCTCCCATACATGTGTGTACCCAAAACATACATGCATATGTTTATAATCAGAAAGACCTTAGGTAGCCAGGAACATGCCTAGTTACTGGGGGAGAGAGGAATCTTCTAGACTGAAGAGCTAGGTACCATAAGTCAGATCTCACTGTAGTCAGCAGCACTCTTGGTGTAACTAAGGATGATGTATCTGGCTTCTCTACTTCAGACTGAGAGTCAGCAATACTTTCCTAGGTGTCCAGGGACTGTTCTGCCTGAGGGAGGTTTACAAAGTCCGGAGAACTGTCCCGGTGGGAGGGGCAGGATGTCTGAGGAGCTGCTAAGAGTGTGTTATCACTCCAGAATTCCACGGAGGATTGTCATTTTCTTGTGGAAAACAAATTCTATGCAATTTTTGACTGTAAACGTAGAAAATTCCAAGTGAGGAATGAACAGCGGCCACCAACACCACCTTCATCACCATCACCTTGAGCTAAGCTGATTTCACATGGCTCCTGTTGTGAATGTACTAAAATAAAGACATTTTGAGGATGCTGAGCTCAGTCCCTGGTTCTGCCTTCTGGATAGGTTGGCATCCTCTCTGTGTTGGGACTATTTGTTAGAGCTGCCACCCTGGGACCAAGTTGTAACCCTGATTTTTCTCAGTTCATATAAGAGATGCCCTGCCAGCCCTAAACTGAGCTCTTGCTGATGACTATGAATCCTTGGGGGACTCTGAATCCTTTTTCTTTTTTCCTCTTTAACTGTTCAATTAAAGGGGGGACACTTGAGGTTTTGGTTTTAATCATGCCTTGTAGAGAAATCCAGACTTGGCAAGAAGGGTCCTTAAAGGCTGCTGAGGCCTGTGGTATATCAACTGCTCCAACCTCCCTATTCTTTCCATGCTTCTTCTCACTCTGGGATCCCTTCAGTCAGACCACATCTTGGACAGAAGGGATTGTTTTCTAAAAGACAAAAACAAAAACAAAAAACTCTCATTTTTATGAGCAGGATATCTTGATCATTAGAAACTTTAAAAAAAAATGGATTAGTGAAGTAAATGTCCCCACTCATTGTTTGTAATGCCTGTTCCTACCCTTCGTAAAATAACGATGAGAGAAACACCAGGCCCCTTTCCTTTATCACTTCATCCCTGAGCCTTCCTCCAGTCACTGTGTGAATCTGTTCCCAGCTGTTTCTGGTCTTTGGTTTGTCTCCTTCACCTTTAATCCACTGGTCATTGGCTTTCTTTCCCATCTTGTGTTTTCTATCTGAATCTGTGTACCATCTAAAGTTTTTTCTTGTCTGTTTATCTTCCTTTGATTGGAATATTTATAATAAAAAAGAAAAAAACCTGAAGTGTTAGTGATGGGTAAGAGCTGTCTGGGTTTGGGAGGTGTGATTCCCGGGCCCACCACCTAGGTGTAAGACTCTAAAAAAGATTAAAACTAGGGACCCACTTTGTATCTTAGGGTCACTTGCCTCTACCCCTCTCTCTTTCTCTACCCCTTTCTTCTCCCTCCTTTCCTCCTCCCCCCCTCTCTCTCCCCCTCCCTTTTCACTTCCCACCCCTTCCAGTCTTCGTTCCAATCTCAGCAAAGTCTAGGTGGCTTCTTTCAATTTTCAGTTCTGGGAGTCTGAGCCAAGTCCCCCCTCCACGCATACACCCTTCAAAACGGATATGCATGTTAATGGGGTTCAGGTTTGTGGGGTTTTTTGTCTTCCTAAATGCACTTTCACAGAATAGTCATCTACTGATACCTGGGGTAACTCTAGTCAGATGTCACCCCAGATTCCACTGGGAGCCTGAAGATTACATCAATTAAAATATAATACTTTGCTTTATTTCTTTTAATTGCTCTGCAGGGCCCCAACTGTCACAAGATATCTACTTCAGAACCCAGGTGGGGTGTAAGTTGAGCATGTAGATGTTGGAAAATCTTCTGGCTTTCTCTATTCCAGTGCTCATATGAGAATATTCATGCTGGGAACTTGCCAAGCGGCCCTCTTATTGGTTAGGTGAGACCAAAATATCATGATAGCCAATTCATCTGGGACCGCTCTTGTGAAAGTTCATTAGTTTGGGATTCCAAGGAGTTTAATTTTCTTTTGGAATCCAAAGAAGACTTCCCCTCGGTGTACAGGGCCAAGATGGAGAAGAGCGCAGCTCGAAAGAGCAGTCTGTGGCCCTCCCATTAGCCCAGTGTTCACAGCAAGGCAAAGGAGTCTGGGAATGATAAGAAAGCTCTAATTCCCTAGCGGGCTGTAGCCCTCCGGTCCTAACAATGGGGCCTGTTTGGAGAATGCACAGAGGGTATCTATCCTTTCAGAAAGAAGTATCTGAAAGCTGGAGCTTCCTCTGAGGTCTTCTCATGAGAAAAATAGAATCTTAAGTGGTTTTCAATTTTGACAAATTCTCCTGCCTTTTAGGAAAGATGATTCCCTACACACACACATACACACACAACACACAGACACACACACATATACAGACACACAAAGACACAGACACACACACAAACACACATACACAGACAACCACACACACACAAGCAAACACAGGCATACACACACAAACATATACACACACAGACACACACACAAACATATACACACACAAACACATAGACACATACACAAACATATACACACAGACACACACAAACATACATACACATATACACACACAAACGCACACAGACACACACACACAAAACACAAACACACATACACACATATACACATACATACATACACAAACACACACACACATACAGGCCAGTTCCTACTGAGAACATCCTCAGAGGTTGGCAACTTGAAGTTCCTCTGGTATTCCTCAAAGACTGGTGACTGCATGCTTTCAAAAGACATGTTCCATTGAGGGGGGAAAACCATAGCTTGAAGATGTGGCTTCCAGAGGAGTGAGAGTCACACCCTCCAAGTTTTAGAACTGGGTGGTCAATAGCTTCACTATTATGTAAGAGCAATGTCATGGGCATTATTGTTAGAACTTGATCAGTCACATTTCATTGAAGTTTCCAAAGGATGGATGAAATAACACAGGCATCACCATGAGACAAACAACAGAATTTACTACAGGAGAGGAAAGAATGAAGTCTATGCAGAATATAAAATAGAAAACTATCTGTGACCCAAAATGGCAGGAAAGGTCCAAAGGGAACTGAGTGTTTAATATGATGTAGATTAAGTAGGTAAGCATTCCTCCAGGTGAGGTTAATGAAGTCATTCTAGGGAATCAGTGCACAGTGGCTGATGTGGTAACATGGCAGGGCTAAGGATCTTATTTGCAGGTTGGACTGTGTGCAGTCCACACTAAGGGGAAGAACGTTTCTCCTGCTAGATAACTTGATAATGCATCCTTCCTACCCTTTGATATTCCTCACATCCAACCTAACTTTGTCTCTTTCGATATTTTGCCAGAGAAATTGGAGGGTAACAGGATTTACAGCATCTTGGAATGAGGTGTAACTTTCCCCCAGATTGGCAGGTAGTGCTTTAGATTCTGTGAAACATGGCATAGAAACAAAAGCCTTAGATCAGTATCCTAAAAGGACAAACTTTACCTGTGGGAAGGAGTGGTAGAGACTGTGGATGCCTTGGTGGGTACAGTGTCTGCCTGAGTTTGAGCCTCAGAACCCATATGCAAAAGCTTTGGCACTGGAGACATGTTCATAGAGCTTTCTGCTCTTGACAGAGGACTTGGATTTGATTCCCAGCACCCACAACCATCTGTAACCCCAGTTCTAGGGAACCTATCACCTTCCTCTGGCCTCCACGGGTTGCACAAGTGTGATGCCGAGACATAAATGCAAGCCAGTCACTCATACACATAAACAAACAAACAAACAAATAAACCCTTTGTTACTTCTACCAGTATTAGTGAGGTAGAGACAGGTGGGTCCCCAAGCAGCCTAGTCTTTTTGGTAAGCTCACAGGCAATGAGAGATGCTGTCTAAATAAAATGTTTTAAAGAGGACAGCACACAAAGATCAGCATGTGAGGTTGTTCTCTGACCTCCACACCAGTGCTGGGAAATCAAGACTTTGTTTCACGTCCTTTGGAGTGGAGCTTGGTTAATCCAGACTGGTGAACAAAAATGTAGCCTGTAGTTGCCGTGGTTTCTTGTCTGTTTTCTCACCCCCAGAATTCCTTTCAGAGAAAATCTGGCTCTTCTGTGATGCTCATTATGGTTTTCTGCCACCATTACTTAGAGATGCTCACCACTATCTCCCTCCCATGCTTTCTTAAATTGTGTTGGTGGGATTAGCTGTAGAAGCCTCAGCCTCACCCTGTGAAATGCAAAAAGGCTAGTTGGAATGTACAGTGGCTGTCTGGAGAGTACTCTGAGCTCATCTATGAAAAAGAATCGGTTTAAATGGGAGGCCAGGAGTATGAATACAGAGCTGAAGATGTGGAGCCAATATGAAACTAATGTAGAACAGAATCCTCACATTTCTAACATGCAGGGACATGGATGGAGCTGCCTCCTTTTCAGCCCATTAAGCCATTCTGTTATCCGCAGCACATGGAGTCTGCCTAGAAAGTTATTCTACTTGGATTGTTCTGATTAGATTCTTAGTGGCTTTTCCATTAAAAGTAAGAGAATGTAACTTCTATTTCCGCATCATCTGTAATCCTAGAGTACCGAGTGGGCTGAGAAGCATTTTAAATGATGGAAACTTGGTCAAATGTGAATATCAAAGCAGTGAAGTCACAGGCAGGCAAACAGCTCAGGCCAGTCTTACCAAGAGACTGAGTACCAGCTTGTCTCATATGACAAGACTTCAAACTAGCTTGGAGAGGATCAGATAAAAATAGTTCTGCATGAGACAAAGTTATGTTTCTTTGCAGATTCACCCCCCCACACACACACCATTTTCTATAAACTAAAACCTGGTGGTGGTGGTGGTGTGTGTGTGTGCACTGCATAAGCACTGAGTGTGGCATGTAGAGCAGTTTACCAAAAACATAGTTTTTGTTATTGTGTCATTATAGTTACAAGATGCGTGTAACTATAAAGTGTGCAAAAGTGTTGTACATGTGATATGTATCTGTATTAGCAAATACATGCAGGTTCGGGCCAATATGTATATGAGGGAGTGAGGTGTGTTGTGTGTGTGGAAAGCAGTTTAGCATAGATGAGTGGATTCTTGACAATGAATTTAAAGGGTATATGTGAGTGTGTAGTGTGTGTCCATGTAATGTGTGTGGTGTGTATGGAATGTGGTGTGATGTATTTAGTGTATATGTAGTACGTGTGTGGATAATGTGAGAACATGTGGTGTGGTGTGGGAGGGTTCAGTGTGTATGGCAGTTTAGCACAGATAATGTAAGTTCTTTCCATTGTGTGTCAGTGTGGTACAAATGTGTGAGAAAGTTGGAGGGTGGCGTTTGTATGTGAGTGTAAGTGCATGTGGCAGTGCAGCACAGATAGATGTGCTGGTTCTTAAATGATGGAAGACAACCCCTTAGCACTTGGGCCCTTACCCAGTGCTTCTGAGCAACATAGTTGGGCTAGACATTTGGCTTTCCACTGCTTGTTCTCATTTAATAGCTTTCAGTGTAATTTGTTTCTGAGCTAATAATTAATGTCCGTGCAGATTCATGAAGCAGGAGGCAGTTTTCCCTATTATCAGTGGAGTGACACTGTGCTGGAGCTCATGTCCTAAAGTCTACTGCTTGCCACTTTTGCTGCTTAGCAGAATGTCTTGAGGTGGTGTGACCGAACGCATCCAGAGAGGAGAGGAGCAGGACACCACCTCTCCACCCCAGACTCATCCACAGCTTCACCTATGCCAGACAGAACACCATCTTCAAACCAGCCCAGCAATGAGCTTATTAAAGGTTGAGTGTTCCGACTGGGTAAGAAGATAGAGAATTCAGAAACATCTTAGTTCAGATAGACTGTCTTTTGTTTAATGTGATGGGCCAGTAGAGTTGCTGCTAGTGTTTGAAGAGAAGCCCAGGTTCTCTGGGATTTCATCCTTCAGATGTTATCTCACTTCCTTTCCACTACACAAGGATTCACTCCCTTGCATTTATCTTTTGGTCCTTAGCTATTCCTCCTGCCTTTGCTCCTGAAGTTCCTATGTGTGACCCTCTCTGCATCGCCAAAGTTCTCCCATATTTAAGCCCTGGCTTTAATGCTATTTCCCCAATGAGAGCACCCAGGGTAAAGAGAACTATCTCTTTCTTCCTAAACACTCTGGGCATCCCTTTATGATCCCTCTAGTTTCCTGCTTTGCCCTGTGCATGGCATCCCCCTTCCCCTGTCTTTTCTCACAAGGCCTTTAGGACCACAGAGAAACATGCCTTTCATTTCCTCGCAGAGGGTAGGAGTTCCAGCACATACTTGCTTCCTATGAATGAATGAAATAAATCTGACAGAGAGAAAAATATCCATAAAAATGCAACAAATGAAAGTGAGTGGCAGGGATATGCTAATGTATCCTTGATTCATATCGACCAAGCCAAGAACAGCTTAATAATTTATAGCAAGCAAAATGTGACTTCATTCATTTTCCTGGGCATGAGGCCTGTGGGGAGAGCAAGATGATAATACTTGTAGGCAGCTAGGGGTCTACTCAGAGGATGGGCAGACTTCCTACTGTCTGCCTGTCTGGGAAGTCTCCCAGTCCCCTGTCTGCCTGTCTTTCACAGGCTGCAGGAATCCATTCTCCTGACTCTTAAACCTCTTGTGAGAAGATCAGCCAGTTTTCTCCCTTCTTCTTCGTTATCCTAAAAAGGGGGAAAAATCCACAGATGATGAAATGATCAAAACTTGGGATGTGTACTATCCATCTTAATGGGTAGTATATAGGGGGATACTTGCTCAGAAACTGGGTTCTTTACCAAAATTATTCAAATCACCTGAAGTCCTCTGGATTCACCAGAAAAAGACCTACTTCCCCTTGGTGTTGGTTTTACCACGTGAGCATAGCATTTTGGTTTGAAGAACAACAAATTATATAGTCCTAGCGTTTCAAGTATTTATAAGAGGAGGTCCGGCCCATTTTGACAAGTTCAGAAAATGCTGTCCCTTTCTTAAGTGTTGGTGTTTAGGCGGAAGAAAAAAGAAGTCAGTGAAGAATGGGTATTTCCTGGACAGTCTACACAGCAAACACACTTGCTTATGTAATTCTCTAAGAAACGTCTCTCCTCCTGCTTTCTGTGGGCTAAATCTTACTATTTCCAGGCTCGCAAACAAAAGCTTCTGAAAGTGAAATATCATTCCCAGAGTTCTGCAGCATTGGGGAAAGGCCAGCCTCCCACTCCAAGGTCAAGGGCAAAGTTCACAGAACCTGGACCAGTCCCTCAGCATCACGTCATCTGAGCTCACCTGGGTAGAACGCTCTATCAATAAAGGACAAACACTTGGCAAAGGGCCACATTAGCTCATTTTTTTCACCATTTAGGACTTCTGCTTTGTGTTGGTGATATAGATAAATCTCTCTGACTCTGTAATAGTGTTTGTCCCTGATTTTTTTACAATTTACATTTGATGCAATTTTCCTTTATAATGCTCACAAATATATATCACTTAAGAGATGGAATTGTATTAGAAGAGCCTTTTTATTAAGGTCTCTCACAGTGTTTTTTTTACTATTAATAACCATGAACGTTTGTGGCTTGAGCATAGCTGTATCAACTCAGCCAAGACAGTTATTAGTTGAAGTGAGCATCCAGTGGCTTTGATATTTTCCCCCACTGACTTTCACTGACTGTAAGAAAGTCAGAATCAGTGATCAGAAAAGAAAATCCAAGGACCGTTGTGTCTGGCCTTTAAAAATCAAAGCTTGTCATCTGACTTAAGTATATGGATGATTCTCCAGCAGCTGGTTGTTTCATTTTTTTGGCCCTTGGAACCACACCCCAGCCATCCTGATTGAAAATTGAAACTCTATACATTTGAAATAATAAGACTTTACTGAATGCTGTGCATATACTGGTAGGAAGGAGGCAGACACAGCCAGGAGGTATGAAGATGGATGAGGTGAGCTGGAAAATGTGGGAGACTTTATCTGGTGTAGTTCCTGGAGCAGAAAGTCCATTTTGCTCAGAGACAGACAACAACAGAGAACAAAGCAATGTGTTCACCTGTCAAAGACTATGTGACTGCATGTAACCAGATACAGATCAACTACATCATAGGGAATTCTTTTCTTCTTTGGTAATGTTTTTATTTTAAATGCATTTATGCAATATATTTTAATCATATTCTTTCTTTTCTCAGTTCCTTCCAGGTCCTCCCCAAGTCTTGATGCAATTTCATGCTCTTTCTCTCCTCTTAAAATAAAAGAAAAAATTAAAAATGAAAATCAAAACAGATGAATAAACGAAAATAATCCCAATAAGACAGAAACAAAACAAAAGGTGTATACAATAGAACCGAGTCCATTTGGTTGGCTAACTACTCCTGGGCATATGGCCTGCCCTAGAAGGTGGACTTTGCATCTACTTCCCCTTCTCAGCACTGACATTTTGTCTGGTTTGAACTTGCACTGGTTGTGTGCTTGTTGCCACAGTCTCTGTGAGGGGATATATGTATCAGCCCTATTGTGTCTGGATGATTCTGTTTCCTTGGAGTCATCCATCACCACTGGTTCTTACAATCTTTTCTGCCTCCTCTTCCATATAGATTCCTGAGCCTTGAGGAGTGGGCTTTTCAGAAAACATCCAATTTAGGGCTGAGTGTTCCACTGTCTACATAGTCCAATTGTGGGTCTCTGTGTTGATTTCCATCTACTACAAGAAGAAATGTCTCTGATGAGGGTAGAGTGATGCTCTGATCTATGGGTAAAACACTGTGTCATTAGGAATCATTTTATTGCTATGCTCATTTAGCAGAGCAGTAGTAGATTTTGTTCTAAAGTCTATAATTGATCTAGTCTCAGGTTCTTGGCCACTTTAGCAGTGTCGTGTGTGGGTTCCATCCCATGAGTGAGCCATAAATCCAAAAAAAAGTGGTTGTTTACTTTTGTGCCACTACTACAGCAGCATGTCTTGTAGGGATATATCTGTTGTGAGTTGCAGAATTAGTAGCTAAACTGATGATTACTTGTCTCTCTGGTAGCATACACAATACCTTCCAGCACCATGAATGCTAGTCAGTAGGGGTGAAGTTTCTGGTTGCCCCCCCACACACACACTTGATTTCTCCATATTCAGTAAGATAAGTAAGTTGTGTAATCAACAATAGGGCTTACCATCAGATTATGAAAGTAACTAATAGACTTGGCAATAGCTTGTGATATTTGGAAATTGTATGGAACCTTTTAGCCAATAGCTTAACAGGATGTAGCCCACTTCATAGGTAATTGTTATATTTGGTTGGAAGCCAGTTTTATGGGAAGTTAGTTGTTAGCATGGTGATGATAGTTATATAAAGAAAATCATAGCAGCTGTAAAGCTGGAGAGTTAGGTCAGTCAGCAAAGGGCTGGCTCTCTCAAACACAAGGACCTGAGTTCGACCCCACGTCTAGAAAGATCCTGTGAATGGGAATTAGTGCATGGGTATAAGTCCAGTGATGGGGAGATGGAAGCAGCCACATCTCTGGGGCTCACTGACCAACCAGACTAGCCTATTTGGTGTGTTCTAGGCCACTGGGGGGACTCTGTTTCAAAACAACAACAACAACAAAAAAAAAAAAAAAACTAAGTGAGGTAAACAGTACCTAAAGAATCACACCCAGAGTTGTCCTCTGGCTTCTGCCCAGAGCAAGCATTGAGTTCTAAGTCTGGGCTACGTCAAAAAACAAACAAACAAAAAAAACCTAGTCTCACAAAATCAAGTCAAACAAAATGAAGTCATTGCTATTTTTCATAGGCGTCCTTTTCAGTCAGCCCCCATTATCAGATATGGGATCCAGCCGTGTACAAACGCCAATGCAAGGGGAAGTAATAGGACACAAAACATGCTCTTTCTGAATAGATATGAAACACGCAGTTCCAAAATCATGGGAATAATAAAAGACAAGGCTGCAAAAGGCATGACAGCAGGAGATAGCTATCACTAATAAACGGGATTGCCAATGAGAATGTGTTCTGTAGTTATACATGGTCCTCGGGTGTCCTCTGTGCGCATGCTCCTGCCCTAGATAATGAGGAGAACAGAAAACAGAGCCTCGACCCTGGGAAACTCCTTACCACAGCACTCGTCTGACTCGGAATCTAAATTTGATTTTGTGAAACTTCCATTATTCTACCAGTTAAGCCATATGCTAAGTTCTTTTTTAAACAATCAGTAAAGTAAGACATACTCAACAGAGAAGAAAGGAAAAAAATCCAAAAAGCAGATAAAACAAACACCCTTCCAATGTCAGTATCCAAAGATGTTCGTTATCCTGGTTTTGTCCTCTGGTCTGGTTTTAATGTTTTAGGGTCATTATGTTCTTACTGCAAGTGGATGCATACAGATAAAGCTTAGTCAATATGGCTGTCAGGGAAGAGAACGGCACACATCTCTGGAACACCAGGACCCTGAGAAATACAACTCATGTGCTTGATGACGTAAGAAGTAAATGTCTGACTCAGTCACCAATAAATACATGCATAAACATAACACACACACACACACACACACACACACACCCTATACGGCAAACATACTGCTCCGAAGGCATTTACAATCTATGAGAAAAGTGAAGCCCAAGATGATTCTTGAGAAATCCTTGGACAATCTTTGCTTAGAAGGGCATGGATGAGGAAGGGCGGCTTGGAAAACTTGAACAAGGGTGTACTTGAAGACTATAAGATTCTTTTTCTCTACCCAACCACAGCAGAATGGATCAGTCTATACACCCAGCTCCCATTCTTAACACCTGGTGCCACGCGGTGTCTCACGATCCGTCTCAGAGGACTCACTATAGTCTATACAAGCCAAAGAATCCAGGGCACCTCCTTCTTCACGAGGGAAACCGCTCAGCTAGTATTTCCTCTCAGCTCTGGGATAAGAGGGAATTTGAAGCTACAATAGCCATGATGTGGATATGTCTCTCCAGTGGTAAACTTACTGAAAGGGGGGCTTTAAAAACTTTTCAGAGTTCTCTTAAATAAAGGCTGCCCTGGTTGAAGTGCTGAAACAGTATTCTCTACTGCCAAGTTATCTGATAATTGAGGTCTCAGGCCTCTCATTATATAACTTGTGCTGAAGCAGGGGTCACTTGTCTTGGGTCTCCGATAGGCAGCACGTGAGAGGCACATGGGGGAATTAGACGCTTCTCAGGTGGCCCACATTCAATTCAGAGTTCATAGCTGATCAATAGGGCACAATAATCAGGGGGCTGGAAGCAGGGCTGGATTGGAAAGGATTTTCAAGTAATCAGATTGGAGAATTACCCTGGGTGTAGAGCAACATATAATATCTAGCTGCATTTGGCACCCACTAGCAGAGGTAGACGGAGCTTATCTAACAGGATGTTCACCCCCCTTTAACATTTAATTCCAGATGAAATGAAATTCTTTTCTTAAGAGTCATTAAGGCTCCAATTTTACTTCTCATTATTAAACCATGAAGTTGGCCAAAACATTTAAATTAAGCCAAATGGAGAGATTTATGAACAAATTGGAGTCTAGGTGAAAAATTCAGCCTCATCTCCGAAGATTAAGAAGCACACAATAACTAAATTATTGAAGAAAATTTTTAAAAAGCAAATCTTGGTACTAACAGGGAGAGATGTTCTTTCTTTTTTCCCCAAAGAACCAGCTCCTCAAAATTGAGTTTTTAGTTGATAATTTCATGCTTGGTAATACTCACATGGTTTGAGAAATGCTGGAAAAAGATTTAAATGGTCTTCATGCAGAACTATAGAAATATGTCAGATTGATAGCCCGAAATGGCTGGCTGGCAGCCACCTATAGCCAGAGAGCACTGTGAGGGGTGCCAACAGGAACTGTCTCAGATCCTGCTGCCCTGCAGACAAAAGGCCAAGGTGAGGAATTAAACTTGTTTGATATCTAACTCCCCCCTGAGCTGGTCCTGCCTGAGGGAAGAAATTTCCCACCTTGCGGAGTGTCTCAGTATGAGGGAAGGGGCGGAGACCCACTTACACTCTTTGTCATAGACTGGCTTTCTTCCTGGAAGAGAAACTGCCCTTGAGGCAAATTTCAAGGGATAACTGAGAGATGTGTTAATGACCAGCTTTTGGAGCCACTGAGAGTCAAGAATATTCCTAATTCCATTGCTAAATCCCAAGGGTCATCTAGTCAAAAGATCATAACGAGAGGCAGTTACCCTAAAGGTAGATGAAACTGTCAATTAAATTGAGCACCCAAATCTATCATTGTCCCCAGATGTTGCATTTCTACAGTGTACATACAGAAGTACTTAAAATTCACCAGCAGCAGTTGTTTCTTTGGATAAAAAGAATAAAACGTTGAGTTAATCATTTTAAATCAGTGGTTACTCAATAGTACAGATAAGGTCAGAAACTTGATAAGGAAGAGGTCAACTTTGATGGAGATTCACACAGGGTCCGTTGCCCATAGACCTGCTCAAGAGGCTCCTGGCCCCAGCTGAGAGTTCAAGAAGTACTAGAGGCTGTGGGAAAGCTGGCCACAGAACACAGAGGACGGGAGACGAGGCTGCTGCTGTTTCTTTTGTCTTTGTGTTCTAGGATTATACTAAGTGCTTTTGTGTAATTTTTCCTATATAATTAAATTAGCTATAAGGAAGCCTCATTACCCTTATTATGTAGATGAAGAACCGGAGGCTTCAGAAATTTGTCCAAGGTCACAAATTTCTCCAAACTTGAGCTCAACTTAGCCAAACTTTAAAGATCCTTCTCTTTCTCTGTCAGCATGCCCCTACACTGGTGATAACCAATAAAGGGATTATTCACAGCTGAGTGAGCTGTCCTTATCCCACTAATCAGCCTATGTAAGGAAGTCTATGTAATAAACCCCAATAAACTCTTAATAAAAAGCTTGCAAAATTACAATACAAATAGCATTCTAGAATGTTCCCGAAGTTCGGTCCTCTGCTTAGCACTACCACAGCTGGTGTAACCTAGAAGGATAATTGGAATATAATCCTCCCTCATCTCTACTTTTACTTCCGGGTCACCATGAGCTTTAGTCTAAAACAATGAATGGCTTTACTCTATACCACACTACTCACTGGGCTGTGCTGCCTCACCATGGACCCTAGAGCACCAGACCCATTTTATTACAGACTCTAAAATGTATGAAAGTCCAAATAAGACAGTCCTCCTCTTTTTTATGTGTGTTGTTTTATATTGTGTCATATGCATGCACATCTGTTCATATGTGGGGTACATGTATGAGAGAGAGAGAATAGGGTAGATATTAGACATCTTTCTCTATCACTGTGATGGTTAATGTCCTGGAACTCTCTCTGTAGACCTGGCTGGCCTTGAATTCACAGAGATCTGTCAGCCTCTGCCCTCTCAGTCCTGGGGTGATTAAAGTTTCATCTACATAAAGTGATCAAATCTTGAGCCCCACTCCACCCCATCCACACCAGGACCTACAAACATCTTCCCAGGCCTTCATTGCCTAAGGCCAGCCTTTACATTCTCAGCAAATGCCTTTGCCACTCAGATGGGGCTGTGTCTTGACATTTGCTTGGGGGTAATCCCAAATTCATAAACCTAGATAAAGGGAGGTGAAGACTGTAAGGGAAAGGAACTTTAAACAAGAGTGGTCAAAATACTAATACCAATCGGTCTTTTTTAAGCACAGTGGTGAAAGCCTTTGTTATAATAACCAGTTTTCTTCACTGCGGTCAATTGGCCTCACTGAGCACATTCTTCTCCATTGCTCACATCATTTACAACAGAAGCTATGTTTTCAGAGAGTTGTCAACTGGCTCTTTAAAGCCAAAGACATTTGAAACAACAATGAAGAAATACTTCACACTCAGCAGGAAGGATAAATAAATAACTATATAGAGCCAAGTGCTGATAAGAATGGGGGATACAAAGCACTCAAATAGATCCACTACTGTGAGGAGTGTGAACTGGAGAATAATTTGATAATCTGTACCGTAAACCATGGCAAGTCATACTCAGTTCGCAATGCCTTGCTTTACCATGAACCCTGGAAAACTTGTAAATGTGCACAAGTAAGTATGAGCAAGAATGTTCACTGCAGATTTCTGTGAAAGCAAAATAACAAAATAAGCAGTCCCAAAACACAACCAAAGATATTCTACAAACTATTTACAGACATACCAACAACATAGAGCATTTGTTATTTTGGTAATGCTGGTGGTTGAACCTAGCTCCTTAACACCCCTCCCCTCCCCGCCACCAACTTCCATGCTAGGCAAGTGTTTAATCTATATTCCAAAGACACAGAAAGAAAGAAAGAAATATTATTTTTGAGTGACACACACACAGGAGGGGTGTGGGCAAGTGTCTTGGAATTTGTTTCATAGCTGAGGGTGACCTTGAACTTCTGCTGTGTTTACTGAATGCTGAATTCTAGACATGGACTACTATGCCCTGTTCAGGAATGAATTTTTAAAGGTATAGTTTAAACAATGCATGCATTAATTCATAACTATAAAAAGTAGAGCAGCTTTTCGTATTTCCATGTGGATAAGAATGAGTGAAAACCTTTGCCTCTCTATGCTGCATATCGACACTCAGTGTTCTTAATTATATAGACAAGCCTCGGTTAGCTATTTGCAGAGGCTGAATTATTGGTCTTATGCCAGCAAAAAGGCTCTTCCTGAGGGAGATTCTCACAGTCTGGGTTTATCTCTAATAGCTGGGAGATGGCAAGCTTGTACCATGGCTGGTGAAGAATTGGAAGGCACTGGTGAACTCCAGTGGATACAAACAGGAAAACAAAGCCCTAAAGCATGAAAGGAACAGGATCCTGTTTAAAGGAATGCAGATAAGTGTTTTTTAATGAGAATGTGTTAGACAACAGAAATCTGGACCCAGCTCTTCAGGAACTCAGATTACACTGTTGCTACCATCAAGCCTAAAAGGATTGAGACATGTTTGGCTTTTGTTCTCAACTAGCGTATTAAATCTACTCAAAGGATCAACAGACTGATTTGTTTTTTCAAATGATTTTTAGTCCTGTGTGGCATTTGGAAGGAAGTAATACAAAATGGAAAGAGACTGGGAGAAGCCAAGGGGAAAAGCCATCGTAATTAAACTGTTGGAGTACCAAGATGTGTGTGATACAGGGAAAAGTCGGCACAGAATTGAATTAGGGCTTACCGTTTATGAGCAGGCAGTACCGTGAGATGTTTGTGTAATGATTTTAATCTTTCTTTCTCTTCCCTTCCCTCACTGCTATTGTCAGCCATGGGTGGGGAGGACAAAGCTATAGCTCCACACACCCACCTCTCACCAGCCTAGGGAGTTCCCTTCGAGTTTTAGGGACCTCAACTCAGGCCAAACCAGGATTCTTGGCTTCAGTGCTGAAAGGAATTTACAATGTAGCTAGTATGATAAAGTGGAGTTAGAAATTTTATTGAATATGTTTTAATATAAGTTAAGCACAAGGGTAAGGGAAAGAGAAGTACATGCAAAGTAAGGCTTGCCTAGATGGTGGCTGGCTTGTACATCCAAGTAGAAGAAATTCAGACACACCCAAGTATGGGTACAGCTTCACCAAGAGAGGGTAAGCAGTTTGCTGTCTCAGTGTTGACCATTAAGTTCCTGTTGGTGGTTCTCCAGTTTCATCCCTAAAGGTGGCTAAGGAATAATTTGTTCCATCTCCTTTGACAAGCAGGTTCCGTAAGGTGGCTCTAGAGACACCTAGGTGGAGTTTTAATCCAATGAGGTGAAACCAGGAGCCACTAGGGTTGCAAAGGGTGCAGTGTGTCTTTCCCTGTAAATTCAGTTTCTGTTGTGGTTCTTAGAAAGTCGCAGGTTTGTGGCTGGGGAGGAAGCATTGCCTTGAGTAGTTGACAGTGATAGAATTCTTCTTCCGATGGTGGCAGTCTTCAATCAGATCCAGGAGTGAAGAGCTTCTTTCCCACCTCTCATGTCCCAAGGATTTTCCCAGACTTTCTTTCCCACCTCATTTTCAGCTCTGCCTTCCTTCCCATAACTATAGCTATGGAGCCAGCTAAAGAGGAAGCAAGAGCTTTGCCCACTGACCAAAAGCATCTACTGGTGAAGTGCAATCCTGTCCCCTTGGATCATGACCATCCAGACTATTTTATTGGTAGAATGCATTCTGGATTCAGCTGAATTGATTGTGCCTGGTTGATTAACAGGGAACCAGACTCTACCAGACCCCTGCAGTTATTCTGGAATAAGATGTTACTGGCTGACACAGACTCCAGTGCAACTCACTGACCCTCCTGTAAAGAAAAAAAAGAAATTGAGCAGGAAGCTCACAGGATACGATGCCACAAACACCATCAGACCTCCAGGGAGAAAAAGCCTGATCTGATCTCGTTGACAAAAATAGCTTAATATCCCTTGAGCAATTGGTTTTTATCCTGCAGATTCTATAAACTGACAAAGTTATTTTCCTTTCTGATATCTAGACAGCTGAATTTGAGATCCATGTGTAAAATGTGTACAATATCCCGGGGGCATGTTTGCTGTTCGGAATCATCTCTGGTCCAGTCCTTGCTTTTTTCCTTTCTCTTTCCACCCAACTTTAAGAAATAAAAACACACATCTATAGATGCATAAGCCTACGTCTAAAACACTGAACTCTATACTAAATCTGTAAAAATTATGCTTTTAAAGGGCTGTCACTTTAGGCGTTCTGGGGCTAACTCAATAAAGAGTAGATGGTGTAAAGTTTATTTCTTTCATGGAAACTTCATTTTTAAATGCAGCATAAAAGGCAGTCAAGTCGTTAGCTTTCATCTAGATTCAAATAGGTACCTCTTCTCTCTCTCTCTCTCTCTCTCTCTCTCTCTCACACACACACACACACACACACACACACACACACACACACACACACACACCACTTATTGCAGTGCTGAACCTCAGGAACTGAGGTCTGAAAGTACTGCTTGGGACATGCTGGTGGAACCTAGAAATAATGTACTAAAAAAAGAACAGTGCAGGGAAGCAATTTTTAGCTCCATTTTCCCGGTGGGAGACTCTGGGATGAGATAGCACTGTTTATGTGTAAGCAAAAATCTCTTCAGTGCACTGAAAGACAAATACCAGTCTGAGCCATTCCAAGTAGCCAGCACTCAGCAGATAATTGATGGAGCAGAAAGCCAAGGACCAGCACTTTCTAATCATTGCCATCATCTTTATGCACGAAAGGTCACAATTAGATGCTTTTTGTGTCGTTGGGGCCTTCACGTTGGTTTTCTGGTATGTCTTTCTTTTTTTTTAATTTTTGTAGAAAAAAAATTATACACATTGAGCCATACTGTATGTTCAAATGTGCAATTTGGCACACACAAGTTATATACTTGGTTCGCTGACCGGAAAGAGGAAACATAACGCCCATTATAAACAAGATGGAGGTAACAGCTGCAGTTTGGAATCAGGTGTAAAGTGGTCCCTCAGCATCTGTGGATGATTGGATCCAGAAGCCCCAAGGATACCACTGCTCAAATCTCTTGTATGAAATGTTATGAAATGACCTAATATTTACAAACAACCTATTATGAGCATTAGAACGCTTTAAATACCTCTGGATTATTCATAACACAGACCACAGTCTATATCCCTGCAAATGGTTGTTATAGTGAATAGAAGAATCAAAAGAAAGAAGTCAACTTCTGTTCAAGTATAGACATTATTTATTAGTGTTTGTGGAGTTGGGGCAGTTGGGGCACATGTGTGGGATTCAGGGACTGAACTAAGGTTGCCAGGTTTGTACAGCAAGCACCTTTACCTACTGAGAAATCTCACCAGCCTGACTCATAACTATTTTAAAAAATAAATTTTGTATTTCGGCTAATGGTTAATGTGGAACCAAAAGACAGATACAAGTAGCCGACTGGGGAAAAGAAACTGATATCCCCTTCCCCTTAGCTGTTTGGCTCTGTGACTCTTTTGACAATCCTGTCAGAACTCAGTGAGAGTCTATAGAAATAGCTATGAATTTATCAGAAAAGATGTTTCCTTTCTAGCCTAAAGGAAAGGCAAGTCAAGTCTCATTCATTTTACCTGAACTCTGCTTAAAATGCTGGGTTACCTGTTACTGTGCACTCACAGAACTCTGAAGAAAGATAAAGATTTGGCGCTTGTGAAGGAAGGACTAACGGAAGTTTCCAGGAACATGTAGGGGTGAGCTGTCGGTTCTCAGACAGGGTGCAGAAGTCTTCAGTTCTTCTGAGCGTATCAGACATGGGGTTTGCCTCCTCTTCAGTGGACTTCACTCTGGAGGTTGAAGGTCAAGGCAAGGGCTTTGGAGCCAGCCATTCAGACACAGTTCCAATTCTATTCTACCTTCTTCTTTTACTTATTTGGTTATTGGTGTGTGTGTAGTGTATACGCAGGCACATGCTTGCAGATGCCCCAGAATACATGTGGAGTCAGTGCTCTATTTTCATCTTGTGGGTCCCTGGATTCGAACTCTGGTCATCAGCCTTGGCTGCAGACACCTTTCACCCTGAGCCTTCTCACAAGCCCCCTTTACTTTTTGTTGTGTGCTTTTGACCAATTGCTGTTCTTATGTCACCATGCCCCATCTTTGACAACTATGGAATGGTATGATAACAAGAGCAGCCATTTCACAAAAACAACTACAGGGATGGAATGAGCAAGCTCTCTAAAGCTCTTAGTCCATTATCTGAACACATTAAACTCCAAAATACAACAGCCATCATAATTTCTTAGGTTAAAATCATTTTAAGGATGGTTGAACTGCAAACTTTTTTTTTTTAACCAGAAAATCCCTTTTCTAATGGAAAGTTATTCTTAAAACCCTCCACATAATAAAGTCCATCTATACTTTTAGGAGTAAGAAATGAGCACTTTATGGTTTAGGGGTGCTTTCTCTGAAGTCAGGGAGACCTGAGTTGAAGACCCAGCATGTGGTAAGGCTGGCATCCCCACATGCTTCTATAACCCCAGCTCTGTGTCTGGGTGGACACAGGATGCTTCTCAGGGCGTGCTGCTTTCCAGACGGTAGCAGCCTCAGGTTTAAGGAGACCTTGCCTCAAGGGAATGGGTGGAAAGTGACAGAGAAGAGCATCCAATGCTCTTCTAGCCTCCATCCACACAGAAGCATATAGACCTACATGTTCATGTGTAAATACACTCACAGAGACCAGATACACTCATAAATAAACAAATCCTTAAAAATAAATTGAGAATTTGTGTTTTAAAAATTACTGGTGTTGACAGTAAATTCCATCAGTGGCCAGGCATGATACTCTCCAGCTAGGGTTACCTGTGTACAGGAGCAGAACAAATTCAAGGACAGCCAAGGTATATAGATCTAAGTGAGCTGCCTAAAAAAAATAACAAAAACAAAATGTGGCATATGTATTTTTGAGTATGGTTGTGTATTGGAATATGACATTCTTGGGGACATGCAGATCTGCTGTGAGTAACTCTCCAGGGTCACAGAGCCTAGGTCTGTCTAAGGAAACACTGCATCCCTGCAGTCCTCTATGATTTATACATGTACTTCATACATGCATAATACATATAACAATGGTTTAATGCCATGCCCCTTGGATTAGTCATCTTTCTGTTGCTGAAACATTATACATGAGGAAATCACTTTACAAAGAGAAGAGATTTATTTTGGCCTAGTTGGGAAAGTTTTAGCCTGTGAACATTTTGCCTGATTGCTTTGAGGCTGTGGTAACATAATACACCTGGGAGTATTTGGAGAAACAAACCAGCCCACTGGATATCTTGGTGTGAAACGAAGACAAGGCCAGGGTTCCACAGTTCCCACCAATAGCATTCTCCCAACCACCTAGAAACTTCCATTAAGCCTATGAAAGTCTCCATCACTTTCCAGTAGTGTCATGTTTGAGGGCAAAGCCTTTAGCACATGGACCATTAGGGAAAGTTCTAGAACCAAACCATGGCACACACTGAAAGATATCTATGACAGTTTTGCAAGGCCAAACACATTTGGAGCATGTATGAAAAAACTGGACACACTATTTTTCTTTTGCAGAAATTTATGGAACCTTTATAATGCAAATGTGTACCATGACTCTCCAAATGGGTAAAATAATAGGGCTTTTTCAAGAGATTGTTGGTAAAAGCTGGTGTGTGTGTGTATGTGTGTGTTCTGGGTCTTTCTTTCAATCATGTCAATGGCTTCTGAAGCCTCTCTACAGACGTATGCCTGTGGTTTCCCACCACACCATCCACTCCAGCTGCCCCACAGCTTTCCTCCTTTTCCATAAGCTATGCTTCTCTTAACCGGCTACCACACTCCTTGACTCTCCAGTCTATGAACAAAGTTGCATGAAGTTCTTGTTCTGGACTAGCTGTGAAGTACTGTCTACAGACCCATTGTTAGGAGCTTGTTTCATTAGCTTGCAGTGCTACTTGGGGGGTGGGATGCTGGGGACTTAAGGCTGGATGGAGGAGGAAGCCGGAGGATGTAGGGCACTGGACTGAGTTATCTTCTCTTTTCCTTGTGGTGGTTTAATGAGAACAACTTCCATGGGCTCATGTATTTGAATACTTAGTCACCAGTTGGTGAAACTGTTTGGGAAGGATTAGAAAGTGTGACCTTGTTGGAGAAGGTGTGCCCCTAGGGGCAGCCTTGAAATTTCAAAACATTCACCCAATTCCCAGCCGCCTTCCCTTCTTGTTTGTGGACCAGTCACTGCTCCAACACCAAGCCTGCTTGCCTGCTACCTCCCCATGATGAAAGGAAGCTGTGGACTCTAATTGCCTGAAATTGTAAGCCTAAACGAACGCTTTCTTTTGCAAGTTGCCTTAGTCATGATGTCTGTGCTGGATAGTTTTATGTCAGCTTGACACAAGTCATCTGAGAAGGGGTCCTCAGTTAAGCGATTGCCCCCATAAGACCTAGCTATAGGCAGGACATATTTTAAAAACCAGTGATTCATGGGAAGGGCCCAGTCTACTATGAGTAGAGTCATCCCTAGGCTGGTGGTCCTGATGCTGTAAGAAAGCAGGCTGAGGAAGCATGGGGAGCAAGCCAGTGAACAGCATTTTTCCCTGGTCTCTGCATCAGCTCCTGCCTACAGGCTCCTGTCCTGTCTTACTTCAGTGTTGAACAATGAATGTCCTTCCCTTCCCAAGTTGTTTTGGTCATGGTGTTTCAACATAACAGTGGTCACCCTAAATAAGACAGTGTCTCATCACAGTGACTAAGACACCCCTTCTTCCCCTTTCTCCCTCCTGTTCATCATCAGACCCTCTCCCACCAGAGCCTCTGCTGCCATGGTGTTCTGCTTGAGCACATGGGACCAAGCAAGCAAGCATGGGCTAAGTTTTGACACAGTGAGACAGGATAATCCTTTAAGTTACTTCTCTAGATATTTTGCAACCCTGTTGAGAAAAATAACTATTTCCATGTCCCAAAGAGAACGGAGAGGGGCGGACTCCTGTCCTGTGAGACCATTCCTTCCCATTCAACTAAGCACAGAGACTTACCAGTATTTATGACCCTTAGTTTTTTATCTGTTTCCAGGTAAATTCTCTGTCTATCTTAAGAGTTAGGAAAAGTTTCTCCCTATTTATTCTTTTTAGCATTCTTTAGCGCTAGTGTTTTATAATCCTACTGGCAACGGCACTAACTTCTTAGATCTTAAAACTCACAGCAACCTGTCCCAGAGCTTCTCAAGTAGGCAAACATAGTAATGTGTTTTCTATTTGTTTGTTAAACATTTGTTTAAAGAGGGCAAATCTGAGCTGAGGAGCTGTAGAGACAGAAATTAGGCATATTCTGGAGGTAGACAGCATTTGGTACAGTCAAGAAGAAATTCTGTGTTACTACCTTTAGAAATCAGGGTGGGAAGTGATGGCGCTTGCTAAAATGGAGAGGACAGATTGGGAGGAGTTTGAAGGAGGGACTGAAAGTGAAGGTTGGAGCATGGTTAACCCGAGATGTCTGGATGGTATTGAACAGTCCACTGTGTATGGATGTCTGGGGACCTAGGCAATTGAGAATTAGTGAGCATGAAGATGGCATCGATCCACAGCAGAAGATGACACAAGCTAGGAAGGAATGAAAGAAATAAACACGAAAAGGAGGTAATAACTGAATACTGGGGCGGAAGAGATGGCTCTGCAGTTAAGAACACTTGCTGTTCTTGTCGAAGATGAGAGCTTAGCTCCCAGCAACCATCTCAGTCAGCTCACAACTGCTGGTAACTCTAGCTCTGACAGATCCATGGCCCTTTTGGACTCTTTAGGGACCTACACACATGTGCATGTACATATGCACACATACAGAAACACACATAAATAAAGATAAAGTAGAATTTTTAAAAGCCAGATTACTAACCACCTATAATATTTGGAGGAGTTAGAGGGTAATCTGGATGAGCTTGGTCACACCAACTAGGAAAGTGCAGCCAGTGTGAACGGAAAACAGGAAGGGGTGATAGCCCAGAGAAGGAAGGCAGGGTTAGTAAGAAGGTTCAGCTAGCCAGACATCTATCACTAGAAGGAACATCGGGTATAATAAACTTTGAAAGACTAGAGGTGGTCTTTGCCTTGTAGCCTTTGAGCCTGATGCTCAGGATTGTAGCAAGGCTGTGCAGGATGGTGGGAACATGCAGTAGAGTAAAACTGACTTGTGAAAAGTGGGGAGGGGGAAGAGAAGGAGACCAAGGTCCCATTGGCCCCAAAGACTTCACCCTAAGTCTCTCTTCTTGAAGTTCTACTTCCTCCCAATAGCGCCATTCTGGGGACTAAGCCTTTCCACATGGGGAGTTTAGGTCCTGAAATAGCAAGGCTCAAGATGAGTGATCCTATTGGTGACCTTCACAAGAGGAAGAGTGTGACAAGGGAAAAGATGGTGGTCGGGAAGGTGCAGGGGCGACATGTATGGCCGTTACTGTAGGCGAATCTTGTTGAGAAAGAGAAGACAGATAGAGTGGTATGGCAAAGGACCAAAGTATGAAGCCAAGAACAGAACAGTGGGACAAGTTTCCTGTCTGACCAGAGTGACCTGATGGACAGGAAGACTTCAGGGAAGTATGAAAAGACAGGAGGGTTGAAGCAGAGATAGGGATGAACGGGAGCGGGCAGAGGGCAGATGGTGGAGCGGCCTTGCATGAGCAAAGGGGCAGAGGCTCCATGTAGCAGTCGGAGTAGGAAGATAGGAAGGTAGCATTTGCTTTTCCAGGGAAGCCTTGGCTGTAGGAAGGAAGATGGAGGCTGTAGAATCACTATTGTATTTGGAGATGGAGTTAGAAGTACGCCTATTAGCTTTCTCTGTGACTCTCCCCATTTGCTGGCACAGTCTACTCCAGCTTAAGGCTTGTTCTGCAAGATGGAAAGTAGGAAAAAGAAAGCCATTGTGGTTGAGGGTATTTTTAGATAAATGAGGCATGGAGCACTTAGATGGTGGCTGGCACACAGGTGTTAATAAGGACCTAATGGAGGCTGTAATTTCTCCTTACATGATTTCCACAGTTCATTGATTGATCATCAACTATAGTAACTATGGTAGACAGAAATCTTATCAAGGAAATGAGTATTTGGACAAAGAATTCTATAAATTCTTAAGGGTTTCCCTATCATAATCATATAACCAGTTTTTATATCATTCCCCTCATTGTGATATTTACTGTACATATAAATAAAAATGCACATACACATGTGCACACAGTCACAATACACACAGAATACACAAATACATGAACACACATGTACATATACACAAGCACATGTGCTCACACATGCACAAACAAGGGCATTGTTTACTTCTGTGAGGACTCTATCTTAAACTTTTTCTTTAAGAAATGTGGTTTTTAATGTGCGTCACATATATAATAAATAACTCACCAAAATCTTATAATAGCACCCATCTTAGAATGAAACACACCTCTAATTTTAGCAATTAGAAGCAGAGGCAGGTGGATCTCAGGGACTTTGAAGCCAGCCTGGTCTGAGGTCAGCCAGAGTCCACAGACAGAAGATGAAGAAGAAGGAGGAAAGGAGAAAGAGAGGAGCAGGAGAAGATGGAACAGGAGGAGAAGATAAAGAAGGACGAGGAGATGGAGAAGGAGGAAGAGAAGAAGAAGGCAGAGTGGGAGAGGAAATAACAAAGCTATAATAAAGAAATATCCCAGTACTATTTTAATTTGCAATCTGTTACTTTGATAACACCTGACCCAAAAGCAACTTCAGTAGAAAACATTTGCTTGTCTTACACATTCTGATCACAGCCCATCCCGGAATAAGTCAGGGAGGGAGTTCAAGTAGGAACAGAGACAGGAACTGTGGAGAAAAGCTGTTTTCTTCCTTTGTTCACACTCAGCCTGTGTTCTTACACAACTCAGGGCCGCCTACCCAGGGTGGCACTGCTCACAATAGGCTGAGCCCTTCCGCACTAATCATGGATCAAGATAATGTCTCAGTCATGTCAACGGGCCAATGTGATGGAGGCAACGTTTTTGTTAAAGTCCCCTCTTCTCAAGTTTTTTTTAGTGGCTAGTTAACAAAAGCTAATCAGCACTGGTACATAGCAAAGAAACAACTAAGTTAGTCTGGTACATGGGGGCATATTCACAGAGACACTGACATATAAATTCAGATAAAAGGTTTTACTTAAGTCTTAGTGCCCAATAGAAGAGAGAATAGAAAGAACTTGTATTAACAGCCAATATTTATTGGGTGTTTACTGTGTGCCAGACACTAAGGCCTTTAAATACTTTGGTCCTTTAATTTATGACTAGGTCCTACTTTTTTTTTCTCTTGTAGTGCTGAAAACAAGCCCAGGGTCACCAAACTGTATCTCCAGTTATGAATGGGTCAAATTCATATCTCTCTTTTCTGATAAGGATTGGAGAGGCTGATTGTTCTGCTATTAGGTGGTAGATATGGTACTCAAACCCAGGTCTTCTCATGCTGATGTTCAGGAAGAAGAAATAGCATCAGCAGAGATGCAGGGAATGTAAGATACAGAGATATCCATGTAATCATTGCAAACTGAAGTATGTGGACCTGGGCACACAGAACAGAGAAGGAGAACGACAGGGCCAGGCGTAGGAAGAACAATACAAGATGATCCAGGAGACAGATTGTGCTGATTCCAGCCTTTAACTATGAGTGGGCTCAGTCATCGGTTGCTGTGCAACAAACCACTTCAAACTTGGTTTGCCTGAAACAGTCATTTAATTATGCTCAGACACTGGGCCGGTCAGGAATTCAGAGAAGGAACATTGGGATATATGTCTCTGTTCCATACAGTCTGTGGTCTCAGCAGGGAACACTCACAGTCTCAGGAATGATTTGGAAATACATGAGGGGTCTTTTGCTCATAGGTCCGGTTGTTAACATTAGTGATTGACTGTGAACTTAGCATGGAATGTTGGTCATGGCTGCTATAATAACACATGAGTTCTCTGTGTGGGCCTCTGGGCTTCTGTACAGCCTGGTGATTAAGTTCTAAACACAGGTGCCCTAGACCAAAAAAGTCACTGGACATGACATTTCACTGACTGAGGTAGCCACAAGGCTATCCTGGTTCATGTAGAGAACACACAGACTTCTCTACCACTCACTGGAAAGAGTACCAAGCAATTCATGAACATATTCTAAAACCACCACTGGGTCAGTGAGTGGATGAAGTGGGTAGTTAACTCAGGGAAGATCTTTAACATAATGGGAAGGTGATCTGACAGCATGGAGGTGACATCCATTCTTACTACGCACTCCGCATGTGAATGTACAGATGAATACGCTCCGTTCCCATAAAGCCCCCTTTGGCCTTTCTTTGTCTCATCTTTTTTCTCTCCCTTTCAATAGTTTGACTTATTTCCCTCATTTATAACCATAAAGAGAGCCAAGTTTAAGGAAGTCAGGTGGGAGTATGTCAAAGATGAAAAATACCTATAAAATTCCAACAAGTAAGTAATGAAATAATACATAACTGGAGAATGTTATATCAGAGAGGGCTGTCTTCCTAGCCTTCAGTAGTTGTCTGGACCCTTTAAGCAAGCACCACACACAATCTCTTTAATTGTTCTCAGTGTTATTTTTAAATTGCTACTATCTTTTAAAGTGACATGTTCGCAGAGTTCAACGGAACCTCCTAAGGTAAATAAACAGCTAAACCTTCAAGACAGATGGCTAGCTGCGTGTAATAATTAATTTTGTCAGCATGGCAGGCTTACCTATGATGCATTTCTGCTTTAGGAAGAATACTTAATATGACACAATCTTTATTAAGCTAAATGTTTGCAGTGAGTGGAGGACAGTAGGCTAGCCAGACAGCTGCATTTCCGAGTCATTTAGAACCCGTCACTATACACACCTGTATGGCGGTGCTTGTGTGCATCCTTAATGGGGCCTTCAAACAGTTCTTGAAAGGGCAGCCTCATGGACTCATGGAATGTTACCATCAATCCACAGGTAGTCTAGAGATATTTTTGCTTTGTTTTAGCAGTGCTGGGGATTGAATCCAGAACCTTGTGTATGACAGAAAGTTCTCTATCACTGAGCTACATTTTCACCCTCAAACTATGTACTTTCATAAGAGGAATATGCTTAAATGATTAATCCCTTCTGAAGACAAGTAAATTGAGTTCATAAAATATCTTTAAAAGTTACACGAGTACATGAAAAACTAAGAACAATGTATATTTAGGCTCACAAAAATTCTTTTGAGTTACCCATATCCATATTCTCATTATATTCCCTAAGTGCAGTTAGAGATTAGTAAAAAAAAATATATATCAGATATGAAAGAGAGGTCAAATATTAAACAGATTGGCAGCTGTCACTTCTAAGAAGTTGAAGACAACTAGGATGTAGATTATATACATATATATTATATGTATATACATATATATATAATTTGTAAGGCTTTCTGGTCTACTGAGCTATCAGGAGTCCTAGTCACATGTTCTCATTATAAGGAACACCACCATGTCTATACCACTACAAATGGACTATCCACTTTCAAACTATGAACCAACCTTGTCCTCATATAAGTCACTTAACTGGCAGATATCTGGTCACAGTGGCAAAAAATAATGATAATAACTGATACAGAGAAATAGAGTCATTGCCTTAATAAACCTGACCATGGTTTGTAGGCCCCTGAAATGGACTTGTGGAGGAATGCAGTAGTCTGCAACCGCAGGCTAGAGAAGCCCCAGAGTCCTGCAAGTAATCTTTTAATAGGCCATTCTGGTGGGAACTCAGAAATGGAGGACTTTGATAAGGGCTGTGGACAGTAAAGACTGGACTGCTAAGATTTCAGAGGCAAGCAGATCGTGTGAGGAACTGGAATAGAGGCCATTTATAGCATACTCTAATAACTAACAATCCACTGCATTCTGCCTGGATCCTGAGAATCTGAGTGGGGCTAGGTTAAAAAACAATGAGCTAATTTGTTTACCAGAGAAAATTCCAAGACAACATAACATTTAGGATAAATAGTTGCTGTTTGCTGCGTTTACACACTTACTAGTGGTAGAAGAAATACATGACAATAAGAAGTTTGCCAAGGAAAAGTTTATGTATGAAGTTCAATTTGAAGACATAAATGCAGAAATAGGGAAGAGCTTGCACCTAAATAAAGAAGTACAGGGTAGGTACAGCTAAAGAAGTTATAGTTAGCCAAGAAACTAGCACCATTTAGGAGGAACTTCTACCTGGAGTTTTCACTGAGACACTAGGACAATCATCTTGAGGTTAAGATCTTACTCATGGAAAGTTGAGTGTAGCAAATCAAATTCAGCTGAGAAACTTTTATTTGAAAGAAGGATGCCTAAAAAGACCGAGCCATCATAGTCAAAGGAAAATGGCCTCCTAGAGAAGTGTTTTGCCCAGGTTCAGGATGAAGGCGTGCAGAGGCCACTAGAGTTGGGTCCCACAGTAGCCACCTTATGGCTTGAGCTAGCAGTGTGGAAACACCTGGAGCTAGTTTTTCAGAGGTGTAAATTGCAAGGTGGGGGTGCTTATAGAGGTTTAACATGACTCCAGAGAGCTGCTGAGATCAGGCCATGTATATCAAGGTCAGGTTTCCTACACCGAATTCCCCAAGTGACCTGTGTGTGAAGATGAAGTCTTATTTCAACAGAGACCCCAGGTTGCTAAAACGTGGAACATTTTGTCATTAAACTATAGCCAGTAGAGATAGCCTGAGAGAGAGACAATGTATGCCCATGGGGTTCAGGAGTCAAGACCATTCACCAAGCTTGTGAGAGCCCAAATGATGCCATTTCAAGCCCCAGAGTCGGAATGGGAAGGTTTGCAAGATTTGGCATCCCCCTCCCCAGGTTTTTGTCTTAACTTCACCTGAATCTCTCCCTTTGCCAATATCCCTTGTTTTTAGAATGAGAATGTGTTACTCTATGCTGTTCTATTGGAAGTTTGTCCTTTGGTTTTTTTGGTTACATAGGAAATACAGCTAAGAGATTGCCTTGAGGCTTAGAGAAGACTTTGGGCTTTTAAACATGTTGATATTGTCAAGATGATGATGATGATGATGATGATGATTAACCTACTGGGTCCAGGGGCTGCAAGCTATGGTTTGAGTCTGAGATGTTCCCTTAGGTTCATTTGTGTGGATGCCTCATCCCATGATGTGCCATCTTTAGGAGCTGGAGCCTGACATAATCAGGTACAGATGGAGGGTCTGAGGTTTAATAATTTACTCCCACTTCTGGTCCACTTTCTCTTCATGAGCTGTCGAGTGCCTTGAATGCCACCATCCCTTCTCCATCCCAATAGACACACCCTTTTTAAAAGGGTCCAAAATATGCTTGATTCTCACTGAAAAGCAATCTGCTTGTATTAGTAGATAATTAACAAGGAAGTAAAAAGAATCAAGATCCATGGGAAGAGCAGAACCTCAGACAGGTACTGGTTCCTATGGTCAGCTGACTCAGGAGAGACGACTAAGAGGCTTAGAGGCGGAGCATCCTTTTGATAGATAGCATCATAGGGCTGGGAAGACAAAGCTGTAGGAAAATTTAAGGCCTGATAATCTAGGGTTGGTGTGTGTGTGTGCGCGCGTGCGCACATGTGCGCGTGCACATACTGTCCTGAGTGTATCTGAGTGTATTGGTGAAAGCCAAGCAGGGACTGGCCTGGTTAATATTTGGATGACTGACATATACTTGTATACCTCATAACATCACTTTGGTTAATGATAGATTGCTTATAGGGAGTTGGTACCACAACATAACAAGAAAGCTGAAGGTTGCTATCATTCAGTGACACTGTAGCCTTGTTTATGGTCATGACGGTAGGCATTAACAAACCTACTGTGCTTCCAGGTGTATAAGACAATCAGGGCGGGGGCCGGGGATGTAGTGTAGTTGGGAAAGTGCTTGCTATGCAAGCGTGGGAACCTGGGTTCCCTGCCCACACATTCTGACCTCTGCATGCATGTGCACATACATGAACATGAGCACATATGCAAACACACAAACACAAATATGTACAGTCCATCATAAATTATATACTTGTTTATTTACTTACTCTACTTCTTAGTCATTATTTAGGGCATATTCCCTCTGTGGATATAAAGAAGTTCACGGTGGAACAGACTTCTGCAGTGCTGGCAGCTGCCTCCTACATCTCATGTTTACAGAATCTCTTTATTGAATCATGAGGCCATGTCAAATGATTACCTAATATTATTCAGGTCTGTATATCACCAATTTGTGATGCTTTCAGGAGGACAAAATCACCCCAAAGCACATTTTCTAAATATTTCCTCATCCTTATGTAATACATGGCTCACTATCAATCCTTTTGAAATGCTTCCAAAAAGTTGAAGATAAGGGAATATTTCCTACCTCAGTCTATGAGATCAGCATTAAACTGCCACCAGAGCCAAAGAGTCTACCAACCCCCACATCTTTCCAAATGAGTTAATACCTCTTATGAATACTGACACACAACTTCTCAACAAAATACCAGCAAACCCAATTCACCCGAGTATTACTGTCTTACACATCATGATTGAATGAAGTTTTTCTCAGGAGGCAGGGGTGTTTTAAGATATGAAGATCAATCAACATAATTACATTACATTAGCAGAATGAAGTGGGAAAGGCATATGACTGTCAGTTGATAAATATAAAATATATGGCAAAATAAAATATCCTTCCATGATTCAACACTCAGCAAACTAGATTTGAAGGAAGCTACCTCATAGCTACCATTACACACAGTGGGGAATGGCTGAAGGCTGTTTCTCCAAAATCAGGAAGAAGGAGAAGGAATTGTGCCCATTTTAATCCATCTCCTATTGGAAGTACCCGACAGAGCAATTAGGTAGACAGGAGGAAGGAGCAGAATCTACATTGTAAAGGAAGATGTTTGTTTCTGGATGACAAGAGCCTGCATTTATAGATTCCTAGCTATTTTCCAGCAAAACTATTTGAAGTAATAAATGAACTTAGTAAAATTACAGGATACAATAGTGATGTGGGCAAATCAGTTGTATTTCTGTACTGTGTGAATGAATGGCAGAAAAGGAAGCCAAGAAAGCCATCCCCATTACAACTGGATCAAAAAGAAGAAAATACTTACGAATAAATTTACCTAGGAGGCAAAGGATTTATATGCTGAAAATTACAACATAGAACTAAAAGAAATGAAAGAAGACACAAATAAATGGAAAGCCATCCTGTGTTATTGGATCATAAAACTTAATATCGTGTAGATGCCAGGACTACTCAAGGTGATATAAAAATTCATTAACATCCCAATAATGGGATATAGAATCAGACAAATCTGTCCTAAAATTCACATCAAATCTCAAGAAATTCCCTATAGAAAGAGAACAGTGTTGGTGCTATTACACTGTCTGATTTAAATTTCAGCACAAAGCTACAGTGATAAAAAAAACAACATGGTACTGGTTTAAAGACCATGAACTCCAGAGCTGCTACTGATTTTCAGAAAGGGTCTGAATCCATGCAGTGGGGAGAGGGTCATGTTTCCAGCCAGTAGTGCCAGAAGAACTGGGGAGCGACACATGCAAGAATGAAGTTGAGCCCTTCTCTATACCAAACACAAAACTTAGTTTAAATGAATCAGATCAGTGGTTGTGTTTTGCAGCTTGGTATTCTTTGCCTTTTATTTAAAATCCACTAATGAGTGATTACATCCCCTGCTTCTCTTTCTGGGTTTGTGATACCTCACTCAGGAGGATATTATTCAAATCCATCTGTTTGCCTGTGAATTTTAGGATAGCATTTTTTTTTTCCTACTGCTGAGTAGTATTCCACTGTGTAGATGTACCACCGTTTTTTAATCCATTCATCAATTGAGGGGCATCTAGGTTGTTTCCAGGTTCTTGCTATTACTAATAATGCTGCTATGAACATAGTTGAGCTAATGCTTTTGGGGTGCAAGTGTGCATCTTTTAAGGTATATGCCCAATAGTGGTATTGCTGGGTTCTTGGGGAGATTGATTCCCAGTTTCCTGAGAAACCACTATATTGCATTTCAGAGTGGCTGAAAAAGCTTACATTCCCACCAACAATGGAGGAGTGTTCCCCTTGCTCCACATCCTCTCCAATGTAGGCTATTATCTGTGTTTTTAATCTGTTACTTCTTTGGTTATAGTTACACCAAGGTATTTAATGCCATTTGCAATTTGGGATCTGAAGCACCTTGGACTAGCACCTTGGAGTCCATTCCCTCCAGAGGAACATCTAACCCAGTCTTGATATTAGGATGAGGAAATCGGACTTGTCTGGAGAAGATACTGAACTAATCCACCTTGTAACCTCCTGCCCTTTCTGGGGAGAAAATGAGGTGATGAGGAGAAGAGAGAGTGACCAGGATGGGTCGGGAGGGGGAAGGGAGTTTGAACAAGGGGATACATGGATAAAAAATGAGACTTTATTTTATAAAAAGAAAATAAAGTCCTTTTTATCCATGTAAAATAAAAATAAATAAATGAATGAATCAGATCTAAACACGAGAGAAAAATTCTTATGACACAAGCCAGGCTGTGGTGGTGCCTGCCTGTGCTTTTAATCCCAGCACTCAGGATACAGAGGCAGACAGACCTCAGTGAGTTCAAAGTCAGCCTGGTCTACAAAGTCAGTACCAGAATAACCAAGACTACAGAGAGAAACCCTGTCTCAAAAAAACCAAAACAAATAAAATAAAATAAAAAACAAAATAACACAAGGGAAAACCTCATGATGTTGGATTTGGCAATAACCATTTTGAAACTGACTACCAGAAACACAGAAATAGCAAAATAGGTGAAAAAGTTGGTGCACCAAGGTACACTATGAAAAGAATGAAAGCACAACCATGAGGTTTAAAGCAAAGCTGTATCCACTGTGGAAACCATGCCATTTGATTCATTTAGTCCAGCAATTCTTTCTTCAGGAAGATACCAGTCATGACAAACAGCTGTAAGGAAGTATCAAGGACTGTATGGCCTTAAAAGATAAGCCAGGAGTGGAGTGGTGATGCATACCTGTACTCCAGTACTGTGGAAGCTGAGACAGGAGGATTCCTGTGAGTTTGAGAATTCTTTGGGCAACTCAGTGAGTTCCAGGCCAATCAGTGATGCATATCAAGACCCTTTCTCAGACAAACAAATGGGATTATATTCTCTCACTGATTTGAAGGTTGAAAGTCTTAGACCAGATTCCCAAGGAGGAGCTTCCTGCCTTGCAGACAACCCCCTTCTTCCTAAAGTCCTTCCTCTGGGTGAATAAGGGATGTTAGGGAGAGCTCAAGAAAGAGTGTTGTAGAGAGCCGTGTGCGTCCATGCCCTAAAGATGGCACTGGATCCAGCCTCCACCTCCCAGTTGGTGAGGTTCCTCAGTGGTAAACAACTCCATATATGGTTAAGGCTAAAGATGTGGCTTGCTTCCGCGTACCTGAACCTATTGGTGGTGCCCACGTGGCTCACTAGGATTGGTTGCCCAGAGGGTATTTAGCTACTAGCTAAATTGGTTGCGCGCGACAGAGTGTTCCACCCACTGACATATTTTTAATAAGGGCACTGTTGGGGCTGGAGAGATGGCTCAGTGGTTAAGAGCACCATCTGCTCTTCCAGAGGACCCGAGTTTGATTCCCAGCACCCACATGGCAGCTAACAACTGTCTGTAGTTCTAGTTCCAGGCAAATAAATAAATAAATAAAGTTTAAAAAAAAAATAAGGGCACTGTTATCAATAAGAAAATATATAACCCCACCACCTTTTCATATTCATTAACTGAATCACTTCCCCATCTCTTCATATACTCACATTTGGGATGATTTTACTATACGAGTTCTGGAGATACCAGCAATCTGTCTATGAGAAAAGAATTAAAAACAGTAACTCAGGCACTTGCACAGTGTCATTTACAATAGTTAAAAAGTAGAAACGAGCCCAATAGAATAGACAAGGACTTTACAATGAATCACACCCCCAGCACAAGAGTTGAAATAGGTTTATGAAACACTCTTGACTCCCCATAAACCCAGGTTCTGCAAGAATTCAGCCAACCAAATATTGAAAATATATGGAAAACTAATGCATCTGTATGGAGCATCTACAGAAAGTCTTCATATTGTTCCCTAGATAGTAGAATACAATAACTATTTACATAACAATTACATTGCATTAGATTTTATGAGTGCTGTATAGATGGCTTAAAATATGGGAGAAACATCTGTGTGTGATATATGCAAATGTAATCCCACTTTATACAAGTCATTTGCATATCTGAAGATGGTTCTGGAACCAATCTCTATAGATACCAATGAGACCCTGAATATCTCAGTTGTAATGTTTTCTTTTTTTTTTAAAGATTTTTTTTTTATTTATTATGTATACAGTATACAGAAGAGGGTACCAGATATCATTATAGATGGTTGTGAGCCACCATGTGGTTGCTGGGAATTGAACTCAGGACTTCTGGAAGAACAGTCAGCACTATTAACCTCTGAGTCATCTCTCCAGCCCCAATGTTTTCTTTTTTAAAAGGAATAAAACTTCAAGAAACTTTTAAACCTTGAAAATATCTTAAACGACATGAGCAAGGCACCAAAGGATTAATATAGTCTGACTCTATTTATATAAGATATAGGAACCTAGGCAAATTCATAGGGTCAGAAGTACAATAGGGGTTATCAGAGGTGGAGGCAGGTGGTAGGTAGATATGGTTTAATAGGTATCAGCTTTGCATTTGGAATAATGAAAAGTCCTGGAAATGGAGAATGAAGGTGATTGCACATTATAGTAGGTGTGCATAATGCATGTAATTGCACACTTTAAATAGTAATGCTAAATTTTTGTTTTATATGCTTTGCCACAATAAAAAAGAGAAAAAAAAACCCAATTAGGTTGATAACGCAGGCCTATTTAGATGAATACTGACCGTTAAAGAATAATAACACTTTCTTAAGGTCTTTGAATATTCATGTTACAACATATGACAGCAACAGCATGCAATTCAGGTGGAGAAAAGTGGGATTAGAAATCATTACATTGTCTAAGAAAATGGCAGTAATATTAAGCAATATTAGATTTTATTATGTCTAGGATGCATATTATGATCTCTGTTAAGCACTAAAAATGAAAGTATATAAACTTTTAAGATAATGGTGAGGGGAATTGAATAAAAACCATACTCAGTTATTTAGACAGAAGGGAAAATGAACACACAAAGCTAGAATGATAAAATGATTGATTCAACCCAAAGCATATTATATTTACATTAAATATATGGGGATAAAATTCTTCACTTAAAAGATGAGTGTCATTGGGTTGGCTCAAAAGACAATAATTCTGTGCTTTTTTTTTTAATTAGAGATACAGCTAAGACATAAGGGATAGAAATTTTGCAGAGGAATGTGATTAACATCTGACAAGATCATAAGGCTATTCAGAAAGCATTAACTGGAGAGGAGTGGGATATTTCTCAATGAGAAGTTTAATCTACAAGAAAGATAATTTAATTTTTTCATACACTTTCTATTATAGCTCCAAAGACACAAATCAAAATTGGTCACAATATAAGGAAAAATAAAATGTTCCATAGTCACAGTGAGAATTTTCAACCCATCGGTTTTAAAAACAAATAAAACAATTAGTGAACTTGTTTGTACCAGTTACTATACAACCAGTTTGTAATAAACATCAGTAAGACTATAGTTAATTAGACCACACAATTAAGGAACTCGATATGATTGCTTATATAAAACAATGAATTCAACAAATATGGAAAACAAATCCTTTGCTCATCATTCACAAAGAATTAATTCCATGCTCACCATAGAATAAATCAAAATTTCATGATGTCCAAAGGACTGGAATCCTATGGAATATATTCTTTGATCAATTTTTTTTTAATATTTATTTTTATTTTATGTGAATTGGTGTTTTGCCTGCATATATAACTGTGTAAGGGTGTCAGATCTTGGAATTACAGACAGTTGTTAGCTGCCATGTGGATGCTGGGAATCGAACTCAGGTCCTCCAGAAGAACAGTCAGTGTTCTTAACTGCTGAGCCATTTCCCCAGCCCATCAAATTTTAAGTAAAATAGGAATTACTGAATGAAGTATGTAGCTCAGCTTCAGAAGCACTAAAATAATAAATAAAAACAGGAACAAGATCTTAATTAAGATTGTCATATATTGAAGGGTGGAGGTATGGCTCAATGGTTAAGGTCTTCTGGTTTAGTTTCCAGTATCTACACTGAGGTTCACAACCAGTTTCAGGATCTGACACCCTCTTCTGGGCTATGCAAGCAGCAAAAATGCATATAGAACATACAGACACACAAACACACACACAAAACTAAAAAAAAAAAATCTTAAAGAGATTTCCTTATATTTTTTAAAAAGATAAACTTCTTAGACTTTCTCTAGCTCGGCATTGAGGTCTTTATCTGGACAGCAGCTACAGATTTTAGTCATGTCCAGGGGATTTGTTCATGGTTATTTACAGCAGGATTTTAATAAGATACTTTAAAAATTGTGTGTGTGTGTGTGTGTGTGTGTGTGTGTGTGTGTGTGTGTGTGCAATGGTACAGGTATGGGTGTCAAAGGACAACTTTTGGGAGTCTCTCCTACCTTGTTTTGAGGCAGAGTCTTTGTCTCTGCTGCCACACTGTGTATACAAGCTGACTCTCCTGTCTCCATCTTCCATTTTACTATAGAAGTACTGGGATTACAGATGTAAACAGGCACATCTGGCTTTTTAAATGTGCGTTTTTAATGTCAAACTCAGGTCATCAGACTTGCACCACAGCCCTTTCATCTGCTGAGCCCTCTCCCTGGTCTCTAAGACCCTTCTTTGTCATGATGAATTGCCTAAGGCTGTGGTGACATGTTATATATTTAATAAAACCAGTCTAGAATATCAGAGAAGAAATCCTCCCACAGCCAATCCAGGAGGACCAGGGAGTGGTAACTCACACTAATCCCAGTGGATATGCGTTTCAGACCAGCTTGGTTTACAGAGGGAGTTCCAGGCTGCCAGGAGGCAGGGGTGGTGCCTTACCTTTAATCTCATAGCTCCAGAGACAGAGATTGCTCTGTGTTTCTGTGAGTTCAAGGCTAACTACAAAATAGTAGTATCCCATGCCTTTAATTTTAACCTGGGTGAAACAACTGGGCGAAGAAGGTTAGTTAGGTTTAGGAAGACAGATTATGCAGTAGAAGTGACGAGGAGCAAGACTGAGGAAGCTGGAAGATGGCTGGGTGAGATTTGACTGTGGTGTTTCCTCTTGATAGACCTTAGAGTCAGGGTACTATCTTCGGGAAGGGGGGCCCAAGAACCCAAACTCCAGTCCAGTTGATGCAAATAGCAAGAGGATTTATTTCGTCTGTACATGCGGGCTACCTCCCTGCCTCGGGAGCAAGGGAGTAGCAGCGATTAACAATCTCATATCTCTTTTAAAGGCTAAAAACCATAAAATCACCATAGCAACTGGGGCAATACATAATTGATCACTTTAAAGCTCATATTAAAATTATAAGGTTGCTCACAATAGTCATGGGGTTGCCTTAAGGTCAGCTGGTTAGGGGGTTTTTACAATCGAGTGTTGGTCACAGCTATTCTGCTTGGAACTTCTGGTATTTTAATCACAGGGTCAACCATTTTGTCCTAATGGTCATCTGAGTTGATTACGGCTATCTGGGCTGGGTCACTCTGTTTCCTGGGACAGACTTTTAGACTTTTAGTTCCTTGTTCTCATGGGGGGATGCTCTGCCGAATACCTGAACTGAATGCCTGGGTCAGGCCCTAGAACCCAGGGTCCTTCACTCTCTTTGATATTTCAGCCTTTCCCCTATATCTGGCTCTGAGTTTCTTTTAATACAACCAGAATTCGTGCAACATAAGGCCTTATCATGTGACCAGGTGTCTGTTACATGGCAAACATATTTATATAGGTAAATGTCCTAGTACCTCTTGCCTGGTCTACATCTAGCTTCTTTCTATCAAGGTAAACAGGCTCTAAGAGATCCCTGAGCAGCAGAGGTTACCATGTCAGATATACAAGTTAGGTGAGACACAGGAGAGGAAATCTAACAAAGCACACGAAACAACAGAAGTAGCACATTACTTATACAACCCTGTGCCCCGGCCAGCAGGGTCTTCAACGTGGACCTGAAACTGGGGGTGAGACAAACAGGAACACAGAGGAATTTCCATACAAGCTTTGTCACACTTTATTCTTCCAGCCATCCTTTAAATAGAATCTCAGAGTGTGTAGAATGCACGTAGCTGGGAGGAAGGGGAGGGTTATTGAAAAAAGGTGGCAAGCCTAAGAGGAGAGGTAACAGACAGGGTAGAACTGATATGGAAATCTATCTGTTCTCAGTTGAATGCCTGGAGAATGTCACCTGCTGGTCTGAGAGGATCAAAGGAAGTCACCTGGATTCATAGCCTAGCTTAAAACAACAAGGGGTGTAGTCTTCTGGCTGGTTATCTAGGGTGTAAACTGCTGGTAAATGGCTAGCTGTAGAAGCTAACTTACAAACTGAAAAAATGGCTGTTAGGCTTTGGTTTCCGACAGCCCTGCAGTGCCAATAGGAAGCAGGAGCTTAAGATATAAGCACAAATTTTACTTGTAGCATAAGGGAGAGAATTGGGAGAGAGTCCTAACCTTTTTGAGGTCCAAAATGTCACCCAAGCAGATTTCCTATGGGAAATTCTAATTGCTGAATACAGAGCAAGCACTCAGGAGTCTTGGTGTGGACACATATGTGACTGAAAAGGATGTCACTGTTTTCTGTCTGCTTGCTATGGGAGCAGCAAGTCAAGTCGGCTGGATTTGCATAGTCATCACGAGGTGTATGTATAAGAGAGATAACTGGACTGGCCATCCGGGGGAACCAGAAGATAGAAAACTAAACAGTACAGAAAACGTGAATTGCTTATGGCATGAGAAAGATATAGCATGACTAAGATTTGTTTATGGCATGAGAAAGTTAAGCTTGTTCTTTGAACAATTTATAGGGTAATATAAGATTATCAGGTCTTACTATCCTTCTAAATGACCACAAAGAATAAATCACAATTGAAATTATAAGAAATGTTGAGACAGAAACAAACAAACGAAAATTCATCAAAATGTGTGGGATACAGCAAAGACAATGATAAGAGAATTTATAACATTGAATACATAAGAAGAAGAAAGTTCCAAAGTCAATCAAATAAATGTCATTGTTGGAAACTTGAAAGGGAACAGAGCTATATCTATAAACATTCGGGGCTTGAGACAGAAGGACTGAGATTCTGAGGCTAGCCTGGGCTACATATCTATCTCCAATAACCAAAAGCAGCAGCAACAATACATTAAGTTAAAAACCAAATCAATAAAATCTAGAACAGAAATTCAATAGAGAAAAAACAATGGAAAAAATAACAGTTCTCCAGAAAAATCAATAATATGATAAACCTCTAGCTAGGCTGAGAATAAGTGTGTAAGATAAATAAGTATAATTGAAGGACCCTGAGTTCAAAAGCCCACCCAGACATTCAGTTCAAATACTCAGCAGAGCACTCCCTATGAGAAAAACAAACTAAATAGCCATAATCAACTCAGATGACTATTAGGACACAATGGTCGAACCTGTGGTTAAAATGCCAGACCTTCCGAGCAGAATAGCTGTGACCAACACCTGGTTGTAAAAAGATAAAACCCTTAAGAGCTCTCGGAAAAGCCCCCAGCTGACCCTAGGGCAACCCCATGACTATTGTAATCAACCTTGTGATTATTGTATAACCTTTAAAGTGACCAATCATGTATTGCCCCAGTTGCTATGGTGATTTTGATTTTGTAGTTTTTTTGGGTTTTTTTTAGCCTTTTAAAGGGATATGAGATTGTTAATCGCTGCTACTCTCTTGCTCCCGAGGCAGGGAGGTAGTCCGCCTGTACAGACTAAATAAATCTTCTTGCTATTTGCATCAACTGGACTAGAATTTGGGTTCTTGGGGCCCCCCTTCCCATGAGGATAGTACCCTGACTCTAGGGTCTATCATAATATCAGGAATGAAAGAAGGGCCATCTCTACTGGTCCCACAGATGGACAGAACAGTAAGGGTAGACTTTGAGGTTTCAAAAGCCAACACCATTCCCAGTTAGACTCTCTCTCTGCTTCATGCCTCAACATGTAAACTCTCAGCGACTGCTCCAACACTATGCCCGCTGGGCTGCTGGGCTGCTGGGCTGCTCCTCACCATGATGATCACAGATTTGGTTACCTTCTGGCACTGTAAACCCCAAATTAAGTGCTTTTTAAAAATAATCTTGCCTTGGTCATGATGTTTTGTCATCGCAATAAAACTGTAACTAGGACACATACCATCTATTATGGTGGTTAGTAACCACTTTTTAAATTTTGGGTGGGTTGGTGTGGTGTATGTGTGTATACACAAGTGTGTGTGTGTGTGTGTGTGTGTGTGCACGTGTGGAGATCAGAAGTTGATGCTAGATGTCTTCCCCTACTGCTTTCCACATTACTTTTTGCAGTAGGGTTTCTCCGTGACCTGAAGCTAGACTGGCCCGTCAGGGAGTCTGTAGGAGTCTCCTGTCTCTGAACATGTTCCACTCTCCATTCCAACACTAGAGCATCAAGCATTTACCATTGTGACTGGCTTTTACATGGGTGCTGGATCTGAATGCAGGTCCCTCAGGTTTGCACAGCAAACCCTGTACCCACTGAGTCATTTTTTTCTGAACATTTGAAAGGTAGCTGAATGACCCAAAGCATGAAATTTACATAGTGCTTTGAAGACTTACTGTGAAAATATTTTAGATGAGCTATTTACATACTAATAATATGTTTAAATGGAATATTTTGGATATATAGAACTAATGAACTGAATGCTTAACATCAGCTTCACCTTTTAAACCTTCTCTAATGTGGTCATTAGAAAAAATTAAATTATACATATGACTTGACCCACATTATACTCATTAATGCTGATCAAAAGCTAGAACCTACAAGTTTGTTTTTTGAACTTTTTTTCCCACAGCAGTAACTATAGATGCGTGCATTGTGAGGCAAACACAAGATCATTTAACCTAAAAGCTGTAGACTGAACTCTTCAAACGTCCATCAACAAGAAAAAGAAAAATCAGCTGTACTGTGGTTGAAACATGAAATCCAGCTCAGCAATAAAAATGAATCAGTCACAGCTCCAGGCTACAACACAAACAGCACTACGGCATTGTCAAAGAATTCATCTCATTGATCCTATTTGTACAGATTTTTTTAACAGGCAGAAGAAACTACAGTATTAGAAATCAAAATGATAGGTAAATTTGGGGAGGCTTTGGGGAATTCACAATGTCCTGTGACATGACCTGTGGTGATGATGTGGACAGAGGAGTTACTTCACTGAGACACACTTATGCAAACCATGTCCACTTTTCTGTATGTCATTCTTTACACTAAAAATTAGAAGGGGTTAGTGAGGCTTCCAGCAATTTATTACAAATGACTTTTGTAAGTGGAGGCCTTCCTGGAAATGAAGCTTCTGCTGTTGATCTATCTATGGAAACTGCAGAAAAGCACATTGAACAGTTTCTTTTAAGAGCATCTTCTGTCCCATAAGGAAATGCTGATTTTCCCTAATCAAGGTCTGACACTCTAATTTAAGTGTTGTTGTTTTTTTTAAACCTCTGTTTGCTTGTAAAACTTGGCACTACAGGCCACATTCTGAAAATTACCAGTCATTTTTGTTTTCTTTTGTAGTACTTAAAAGGTTTGAACCTCGAGCCTCAGGCCTGCTATGCAAACATTACCACTGAGCTATACCCTCAGTCCTCACGCCTTCCCTCTTTTAGACATGGTCTTACTTAGTTGCTCAGGCTGACCTTGAACTTGTGACCTTCCCACCTCAATCTCTTCAGTAGCACCTGTTCTAGCATCAGTTATGTTTTTAAAAGTAAAATGTAGAGCCAAAGAGCTGAAAAATTTAAAGAGACATGTAGCAGAATGAGCCAGAATTTGTGTGAATTTCATGGGAATGCATATATGCACAGTGTATGCAACATAAAAATGCAATCTATTACACATCATTTTGAGTGCTTTATGCTGATAGTTTGCCCATCTCAAGTTATTCAGTAGTTAATGATCTAAAGTCAAGAGTTCAAGAGGCATACCTAGCTAATAGAAAAACCAGGGCAGATATTAAAAACTATTTTCCCCAGCCACTTATTTTTTTCAAGTCAAGAGGCTGCTTTTCTGCTCCATGTTCCTGTCTCCACACTGATATATCTCGTTACCCTGTATTATCCCATTGCATACATGAGAAAAGCCTTTAGTGGCAAATGTGACACCCTTACTTACTTTAGATTCAGCATCCTTGCCAGAATGATGCCACACACCTGTAATCCAATGTGTTAGAAGCTCACTGATGTAGAATTGTGAGGTTGAGGCCAGCGTGGATTACAGAACAAGACCATACTTCAATAAAATAAAATTCAAGATGAACAACAATAAAACTAAACAAACATACCTTCATTCCTTTATTGTGCAGCATCAATTTCTGTGTATTCCTATTATCTCTCTAACCACACTGCAGCATCCCTGCCAGATCCCTATTTGTTTGCCTCCAGCCACCCCACTATGCCTAAGACATACAGATACACAATGGCTATCCATAATAAGCATTTGCTGAATCAAGAGAACAAGCAAACATCTGGCCAATACTTCACAATTGAATGATATTTCATCATTACAAGGCTATGATGAACCCAGACTCCTGTGTCAGACTGACCTCAGTATGAATTTGGCCCCTCCATTTACTGTGTGTTGCTAGACGCATTACCTAAGCCGAGTCTCTCTTGATGGATCTGATAGTACCAGATGTACTGCATGAGATCACTGTGAGGATTAAAGGGAAAAATCGATGTAAAACACCTTCAGCTGCAGCTGATACAAGGAGAATTCAGAAAGCAGTTAAGACTGCTCTTAGGGTATGGTGAGTCCTAAATCAGAGAACCAACTGGTCAACCAGGCCAGCTGCTCCAGGAATTACCATACATTGTTAGAACAGATTCTGCTTTTGTTTAACCCACTTTAACCACAAGGAGTTTGTGAGAACTGACAAAAAATATCTCCAATTTTCCCTAAAGTCTTCTCTTTCTTTCCTTTCTCCTCTGACACTCCCTCCCTCCCTCCCTCCCTCCCTCCCTTCCCCCCCTCCCTTTTTTCTCCCCTTCCTTTCTTAGACAGGGTGTCACTCTGTAGCCCAGACTAGCCTCAAACTCATGATAATTCTCCTGTTTCAGCCTTCTGAGCACTAGGATTACAGGCATGTATCACATACCCAGCCTCATTTTTTCCTTATTATTAGGTTGAATCTTATGGAACTGCTGTTTGTGGATCAAAATGATAAAATATACTATTTCTAATGAAATGACTCCATAGTTGTCTTTTTAGTACTTTTTCCTTTCTTCTTGGACCAGTGTCTACTTATCCTTCCTAGACGATGACACTTTAGGAACAATGGGGAATTGATGAATTACACAAAACTCACTACAACCTCCTTGGAGGCCCACATAGCATCGGCCTAGCTTCTGCCTCCACTGAAGATTACATTCTCGTAACAAACAAGACATCCAAACATCCAATGTGCAATTTTCTATCAAGAAAGATAGAAGCATTTCAATCAAATGGCTTAGCAGAAGCATTTCTACAAAGAAAGATACAAAAACATTTGCTAGTGAGAGTGTCACTGCCCACTAGAAGTTTCTGTGCTGATAAAATATTCCATATGTGAGCTATTCTATGTGATAGCCAATAGCTACATGTGATTATAGCGCTCAGTGATGCTAGCATCATGTGAATAGGGAAGCCTTAATTTGACTTAAGTTGCGGTGTGTGTGTGTGTGTGTGTGTGTGTGTGTGTGTGTGTGTATGTGTGTGTACACAGGCATGTTGGTTGGTTGGCTAGTGTTGAGATTCTATCAGAGTGTTGGACAGCATGGCAAAGAGCATACAATGGATCTACATCCTTAGCCCTTCATTTTATTTTTATTTTTTAAATTTTTTGAGACAGGCTATCATGTCACCAAAACTGGCTTCAAACTCACTAAGGGCAGCCTTGAATGCCTGATGCTCCCCACTACACTCTCAGTTACTGGTGATTCAGGTGTACAGTAAGTACCATGCCTGGGTTATGTGGTGCTGGGGGTTGAATCCAGCGCTTGCTGCACCTGCGTGCTGGCCAGGCATTCTAACAACTGAGATATACTCCAACTCTCTGATTTTAATTAAAATAAAATTAAATAGCCACATCTAGCTAGTGGCTAGTAGACTGAATGGAACAGCTGAAGAATAACGGAAGACAGGCAAGGGATGAGGTTGGGAAAGTCAGCACATTGTAAAGAACTCCAAGGAGCACGCTGCTGATTGTGGGCTTCGTGCTCAGATGAAGAAGGGCCACTGGCAGTCTCAGGAAGGGTTTTAAGCTCCAGGGACTGATACAATCTGATTCAAGTTTAAAAACAGGAGTCTAGCTGCTGTGAGGAGATAGAGAGAAGATGTGTACAAACTTTAATCTTGAAGCTTGTTCTCTAAGGAGACTCTCACATTCAATATCTATGCGTGTATTTCTAGTCGTAGCAACAGAATTGGTTAATACTAATAAATTATAGCTCTTACTTTGCCTGGTTGCCCACAAGTTACCTATCTTCCTAAGTATTTGCAAGTGTCCCCTAAAGAACTTCAACACATAAGCCAGTTTGTCATCTGGGTATTTAGGCAGAAGTATGTGAGCAGAGTATCAAGAGGGCAGGTCCTTGCCCCTGGCCTTCCTTCTGTCCTTACCTCACTCTGTTCTTCCCATGATCCTCCAGTTCACTTCTCTTTGTACGGTCCTCCTTACTGAGGCTGCTTTTAGCCATGGTCCTGCCTGTCACTCAGACTCTCAAGTTGTCATCTTCTAAGGTACCAGTAAAGTGCTTTCCAGGCCTGGAGGCACCCACCTCTCTGAGTTCTCTAAGCCTGCTCACTGCCTGACTCACTGTCCTTAGAACATATTCCTTAACCAGGCCCTTCTCATGTCTTCCTCCAGCCTAAGTCCAACCTATGAGACAATACAAAACAAAAGAAAGTGACCAATTTAAGTCCCTGGAGATTGAGGATGGCAAGTTACACTCATACTCATCTAATTTTTTCCTTCTCTCTAGTAAAATATCAATATATACATATGCATGTTCATAGCATTCCCCACATTTTTCTGGACACATGCTATGCATAAGCACATAGACTTTGTATATAGAGATCTCTGAAACTCCCAGAGTTTCCACTCATGTATCTGTGCAAAGCTGAGTCCTCGGGATCAGCCTGTACCATTCCTATTCCATAGGCAGTGTCTTGTGAAGAAAGTAACAAAAGCAAACAGCCTAGCAGTCAGGTATGAGGCTTCCAGGGCTGAGGCTATGCATGGCTTGGTGTTAAGCATATGTTCTTTGGAGCTAGCATGGCATGGCTTCAAGTGTCAGCCTGGCCATTTTGACTAAGTAGGTGGTCTTCAGCAGATCAATTGACTCCCGACTTCAACTTTCAAGTCTACAAAATATCTCCTTTAGGAGGTTTGCAGGAGGTTTTTGTTTGTTTGTTTGTTTGTTTTTGATTTGTTTTAAATCTCATGGGTTTCATAGCTATGTCTATGAAAGCACTCAGTAGGTACAAGCTGTAACGGCGCTGAAAGTTTCAGATGCCACAGGATTGGAGGAGGCAATGAACAAAGGTCAAACTGTCCTCACGCCTAGATGTGTATGTAGTATAGAGAATTTCCAGGGCATTTTATAGATGAGGTCAGTGAAGTCAGGGACAGGCAGTGTCACAAATAGTGAGGAGTCACACAGCCAGGCCAAGATTGCAGGTGTGTTTGGCCAGGTTCAGTCCAGGGATCCTTTCTCCATTTCTCCATCCTTTGTGGCAAGTGATTGGTCTTTGGACCTGGGGGGTGCTCCCTTGGTGCACTAGTAAGAAAAGCAAGCAGACAGGGTGCATTTCTGATCAAGTCTGGGTGCATAGCGCCATTCCGGTTGCCGTGGCAACCGCAGCTTGGTCTAGGAGGCTCGGTACCCGGCCCCTCCCAATCACGCAGCGGACGTGACACGTGCGGCAAGGTCACGTGTTGTTGTTGGGGTGCCCCCCAAAAGCTGCTTCCGGGTCAATGCAGGACACTGGGTTCTGGCGGCCGGAGAGGGGGTCGAGGTGAAGCGGAGCCGGGCCGGGGCCGGCCGGGAGCAGGCCGGAGGCCGAGTGGCGGCGACGGCGGTGGCTGGGCAGGCGGAGACGCAGCCTGAGAAGCCGCCGCCTCCCGGGCCGAGGGGTGAGTGTAGCTCAGCCGCCGCTCTGCTGGGGCCAGAGGCCCGAGACGTGCTCTCCTAAGGGGAACAGTGGGGTTAGGAGGCCAGGCCTGGGACCCCGGGAGGACGGAGCATTCATAGGGGGAGGTTGGGCAGCGGGCCAGGATGCTCCCAGACTCCCTGAGGCCTGGAGTATGGAGGATGCTCCCTTGGTAGGAAACTTAGCTTTGAATCACTGAATCAGGAAAACGTGTGTCCCCATTTATAAGGTTTGGTGTCTTCCTGGAAAAGAGCAGACGTTCCTATATTCCTGGGTCACTAGGCCTGCCCCTTCCAGAACTGCTCAAAGCATGTAGTTTGAAAGAAATTTGGGGAGCATTTATTTGCCCCAAGTTGTAGTAAGATTGGGAGCTGCCACAGGACCCCCCATCTTTTCCTGGGAATGATGTGGAAGGATCTGTGTTGAGAATGGAGTGTACAGGATTCTGGGACTGCTAATTGGAAGACAACCTGGGATTTAAGGAAGGGAAAAGTTGCCCCTGAGGGACAAGGCAGCGGCTGCTGGAGTTGTAGTTGAGGAAAAGTTGATTGGAAGGAGTTGAACTGTTGACAGACAGAGAAGGAAGGAGGAGCTTCACTCCAGGGTTGCTTAGCTACACTAGTTTGTAGGCACACCTTAGGGCTGGCAGGACCTCCAGGCCAGCTAAGGGCTTGGCTGGGACTTGGCCTGTTTTCTCTATTTTTGTGTGGGTTTTCTGTGTGTGTGCCAAGGAGCTCTTAAATAGGTTTCTATGGGTCGGTTCTGAGCAGTTGGAGAAGGGAAGCAAGGCCTTCCTGGCCAAACACAAGCTTGGCTCGGCTCGCCTCTGCTGTGTTCCTTGTGTTTGTACCTTTTGAATAGGTTTCCATTGGCTCATCTTGAGTAGAGGGCTTGAGCAGGGCCTGAGGATTAAGTATGGTTAGTCAGCCTGGGTCCTTGGGCTATAGATCTAGTTCTCTACAGAATGAATTTCTAACTTAAGAAAAACCAAAGACCTCACAGTAATAAGGTCATTCTGCTCTAGTACATACACTTACATATGAATGAAAAGTTTCACAAAGCAGTGTTTTTGTGTGTATGTATTTTGTTTTGATACAGGCTCCCTTAGTATGGTTGGCTTTGAACTCATTGTATCTCCTTAGTGCTGAGCTCAAAGGCATGAGGCACCATGTCTGGCTTCAGACAGCAGTGTTTATTCTTATTGGGAGCCTTCTTATTTCTGTAATATTCCGCTTTCTTTTATTGGAAAGAAAAATGCTGACTGGATTCTACAAAATCGATTCACAGGTCACAAACTGTGGTTAGAAAAAGATGTCATTTTTAAGCATATTTCTTTGGTCAATCAGTGTCTCTATACTGTAAACTTCTGGAGCTCAAGCATCCCTTCAGGTCTGTGTGCTCTTCAGATGGACAGCTGAATACTTCCATTGGCTAGGTGTTACCAGGTATTTGACCCATTTACTAAAGTACCGTAATGCTAATTTTTGATGAAATTGGGTGCAAATTTATCTTTTTTTTTTTCTGTGCCTGAGAAATACATCAGGCCTAGTTCCATTGAATCACTTTATCTTATGTCATGCTTAACAGCATTTTATTTTTTTTGTTCCAGTATTAACAGCTGTGGGGGGCTAGAGAGAGCCACTGCTTCCAGAGTTTAGTCCCCAGCATTTATGTCAGGGGCTCACAGCTGCTAGCAGCTTCAGTTCCAGGGGTCTGTACTTCCTCTGGCCCCTGTTGGCACCTGTGTCCATGGCATGTACTCACACAGCTATACCCACACACATACATATAAAAATAAAATTAATCTTTAAAAAGAAAGGAATTTAAAAAAAGACTGATTTGCTTTTGTGCTGTTGGATGCCATCTCAAACTCTTTAGTAGTTTTTAGATGATGGACTTGCTTTCCATATGCATAAGGGTATAAAGCTCATGTGTTGGTATACATTTTAAATGATCAGAAACTGAGTATAACCTTCAGTTGGAATACTAAATTTCTCCCATAGTGATACTTCTTAAATGTTTACAATCTAGCTGAACAGCTGGGTGGTAGCTCAGTAGGTGAACAGCTTACCATGTCCAAGAGAGGACCTGTGTTCCCTAGCACCCTCCTAAAGAAGCTGGGTTCACTGGCATACCTGTAAATCCCAGCACTGGGGAGTCAAGACAGGAAGATCCCAGGGGCTGAATCAGTGAGCTCCAGTTTGATGAGAGACTGTCTCAAATATAAAGAAGCTAGGTGACATCTTCGCCAACCTTCATACAAGTGTACACATCTGCAAACACATGCACATCCACACAGAATAGATGAAATCTTTAGAAAAACTGTAAAACACTATTAATTCGTTTTTGTTGTTAAACAGGGGATTAAAAGCATGTGCCACCCCTCCAGCCAGTATTAATTTTTAATAAATGTTGATGGATGTTGGTGAGCAAAGCAAGAGGCTCTTCATGTATTGTTGCTGTCTTTGAAAGTTGTCACATAGCCTGTTGCTGTGGGACACAGTGTGATGAGTCTATCTCTGTCCCACCAGCCAGCTTTCAAATAATGACATGGAGACTTCTTATTAATTATGAAAGGTTGGCCTATAGCTTAGGCACGTTTCTAACTAGCTCTTATAACTTAAATTAACTAGTTTATATTAGTCTACATTTTTCTATGAGGCATTTTACCTTTCTTTCATTCTGTATATCCAACTCCCTCCATGTCTCGTTGACATCTTCTATGTGCTGACTATCTCCTATTTCCTCTCTCTGCTCTGAAGTCCTGCCTATACCCCCTGTATACCTACGGGCTGCTTAGCTCTTTATTAAACCAGTCTCAGCAGTGTATCTTCACACAGCATACAAATATCCCACAACAACATGGATGTCACAGGATGTTGGTCTCATTTCAGTAACTGATGACAGGATGTATGCTTAAGACTATCTGGACAGTGTTGCTTTTTGCTGTGGATGAAGATGGAATTCAGATGCACAGTCACCAGGAAAATGTTGCTAAAGTTAAGCCTCATCTGTACAGTGCATCTCCAGTGGATGTCTTGTGAAAGCACAGGTCATTGTCAGGCTGAGGTTTATAAAGTGGGCCTCCTGTCTTCAGTGTTGGCTTGTGACATGGCTGCTATAGAGTGGTGATGTGTGAACCATCTTTTAACATCATGTCTTCTGATCAGCCAGACATTGCTTGTTTTAAAGAATGTTTTGTTGTAGGTGTTCACATCACTTAAGGAAGATTCTCCATTCATTTTATATAATTTGCACATGTGAATAAATTACTTTGGAGAACTCACTGGGTGTGATCCTGTGTCCTTTTTTAAGTTCTTTTTTTTCTTGACCCTCAAGTCCACAGAAAGCTCTTTTGCCCTTCTAAGTTTTTCCTCCAAACTGCTGAGGCTTTGGAAATTGGATGCTTAATACTTGTTAGGATTCTGTGTAAAATGAGATTGTGTTGCTCTGAACAATATTTCTTGTATGTGTTTGTCTATTTATGTGTCTGTCTGTCTGTTGATACTTATATGTTATAACATGTATATGTGTTACTCATGCCTATCGACACATCTTATTCCTGAACTGTTTTATGTGAGTTCTTCATGGATTCTGGGTCTGGCCAGCTATATAAGAGACCACATCTATCCACACCCCTGCCTCCAGGCCTCACCCATGCTAGGTAAATGCTGTGAACTATATTCCAGCAAGAGTTCTGCAAAATAACTTGGAGCTGATAGTGCTATGGTTTGGGTTTAGTAAGTGAAAAATACCCCTGAACTATGCCCTGCATGCAGTTTGTCATGGAGTTTCCATTGAGTGATGCCTCCAGATTTTTCTCTTAGGGCTTAGATCTGTGGTTGGCCAGCTGTCTTGATATGTGATACTCTGATTCCACTTGATCTTGTCCAGATTTGTGAGGGAACTCCTACAGAAAATATAGCTATCTTTATTTCTTTTCTCTCTTCAAAAACCATTAGCTAGCTGCTTTCCAGAGCAGGGACTAAGTAAAACCCGTTCTCCAGCTTTCCCCAATTTTCTTTGTGGCCATCATTTCATTTCCGAAAGCAGATACTCTTTATTGTGCCTTCCTTTGCTTATAAGAGGGTGTCCCTTTCTTTGTCAAATTCTATTTCTACTCACTTCATTTTATGTGACCTCTCTGGTGTGAAGTCTTTGTGTTTATGTTCCTGTATCAGAAATACAAGTCTGGAGGCTCTAATACCATCTTGAATCTCAAAAGTAGCCAGCATAGTTCACAGAATAATTGAATCATAATTGACAGAATTTACAATTAGAAAGTAGATCACCGATTTCTTCCTGGGCTTCCTAAACTAAAATCTCTGGGTGGAGCCAAGGTTCCATCTTAGTGCTCTCTCTGCTCATGATTGTTCTTAAATTGTTCCAGTACAATTTAAGAGTCACCAGCCTAGCTTAATGCTTTAAACTATAGCAGGTATCCACAAGTGATTTCTGAGCACATGATGTCTAACAAACTATTTCAGCAGGTAGAGCTTAGAAGCCTGCTGTGGAATCCTGGCTCTGTCAGTCACTAGTCAGTGACCCCCAAGCCTTGTTTTGCTTGGGTTTTCTGATCTCTCATATGGGGTTAATAGGGCCTTTTATTAGTGTTGTGAGAGTTCAATGAGATAGTAGTGGTGATCAGCACAGCGTATGCACATAGAAAACTCAGGCTTATCTGCTGTTGTGAAGCATGTGAATTAACACCATCATTCTGGTCATGAAACTAGTTGATCGGGAGGCCAGATTCTAGCCTAGTTTTCGCTAATATCAGAGTTGCTTGTAATGTCTCAGGACTTCTGGCTTGCCAAATTTTCCACTTTAGGTTAGGCTCTTTGTAGTAATTAAAGACATAAGGATGTTCTTTCATCTTTAGGAAGATTGGTATCAAAGTATGTTTAACCTCCCTTTCATTTCCCCATTGTCAGTGAAGAGAATGTAAACACCATTAACAGCTTCTTGTGTCAAGATCACAGCTGTGCTCCATCTTCCAGGCCCCTTTCCACAGTGCACCGTATCGGCTGCACCAGTTCCTCTTTTTTACCTGCATCTGCCATTCTCTTCTGCATATGCACCAGCTCCACCTCTTTCCCATCTGGTGAGTTCCTAATGGCTCCTCCTCAGGCCATATTATGTATGACCCATCTCCTTAGTGAAGCTAGTCACACCCTCCATGGTCTCAGCATACTTTGCCCACACTTCTCTATGAATTTTGTGTACACTTGACTTGCTGGTGGGAATAGGGTTAGCTTTGGTTGTGTTTCCATCTGTTGTGTTTAAATAGTCAAGAAGAGGAGGATGTTGATAATTTATCGTTGGTCCCTCATTTCTTTCTCTCATTTATTTATTTATCAATTTCTTATGTATGCTAACCACTTAGCTAGATGCTTTCATTGGAAGAATTTTATTTCATAACATTCACAACAGCTCTGATACAACAATAGATTGTTTTATTTTGCTGTTGAGGACACAGGCATAAAAAAGTAACCTGTATAAATTACCAATCAGAATGAACTTAGAACTAATTGAAGCATGCTTTAAAAAATAAAGTTTTTTTGAATTTCTAATTATGTAGATATGTGTGTGTCTGTGTGTAGGTATGTGCATGAGAGGGCAGGTACCTGTGAAGTCCAGAAACGGGCATTGGATCCCTAGGGACCAGTTGCAGGTGATGATGAGCCTCCTGACAAAGGTCCTTTGTAGGAGCAGTAATGCTCTTAACCACTGAGCCATCTCTCCAACTCTTGGAAACATTCTTTTAAGCGCAATATTTTTCTTAAAGTAAAAGATTAAATACACACTCTCACCAGGAGATTTTTAAGTAGTTATGTTTTCAAACTTAGGATCTTGCGATTTAAAATTTGATTAACAATTCACTAACCATCCTTAGAAATGTAGCCCAAAGTACTGTTGCAGATGTTAAGATTGTTCTTAGAATAATACTTTCCTAGTGATTTTCCAAATTTTGCTCCAATTCTTTCGTGATTCTTCTCAATGTACTTGGTTTTCATTTCACTGTCTATAAATACTGTGCCATGCTTATTTAAAATAACTGGATAATAATTCAGTTTTCCATTCATTCACCCAGTACTTGCTGTGTGCCAGGCTCCGTTATGGGTCTGAAAGCCTCACTCTGGTGAAGAGACCAACAGACCCATCACTTGAAGTGCCCTGTAGGGCAGAAGAGGATGAAGAGAGTAACACTGTGCTTGTACTTGATGGTGTGGTCAGAGGCAGCCTTTATGGGAAAGTGACTTTGTCTTTAAATTTGAGACACTTGCATGCTGAGATGATGCAAAGAGCCAGTGAAGGAGAAAACAGCTTGTAGAATTTTAGAAGGAAAAGGAAAAGAGTGGAAGGATGTGGGCTTAGAAAGGTAAGCAGAGTAGAGCTCAGAAACCTAAGTAAATAAAGCCTACAAGACACAAGGTTGAGATTGGTGTTATGCTGCGTGAGAAAGGAGGGCCATCAGCATTTTGAAGAACATCACTTGATGTACACGTTGAATAGCTCCCAAGAAGTTGAGAGACACCAGTGAGGAAACTGATGCAGAGGGTGACGCCTGCTTGACCCGGACTAAAGTGATGAAAACGGAGGGCAAAGCAGATTTGAATGTGATGATGATAGGATGAAGGAAGAGCTTCCAGACAGACCCTTTCTAATCAAAGGCTTCCAGCCTCCCTGGAGAACCTCCCAGGGGTGGCTGTGCTCAACTCCAACTCCACTCTTCTCTCTCAGTTATCCTATGGATTTCCTTGATATATTATCTCCCTCTCTTCTCCTCCCCCTCTCTATATGTGTTTGTGTACACTCAAATGTGTATGAAGGCTAGAGGTCGAGCATCTTCCTTGTTCTTCATGTTCTGCTTTTGACACAGGGCCTCTAAGTGAGTAGAGAGCTTGCAGCAGCTAGATGCTGAGGGGCGTGTGTGAGGGGGGGAGAGGGAGGGAATGCAGGTCCTCATGCTTGCACAGCAAGCACTTTGTTAACTGAGGCATCTTCCCATACCTGAGTTCTTTTTTTAAAAGCCATTTAGATATATGATCCGAAATGATTATTTTTCCATGTTTTGAAATTTGAGATACACACACACACACACACACACACACACACACACACACACTCGTCTGACTGAACCCAGAGCTAAATCCTCAAACCCTCAACATTGTTTTAAAATGCATTGATGATGAAGCTTAATGAGCTGCTAATTTCTATTCTCTATTTATAAAATAAAACATTTTATTTTATGTCTGTGTTGCAATAGGCCCCTTTGCTGCAGGATTTTTGCAGTTTGAAAGTGCTATTTATGGTCATTCTTGCCCGTTTCCTCAATGCAAATGTTCCAGTTCTTCTAGAGTAGTAAGTAATCCTCAACCTTCCTAATGCCGTGACTGACCCTTTAATATAGGTCCTCATGTTGTGCTGACCCCCAACCATAAAAATAGTGTTGTTGCTACTTCATAACTGTAATTTTGTATTGTTATGAATATTAATATAAATATCTGTGTTTTCTGATGATCTTCGGTGATCCCCTGTGCAAAGATCATTTGACTCCCACAAAGGTCACAACCTATGGGTTGAGAACCACTGCTATAGAACTTTATTTGAGAGCTAGAATTGATGGATCAAATGTTATTTGCAAGCAGAACCTGGTGGCTCATTCTTGTAAATATCAGCACTCTGGAGATAGAGACAGAATGACCACAAATTCCAGCCTAGCCTGTGCAAACATAGTCACTGTCTCAAAATGAAAAGTGATATGTCTGTCTTCAGTTTTGCTGTCCAGATACATATTGTGTTGCAAGACATTTGCACCAGGTGTTCCCAGGCTAGCTGCACAAGCATTCTCTAGCATTGGTGTGATTTTCCTCCAGTGCATCTGCCATCAGAGTTTTAAACTTTTGCTTGTGTGTGTGTAAAATTGCTGAGATTTTTATTTTTGTCTGCACTATCAAGGGTGATCATCTTTTACATAAATTCATTAGCCAGTTGAGAGATAGCTCTCCTTACAGGTTCTTGTTTTTTTTTTTAATCCCCTTCAAGTCTTTTATTTTTTAAATCAATTTTCCATTGGATTTAAATTTTTCTTTTTAAGAATAACTCTTTACATTTCATATAGTGCATAATCTTTTTCCAATTTCAGGCATGTCTTTTACATTTTTAATGTCTTTTGATGATCAAAAGCTTTTCATTTCATTGTCCGGCTTCTTCCTGTGTTGGGGACGTTTTTTTGTGCTGTCTAAGTGAAGGACGTACAGTAGTCCTTTGGAGACGCCTATCTGCCTCCCTGGGGAACCTTTTTCTTGCCGTTTATCTGGAGCTGAGGTTTTTGCTGTGCTGCTCTGAGGCTAGTGTTGAGTTTCTTCTCTTCCCTCATTTTAGTTTTTTTCCCAGATGTATTGTATATCCATTGTTTCAGGATTAATTATTGACTACTTTAACTTTTTCCTGCTGATTTCTCTGTCCGGTCGTGTCTTACTTACCTGGGCCTGTTTTCTCATCTCTTAGTATAGTCTTTTTTTTTTTTACTTGAGTTGATCATAAACAAAGTTTCTTTGTTTTTTGTTTTTTTTTTTTTTTTTTTTTTTTTGCAAAGTCTCCCTTAGTTAGTGGATATGGAATGAACAGTTAGTGTTCCTACAGGAAATACAGGCTAGTTCCTGTGAGCTTGTGACCCCGAAGACATGGTCACAAGAGGCATGACAATACATGACCTTCTTTATGTATCTGTTTTATTTGCTTGGTTCCCAGTCAATTCAGTGCACTGTGATTTTTGTCCAAGTAAATCTAACAGTGTGTTTCTCAAGGAGGCACATCAGAGCCTGCTGTGTCTTTGGAGCACGTACCATCTCAGAAATAGTCTTGGGAGACTTCTTAAATAGTAGACATCAGTAGAAGCATAAAACCCATGAGAACCCTAGCACTGACTAGAACCCCAAATGGGAGCTTGTTTACAGTATGGGAGCTGGCACCATAAGACAGAGTCCCACTCATTTCTGTTTGCTGCAGGTGCTCACAGGGTGATGTACATTTTCCACCCTCTGCATGTGTCCAAAAGTGTCTCCAGGAATTCTGAGTGTCAATCTGCAGATACGTTTTGGCAAACAGATGGATATGGGACATAGAAGTCATATACAATGAAGCTGTGAAGTACTGGAGATGATTTTCAGGAGATCATTAGCTTCAGCACTGTCCTGCCATACACATATCTCAGTAATGTTCTATCTTAAGAGAATAATTTAGTGTGATGATTTTAAAATACTAAGTTTTCTGATTGACATATGCCATTATTGCAATACAAAGACTTTCTTTTCTGGAGGATACTTTTATTATATTTATAATCATGGCATTGTTACTTTGTCCATAGGTTTGAAATAAATTAGGGAAGATTTTCAATTCTGTCTTGAAAACAAATTAAATTATTTGTTTCACTTATTACAGTTACTCATTAAGATCATGTTTTTGATGGACATCATCAATAATTTAAGGCCTGAGTTTTATAAAGACAAGTACCTTTTTACCATTTAGCAATGTATGTTCTCATGAAACTTGATAGAGTACTATGAGAAATGTATAGATAATTATTCATAAATCAGATCTCTAAATGTATTTATTATGACTTGCCGATTGTATCCTTCAGGCAGGTAGAAAGGTGACAGAAAGGTGTCCAGTTAACAGGGAAGGCATTGTAGACATCAGACATTTTTATTATGCTGTCTCATTAATGGGTATTAATCAGCACAGTCATGGGTTCTAATAAGCTAGAACAATCTATTTAAAAATAATTAAAAGTAAGCTGTCCACCCCGGTACTCTTGCCTCTGTGGTCACTCAGAGGTAATAGTAGTGGTGGGCAGTAGACATGACAGGATACCAGCATCTCTTAGGTGCTTTCCCTGGTACCCTCCATTAGTCCTTCAGCAGTTCTCTGAGGTATAAGTTAGGGGCACTCTATTCTCCTTCCCTGCATAAGCACATGAAGGCTTGGAGAGCTTCAGCCACTTGTCTCTAGCCACACGAGGTGGTGGGCTCCGTCCTTAGTTCCAAGCAGCCTGGCTCCGGAGTCAGCACTCACTGCCAGAGGCAGCAGTGCCGAAGCCCTCCATGGGAAGGAGCTTGTGACTTTGTGTTCATGTGTAAACGTTGGCATCCTCTCACTGTGGCTGTTCTAACATCTGTCACCCCATGGTTACTAGCGTGCTTTGTTATCTCCAGAAGGCTGTAGAGTGAAACGTTAGCTGTCTGTTCCTGATGAGACTTGGCCTTCACATGGCAGTTTCCCTTGCTGCTTCTGTAGTGCAGAGATAATGAAGTAATCTGTAGACAGCTAGGTAATGACCTTAAACTTTTGTGTTCACAGCTGCGAGAAAATGTGCGTAAGTGAACAATTCAAGAGGGGGACAGAGTGGTTGGGAATAGTTTACCCCTTTGGTCAGTGGCCAGGCAGGGCTACTGTTTGTGCTCTGGTTCAGTGACTTTGATGTAGCTACAATAAGAATTTTGGCTGTAATAAATGCTTTCATATGCTTTAGCAAGGTCTATTTCTAGGATTCCTATGTGGTGCTGTATGCTGTTGACATGAAATGTTTCTTTTTTAATGAAGTCAGCATGGCTCAGCAGATTAGACACAGGGAGGATGACTCAGCGTGCTGATGGGGCCCCAGAAACCTGAGTAAATCCCTTAGGTTTCCCAGGCTGTAAATACAGATACGTGTGAGTGTGTCTTCTTCAGAGAGTGCCTGTGGAAAGTTTCTAGGCTTTAAAGTGATTGGTAATCTCCGTGTGGAGACATTTGGTTTGGAGACATCGCTTCAAGGGTAAATATCTTTAACCTTGCTGTAGTGCAATGATAAAGCCAGATTTCCCCAGATGGAATCTGGGTCAAATGGAAAGGTCAGGTGGGTGTTGATTTGTTTGTGAAGGATTTAGGTGTGAAGGCTTTAGATGAAGTCTCTTGGAAGATGCTGAAGTAAAGATTATAGTAAATTCTAACCTTTGTGTGTGGTTGCTGAGTGTCTGGGATGCGTTTTGTATGCTGTTTCGCAGTGCCTAATAGGGACATAGGCAGAGTTTTTAGTCATTTAGAAACTATGTACATTAGGAATTATTTAGAAATGAATACTTTTGAAATAGTTTTGCATGAAGAGGTATTGTTATACTTTCTCTCCCTAGGGCAGTACACTTGGGTCAAGCATTTCAGGTACTGTGCTTGAATACACAAGACAACAAACATGCACATCAGCTGTGTTTGCTGATGTGTACCTGTAGTTGAGAAAACCTTGCCAACACTAAGTGTGACTTACGTTCAGTATGGCTTGCAGTACAAAACACAGACTTCCCCTTGTAATATACAGCCACAGTTTTAACATCCCTGATGTTACTAATTCAAGGACAGAAATTTTAGTCAGGTGGTCTAAAGTTTTTGTTGCTTATAAGATCTGTGGTGCTGCTAGACCTGTAGTCTAGGGATAGAGAATTTGAGAAATTCACATTTCACTGCCAGCGTTTTTGTATATATATACACATACACATACACACACACACACACACACACACACACATATATATATATTCAAGAAAGTATGATGTGATACCCATTACACTAAGATGTTGTGTGGAATGAAGTTGACAAAGAGGCTTTGGGAATAGGATGATTGATGGATAGACGTGAGATTATGATGTCATGACATGGGGTGATGATAGATTATCAACCAGACTTGTATTGCATTTGGGATGTGAAGTTAGTAAGTTGGCTCACCTTGTCTCTGCAGGGTGGCTCTAAAAGTTTATTAGAATTTTCTTTACTTTTCACCCAAAGAGGGCATCTAGCTAGATATACTGCCCACAGGTGACAGGTAGAGTTGAGAAGGTACATAACTTCGGGACAGATTAAATTGGGAGTGTCAAAGAGAAGGAGACCCAATCTTTTTACTACCTTGTACTGTGTCTTTGAGGTATCCTTTTGGAAAGTATGGCTAGTATTTGAGGCTTCCATTGTAACAGCTCTTTAATGGGATTAAGACCCTTAACAGGGATTTGTAGGCATGTATATATGGACACAGAAAACTTTTCATGAGCTTCAAGGCAGATTCTCAAGTTGTGTGTCTAAAACCACTTAATCTTTGAGTGGAAAATGCACATCATCATGACCTGGAAAACGTGGAAGGACAGACACCTTAAGGTGCATTCCCAGGCTTAGTCAGGCTGCTGAATCTGTCAGTGACTCTGTCAGAGAGGAGATAAATGCCTTTGTCTGCAGCTACTGCCACTTCTAGCTCAGCTGTCAGAAGGAATGCCCCATGGAGAGCATGGCAGGTCCTGTGGTTCGGACCTTAGTGTTTGTCTACTTTCAGACAGAAGTTTTAAAACATTCAGATCAGATAAATCAGTAAGATGATTAGCAGACTCTCGTTTTTAGATTTTAAAAATGTTTTCCAGTGGGAACGTGTAACATATCTGTACTCTGTCCTATAATGATGGTGGTGCACTTGTGCTATGGCCCAGAAACACTTGCTCAGAATGAAGCAAGTAGAAACTTCCAGCTTCCTTAAATGCAGTGTTGAAGGATCTAGTGAGGGTTAGTGTCAAAGCAGAAAGCTTTCTCATGATGAGATTAAAGGAGGAATTCACACTTAGTGAGAGTCAAATAGAGTAAGAAAAAAAATTGGAAAAATTAAGAAAGTTGGTACCCTGGTGGATTGTGGGAAGTGACCCAGGTCACTTACTTTGGGCTTTGCTATGTCCCTTATGGCTGACCTTCTCAGACTCCCCTCATACTTAGCCAGTGCATTTTTCTTTTTGGCCTTAAAAGTAAAGAACTATTAACCTCTGGGTTTTCTTCATCAGTTGTTCATCTCTTCTACTTCCATCCAAACCTCAAAGATCAGAGCCCTGTTCTGTCTCCACATATTTTTTATTTTCTCAGTGTCCTGTGGCACTAAGTTCCCACTAAGTGAAATATACGCCATGGAAGAACCTATTTTCTACATAAATGAATAGTCAGATCAGCCTAACTGGGATGATCTGGTAAAGTTAAAGAGAAATCACAGGGAAAATGAAAGACATTTGTTTAACCCCTGCTCCAACAGTTTATGAGATTCCCATGGTCCGTTTGTCTTCTGGAGAACAGAGCATTGCTGTTGTGAAACATCATGTGACTAGGGGAACCTGAGGGAGAACGGTGCAGCCTTTGGCAGAGTGTGCTCACCTTCTTTACCCTTAAGCTACTCTAGGCAGCTGCTCTCACAGTGTGCTTTTCTGTCTTCTTTGGATAGACTCAGCTGTGTTGCCATTGTCCTCTACTTCTGATAAGTATGTAAGACTGACTTATGGTATGTCAGTGGGTCCAAATCACATATTTCCCTAGGTTAGATAGATGTTATTTTTATTTGTTTTCCTAAAGTGTAGCTCAGGTCTGTGAGACTAGCCAGAAGATGCTCCACTGTGAAAGCCCTTTTGATGGGCTCCAGTCAGTGGTGACCCAGTGGCCTGAGGTTCCCAGGCTCCTGAGTTAATCTCTGCTTCCTGGTTTGGTTGTGCAATTGCCCTTGGCTGGTAGAGGCATGCCGGATGTTCCTGTAGCCCTGCTGCATGGTCCATAGTCCAGGGTGGATCTTTGCCTTTGCCCATGTGAGGAAGCAGTGAGGAGCTATAGGAGCTGGTGGCCGCTGTCCCCTGCTTGTCTGTCTGCACTCTTTCCCTAGCCCTGATGCTGAAGTTTTACTTCCTAGACTCAGGTATGTGCTCTCCCACGTTTTCACTGCATTTTACAAAGCTGCCTGCCTCTGTTTGATCACCATTCTATTTTTCCTTCTTCCTCTTCATTCCTTTAAAGTTGGGATACTTGACATTCCACATGTCAGAAAACCCAGCTTGAACTTCTTTTTCATAGAAACTGCAAGTCCTGAGAAGATTAAATAAATAATAAAAAATTGAAATTTATTAGGTCGTACCTGAATATATTACAGGAAAACACCCCCTCTGAAAGATGGCGCCTGGCTCTGCAGAGTTCAGATGCATCAGTCAGCAGGGCAGGGCTCCCTTGGCCTCCTTCCTCGTGCCTTCTCTGGGCCTCAGTTGCTGCACTACTACTAAATTCTCTCTTTCCCTTCCACAGATAGTCTGTGAGTGTGCAAGCCAACAAGTGTGTTTTTATAAGCGTTTGTTTTTGCATTTTGGAACTCCGGGTTGCATTTCTATCTCTGGGAAGTTGTGAGCGGGACCAGTAATATTTTTGCTTTATGTTACTGTTTTGCATTGTTTCTGTGGACACTTCTTACCACCAGGGAAGTTATTTCTTGACTCACCATAGCATCCAAGGTCAGCTTCAACCTGTTTTCTGCTCTCTACTGCTGTGTGTCCTACTTTTTTTAATCTTACCCTCCTTGGGTGGGGACATGAATTCCAGGCTGTTTGATGGTGCCTGTGTGGGCCTGGATGTGGCCCTGATACTCACTCATCCGCCTGGGAGTAGTGCTCCCACCTGGCTTTCCTGTGACTTTCTCGGGCGCTTTATAAGATATTGGAGCAGGATCTTGAGGCACAAAGGACTTGAGATTTTCACATCTTCTACTACCTGTAATGGAACCCAGCAGCATCACCCAAGATTCCTGGTTCTCTGGCTGGCTCGCTTCAAGCACCAATTCAGAACAACTTAAAATGAATTTGAACTCTGCCAACTGCAGAGGTAGACGAGTGTAACTTGACTCCTGTTATTTCCAGAAAGCCATAGATTACCCCCAACCCCCAAACCTTTTAAAAGGCTACAGTTAAAGATCTTTTCCATTCTACATTTCCTCAGTTTTCAGTCTTCTTGGTTTCTAGCCTTCCTTTCCCACCTACCATTCCTCCCCAAATAATGCAGATCTGAACAGATTTTGTGTTACCAATCCATTTGGCCCTCTTAAGGCTCCAGTTGGATGGCCATGTATCCATGTGTGCAGCCTGCATTGCTGGAAGGCTCTTCAGTAAGCTGTGCTGGGAAATGGCCACTAAAGGAGCCTGGGGGGGGGTCACCTTGTAATCTCTGAGAGAACACTTCATATTTTCACATCCTGAATATTCAGAAGAGGTTTTTGTTTTGTTGGGGAGGTACTGGGGACTGAACCTGGGACTTTGTATATGCCAAGCAAGGACATTATCCCCAAACTGTACTCCTGACTATTATTAATTTTTATTTTAAGACAGGGCCTAACTAAGTGGTGAAGAGTGGCCTAGAAATCACCTGTTGTCTGGGCTGCCTTGGACCAAGGATTCTCTTGCCTCTACTTTTTAAGTATGGAGGATTATATCAGGCATCACCAGGTCTGGCTCTGGAAGAGTTCTTCTCAAGCTTGGAGACTCAAGGGAAAACGTTCTAGTTCCCACACTTGTTTATCTCCTGGCACGTGCCTTCACTTGAGTCAGTGTTTACTTTTGCATTGCTTGTGTGATCTACAGTTCAGTTGCTTCCCAGTCAGTTGCCCTTGGTGTAAATGCTTCAGAAGTTTCCAGATCAAAGATGCTGCTTGAACACAGACCTTTTTGCCATGGAGACAGTTTACCTTCCCCACATGCTTTAGTCTTTTGAACTACCAATTTATAGAAGATGACAGTGTAATTTCTCTTATGTTTTGTTAACCATTTCTAAAAAATTCCACTGGTGTCCTGCTTGAGACAGGTGTTGATAAGAGCTGTAGTGCTTTTTGCTAGTGGGAGAGCATCCGGTCTGTGTTGTCTGCTGTTGATGGTAATGAGTTTACATGGACAAAGAATCCCCTGACCTGAGAGTTCCTGAAGTCCATGTAGCACTTCAGATTTGTACCACTCTGTAGATGAGTGAAATAAACTGTCATATAGTACTGAAGCGGGTGCTGGGCAGGAAGCTCACAAATGAAGGGGAAACAAAGGACAGCCCTTGTTTAAGGCACTTCCAAGGTGACCTGTGATACACTTGTGAAATGGACTCCACAGTCTTCCTCTGGCAAATTATACAGAGAAAACGTGTGTGGATATATATTACACATTTAATAAAACCTGAATGTTGGGGAGAGAGCACCCAGTCAAATCCTAGGCAGACAGCTCAGGAAATTCTTAAACCTTGAATACAAAGATAAACATCTGAGTCACACACACCTCTAATCCCAGCACAGGGAGAGCTGAGAGTGGTGACCTCCACCCTTTATTCCATAACTTCAGAACAAAACTTCTTCTGTTTCTGTGAGTTCAAGGCTACACACCTTTAATCCTAACCTGGATGGGATAGGGTATATAAGGGCTTGTAGAAAACCAGAGAGAACAGAAGTGACTGAGAGAAGCTACTGGCAGAAGCTACTGACAAAAGAGACCAGGAGCAAGGCTGAGGAAGTTGCAAGACAGATGGATGAGAATTGACTGTGGTGCTTCCTCTCTCTGATATTTCAGCCTTTCCCCAATATTTGGCTGAGTCTCCTTTGTGATACTACATTTGGTGCTCAAATTTGAGGCACAAATTTCCCCCCCCCCAAAGCTGCTTACCAGCCAGAACAACACATGACTGGAGGAGTAATTATCGGCTGATTAGACTGTTGAGTTTGCCTCCAGCTTTAGGCAGACCTGGCCGCATGTGTTTCCTTTTCACTTTAGTCTGGGTAAGTTTTTTCAGACAGTGGCCTCTTTCTCCTGGTGGGTTGCAGGTTCTTTCTCTTTCTGAGGCCCTTTTTGGGCTGCTATCACACTAGGTAGCTACCCCACTTGACAACCATTTGAACTGACTCTGACAATAAATTGGTGAATAGATCAGATTTTTTTAAAAAGAGGGCAATTTGTTTAAGGCAACAGAGGGTGCTTGGTCTTTCTGCAATCTTTCTCTAGATGATTTGATGTTAGAACCAGTAAAGGAAAAGATAAATAATGTAGATAGAATTACCCTCATAATGTTTATTATGAATATTTGTTGTTTGATTTCTGTTTTATCGTTAAAGAAGTCAATTAATGTGAATGCCAAGAAAAAAAAATTTAAAAAGTCTATTAAGAAGGAGCTCAAAGATATTCAAACACAGAGGCGTATAAAGAACAGATCTCAGAAATATCATCTAACGATACAGAAAAAGAGCTTAAGTTTATCAGACAGCCAACACTGATATACCCGGTAACCATTAAAAGATCAAAAGAGGATAGCGATATTAGAGAAGTTAATTGGTCTCTGGTACTAATGTTAGAACTTAAAAAGGTTAAAGATGCAATTGTGACATATGGGATGCATTCACTTCACCATTTGTAAAACAAATGTTGAGTTCCTGGTCTTCTTGCAATCAGATCACCCCTAAGGACTGGTTAGATATGGTTACTGCTGTTTTGGAATCAGGGTCCCTTTTACAGTGGAAAACATGGTAGAAGGAGAAGGATAAAATATTAGAACAAAGAAGCAGAGCCAGGGGCATAGAAGTCTCCCAAGACCAACTTCTTGGGGAAGGAAAATAGTCTGATATTGAAAGGCAATCCCTATGCAATTCCCACATTCTTGATTTGTGCCACATGGCAGCACTAAATTCTTGGGATTGAATAGAAGAAGTGGGAAAGAAAACTGAATCATTCATAAAAATAATACAAAGCCCAAAGGAAGCTTTTATAGACTTTTTACAGAGATTATCTGCAGCAGTAAATAGGATGGTACCAGATTCAGAAGCCGGGCAAATAATAATCAAATTTCTGGCATTTGAGAATACTAATATACAATGTAAAAAAATAATAAGACCATTAAAAGCAAGGTCAGCACCATTAGAGGATTGGATTCGTGAAACAATGTAGATTCTTGTGAAGGTGATGATAATTGGGTAGGAGAGGTCATTTCTAGAGGCATAAGAAAAAGGCAAAATGTTAAATGCTATAATTGTGGAAGACAAGGTCATATACAAAGAAACTGTAATAAGGTGTTGCCAGAAACAGTGCCTTTGTAAGGAATGATCACAAGAGAACACCCTTCCCTTCTGGAGTATGCAGGAGATTTGGAAAAGATAGACACTGAACTAATGAATTTTGGTCAACAAGGGACAGACAAGGTAGCCTTCTGCCTTTGGGAAATGCCCAAAGGGGGCCCCCATATCCAATCCAGTACAATCTTAACCCTGCTATTGTGGAGGATACACCTCCCTAGAACAATTAAAGAAATTAAAACCTATTTAAAAAAACATACTACACTAAATGATAGAGAATCTATAGAAAAAGGAAAAAAAAACTCAGGAAAAATTGTAAAACAAAATATTCTGGCTAATGTCAATCAATCAACAAAGACCAAAATTAAAAGTATAAATAAATGATGTTATTATTGAAGGTTTATTGGACACAGGGACTGATGTATCAATAATTTCACCAGAGTCATGGCATCCAACTTGGCCCCTTCAGGAGGTAAATGTTCATTTTATGGGGATTGGGTTTTTATCTCAAGGAAAACGAAGTACAAAATGGCTTGAGTATATAGGACCAGAAGGACAGAGAGGAATATTAAAGCCATATGTGGCTAACACTGTCATAAATTTATGGAGATGAGATTTATTACAGTGGAACACACAGATTAGCAATCCTCCAAACACAGAAATAAATCATAAACTAGCACATATTTCTGGTTATGAGAAACAGTCACAAACTATCCAAGCTGTACAGAAACAAGGCACAACAGCTGTTGATCTTTCAAAGACACTCACAGCACTACCTTTAAAATGACTAACAGATAAGCCTATATGGATTAGTCAATGGCCATTAACAAAAGAGAAATTGCAGGCCTTAGAGCAGCTGGTGCAGGAGCAGTTAAATGCTCAGCATATAGAAGAATCCACAAGCCCTTGGAATTCTCCAGTATTTGTCATTAAAAAGAAATCTGGAAAGTGGAGAATGGTGACAGATTTAAGGGCAATAAACAAGGTGATCCAGCCAATGGGATCTCTACAGTCTGGAATTCCTTTGCCTTCTCTTTTACCAAAAGAATGGCCCATCATAGTTATTGATTTAAAAGACTGCTTTTTCACAATACCCTTAAGAGAACAAGATAAAGAAAATTTGCCTTTATAGTGCCCACTTATAATAATTCTCGGCCTGTAAAGAGGTATCAGTTGAGGGTCCTTCCTCAAGGAATGCTGAGTAGCCCTTTGCTATGTCAGCATTTTGTACAAAAGCCAATAGAAAAAATTTGCAACAAATTCCCAAAATCCATAATATACCATTATATGGATGACATCCTATTGGTGGACTCAAACACTGATACTCTAGAAAAAATGTTTAAGGAAGTCAAAAATTTTTGCTTGTCTTGGAGATTACAAATAGCCCCTGAAAAAATACAAAAGGGAAATTCCATTAATTATTTAGGCTATTAAATAGACCTTCAAAAATTAGACCCCAAAAGGTACAAATCAGGAGAGATAGATTAGAGACCTTAACTGATTTTCAGAAATTACTGGGAGACATTGCCAATTTAAGACCCACTATTGGAATAAAAAATGATGAACTAGATAATTTGTTTAAAACCTTAAGTGGTGACAAGGACTTATAGTCCAAGAGAATTGTCACCTGAAGCTGAGAGAGAATTACTTGGTGTACATGTGGATCCAGACCTTAATTGCATCCTAGTTATCTTACCCTCTAAGCATTCCCCTACGGGAATTTTAATGTAAAGGGAAAATGTTATATTGGAATGGATATTTCTACCACATAAACTGAGTAAAAAATAAAGATGTATATGGAAAAGATTTCGGAATTGATCTTTAAAGGGAAATTAAGACTTTGTCAATTAACAGAAAAGGACCCAGCAGAAATTGTTGTACCTTCAACTAATGAAGAAATTGACTAATGATGGGTAGAAAGTGAATGTTGACAAAGAGCCTGTAGTAATTTTTTGGGAGATATTAATAACAAATATCCTCAAAGCAAAAGAATTGAATTTTTAAAGAAAACTAATTGGATTCTTCTTGTGTTGTACAAGATAAACCAATTACTGGAGCCCCCACATTTTATACCAGTGCAAATAAGTCAGAAAAGGCGGGTTACAAATCAGAAAATATAAATAAAGTGGCTGAAAGCCCTTGTAATTCTGTTCAAAAGTCAGAATCATATGCTATTGTGATGGTATTAATGGATTTTACCCAAGCTTTCAACATAGTCACTGACTCTTAGTATGCAGAAAGAGTTGTTTTGCACATTGAAACTTCTGATTTTATTAATGATGAGTCAGAATTAACTTTATTATTTATTCAGTTACAAGAAATAATTGGGAATAGGGATCATCCCTTCTATATAACACACATTTGATCCCATACAGGTTTGTCAGGTCCTTTAGCTCAATGATGAAATTGATAAATTATTAATAGGAAATGTGCTAGAGGCCTCAGAGTTCCATAAAAAAAAATCATGTGAATAGTAAGGGATTAAAAAAAGATTTCTCCATCACTTGGCAACAAGCCAAAGAAATTGTAAAAAGATATCCTACCTGTTTCTTCTATAATCAAACTCCATTACCAGCAGGGAGTAACATAGAAATGAAATCTGGCAGGTGGATGTATTTTATTTTACAGAATTTGGAAAATTAAGATATGTATATCATACAATAGCTACATTTTCAGGATTTCAATGGGCAACTGCTTTGAGTTCAGAAAAGGATGATTCTGTAATCACATTTGCTAGAAGTTATGGCCATCATGAGTATACCTGTAGAGATTAAAACAATGCTCCAGCATATGTCTCTAGTAAAATGAAACAATTTTTTGCTTATTATAATATAAAGCATATTACAGGTATATCACATAATCCTGCAGGGCAAGCAGTCAGAGAGATCAAATCAAACTCTAAAGGAGATGCTAAATAAACAGGAGTAACAAAGACTCCTAGAAATAGACTACATAGTGCCTTATTAACTGTGAATTTTCTCAGTGCTAATGAAACAGGAACACAGCTGCTGAAAGGCATTGGACTATAGAAAAAACAGATGAGTCTATTTCAAAGATGTACTGACCTCAGAATGGAAGCCAGGCAATGTGCTATGTTGGGGAAGAGGTCTTGCTTTTATTTCCACAGGTGAAGAAAAGTTATGGGTACCATCAAAATTAATAAAAACTTGATTTGAGTCAGAGAAACTTCATGAAAATAAGAATTGATGGCTCATCTACCCATATTACAATTCTTACATGTGTTCCATGGGAAGATGTGTTTAGTGAACATCTCCGTTCTAGGCATCTGCTCTAATTTCACAGTCCTGTAAACGTGCTCCGGTTGTATTTGAAGACATGCAGCTTAGTGGCTACTTCTGTGTTTCTGTTTCTCTTTTAAATTCTTGCTGTGAACCTGGAGAGAGAAGAGAGGTTAGGAACTAGTTCATGTATCCCTAGTCTGTGAGAGCATAAGCATCCTGTTTCCTGGGTTTTCCACCTCATGCCCATGCAGGATGAATAACAGTGCATAGTTTGGAGCTGTCCTACAGCCTTGTAATGCAAATAGCACATTTGTAGCTCTCCTAGGATGAGTACTTTAAGGATGGATTGTGGCTTTTTAAAACTGTCCACTTATGACCCCGTCCATCCATGAAATTTTTACATGACTTCAAGTGTATAGATAAATAAAATATAAATCAAACATTTCTTGAAAATAATAAAATACTATCTTAAAACAATTATTTGGTATACATATAAATTTTTACCATTTATTAAGAACAAAAATTCAATTTGCATAGTAATTAGATGGATGTGCTTATTTTTACATCAAGAATTAAATGTTGGCTGGCATATTTCTGCTTCAGGAGATAGAGGATCTTGTCTGCTGGGTCACAAAGCTATAAAGTGATGAAAACTGAGGGGGCCTAATCTACCCTCTCCCTCAAGTTTCTGCTTTTTCTACTCAGCACCCTGGAGATAAATGATTTTAATACTCAGCAACATTTATCAAGCCCTTGCCATACACAGCATGCTGCACTTGGCACTGTGAATCAGTACTGGGAGATATGGAATGCCACAGTTGTACTCTCTGCATAATTTAATGGTAGAGTTAGTATTAATAGCCCTCACCCCCAGAAAGACCCAGAATTTGGCTTATTTAACTATATAAGCATAAGCACAAGTAAAGCAGTGTTGCTCCAGTAAAATCCATGTCAGCACTCACTGTGAACAATTTGAAGCATTATCTGGTGGGTACCTAACAGCTCTCTGAGAAACTCCATAACACTTATTCCTGCTGGCGTCTTCCAGTCCTTTGTCTCCCTAGCCAATTTATAAGTAAGTGCATTCAAATCTCTAATTGTTTTTAATGATTTATTAATTCTAATTTGTGTGTGTGCATGAGTGTTTGCTTACATATGTGTGCACACCACATGTGTCTGGTGCCCAAGGAGGCCAGAAAAGGTTATTACTTAGAACTAGGGTTATAGACAGTTCTAAGCTGCCATATCAGTGTTCAGAACCAAACCAGGTTCCTGTGGGAGAGCAAGTAGTAACTGCTGAGTGTGGAGCCGTCTTTCTAGCCAACCTATTAGTTTATGGGAGGAGATCTTGCAGGTTGGCCCTGGCCTCCTACCCTTGTTCCTGGGGGCCTGTCTTCTCATCTTCCTTCTCTTCTCATCAGAGGTCCCAGCCTGTTGGCTGTGCTGTGCTTTGATTGTTCCTGCTCCTTTTCTTTGAGACTCACTGCCTCTTCTGTCCCCAACCCCAGGGGTTTTGTGCCTTGTTATTCTTCATAACGTGTCCTGTATTCAGGTGACAGCGGTGTCTCCATATTCAGCTAACATTTCCCACCTGACCGGATGCTGTTTTCTGCAATGTCACCAAGTGCCCACACTGTCGATGAAGGAAGTGCAGCTCATCATCCCTTGACTAGTACAGGAATCTGAGGTTGTCTTACAGACCACCTCTCCTTTTGCTAGCTTTTGTAATTCCTGAAACTGTGCTTGCTAATCCCATCCTAAGAGCCAGCCATGCTCACTGGTCGTTCCCGGGTATATTAGATCAGGTCTCATTTCATGCCTGTTTCTGTGGTGGTATCCTAACTCCTTCCCATGTGGTCCTGGTTTCATCATATCTATGTAAGTTTTAAAGTTACAAGATAAGTTTTAAAAAATCAAACAAGCTGTGTTCTCTCCTCCTGGAAAGACCAACTCTTTCCTGCTGTGCTCAGTTCCTACCTGTAGCTACTTTGGCAACCCTGGGTTTCTTGAACTTACTCATAGGCCACTGTGTACTCGCATCCCTGAGCCATTTCTAAGCCTTTTATTGATTAATTTTAAAAGTGATATGCTGGCTGATAGTTGGAGACTCCTTGAGTTGCCTAGATTCTGGCTGATTTGAAACTTGGAGCACAGGCCCTTAGGACAGTGCCTTATCAGGCTGTCAGAAGTCATTGTGTTTGTTCTTTCCTTTAGTGTGTGAGTGGGTGCAAAGAACGTGCTAGACTTACTGAATGTTCAGGCCCTTAGATGAGATGAAATAGAGAAAACATTACCTAAATCCAGCCCCAGAAGATTTAGCACTCTATTAGGTAGGCTTAGGTCCAACCATAAGTGACCAGAAAATAGAGGACAGTGGCTTATGTTAGAGTAGACTATATTATCTGTCACAGGAATTCCTAAGGTACCTGCCAGTCTGAGAGCTTAGGTCCATGGAGATCTTGGTGACGCAAGTCCCTTTGGCTCATGTCCACTTCCATCGCTTTATTCCATTGCTTTGTTCTCTAAGTCATGCTCCAGCAAGGCTTCTGTTTTGCAGCAAAAGAATAGAGGAAACAGGAAGCAGAAGAGCAGGTGGAAAGCACTGGCTGTCTTCAAGATTTCTGAAAATTCCCTCAGAGATTTTTATCCCATCAGCCATACATTTCTAAAGACAAGTTCGCATATATGCATGCATGTGTGTGTGTGTGTGTGTGTGTGTGTGCGCGCGCGCTATGAGGAAAAAATAAATAAAGGGTCAGTATTAAAGGATTTGTATGAACATATTTATATTTAGCCTGATGTTTAATCTGTACCTTCTGTTCATTCTTTTTTTTCTAATTACTACATGAACCTTATGTACCAACTGAAGGCATCCTTTTTATCCATGCTTGAAAGAAGTTCCTCTTCTCAGTGCTGGTCCACCTTTTGTGCACACCATGCTGAGCGATCATTGCTGTCCTTTGCACATTTCATAGTCTTGCCACAAAAGTTTTCCTGGGGTAGTAGCTGTGCACATCTGCAGTGCCTAGCCTCCAGCCTCATAAACAAAAATAGTTAAATAGTCCTTACATGGATCGGTACATAATTTTAATTGTTTCTTGTTTTTTTTTTTGTAGACTTTTCAGAAAAGAAGATGGATCAGCCTAGTGGAAGAAGTTTTATGCAAGTATTGTGTGAGAAATACAGTCCCGAAAACTTCCCTTACCGTCGCGGCCCTGGAATGGGAGTGCATGTCCCAGCCACTCCTCAGGGCTCTCCTATGAAAGGTAAGGAACATGTGTGCATCTGTGATCATTTGGGCTAGATTACAACATCACTTTATTTGTGAATGAGTATCTTTATTTTGAATTATGAGTCAAATGTTCATCACTGCATGTTATGATTCCAGTGCTTTTTTAAAGAGCCCCACAGAATTGCTTTCTTCTAGACTGCACAGGGGCCTTTTAGTTGTCTTTACAAGCAAGACTGATACTTGGGGAATAATCCTTTAAGTGCATACTCTTTCAAGGAACTTGAAGGGCCCAGAAGAGTACAAGGCTACCTATTGCCCATGAGGACTTCACAGGTTCTTGGATTATACAACATTCACATTTATGAAGCTATAACACAGTGTAGCTTATATTGACCCAAATTAAAACCACAGTGATTGAGAACGAACTTTAGAAGCTAATAATATCAGAAAGGGTTCAAAGGTTAACTAGCCCTTAGAGAATGTAGAATATGGTTAGAGAGGAGACAAAGACCTTCCAGAAGAGGGAAGGGCATAAGGTGGGCTTTGATAGCCTTTTTATCTTAGCTGTGCTTTACCGATTTTAGAAGTAGTTCTGTGTAATTGAGGGGAGTTCATAGCGGATCATTGCTTTATTCCAGCACTCAGCGTCTGCTGACAGTCATTTCTCAGAATAACTGTCTCCTGCTCTATGGCAGTGGACTTCTGAGTTGGCACTTTGATGCCCAGGCTATGTTTTACATCTGAGAAATTTGATATTAAATATCACTTAGTAGAAAAACTATATAATTTGGGGCCTCAAGTTGTAAATCATGACCTTCAAGAGTCCTTGATTTTTTTTCACATGGAACAGAGAGTGGTTGAGGCGCCATGCTTGTCCTGTCAGGAAGATAGGGTGAGCGCTTTTGCTGACACGTGCACTGGAACAGGCAGTGGTATTTGGATGACCATATTTTTACATAGTTCTAATTCTGAAAGTTTTTCTCCAATTAGGAATTTATTTTAAAGAAGGTAATATTTTTATATGGGAAGGTTAACATGTGAATATAAAATGGGAATAACTGATAGGCACGAGTAAAAGAGACAGCATTTTGATTGTCTTTCTGTAAGTGAGGAAGATGTTTTGAACACATGAACTTGAAGAGGTGGCTTGGCAGATAGCTCATTAGTGATCTGAGATCTTTTCTAACTTTTATTGCTTCTTTGTGCCTTTCACATCATGCTTTCCAACCCCACTTATCCCCCTTTCCTCTCACATCCCCCCTCTGCCCTTGCAAACTCCCCCAAATCAAAACCAAACTAAAGAAGAATATAAAAGAGTCTTGTTATTGAAGCTGTACTGTGGCCTGTTGAGACACATGGTTTACCCTCTAGTCTGTTCATCTTTACTTGCAAGGGTTCAAGGGTTCATTGCCATGAGTCATTGGTCTGGCTTGAGGTCTCTGCTTTCTGCTGCACCACCAGTAATATGCTCTCCCTGGAGCTCATCTTGGATATCCTGTTGTTGTCTTGTGTCATGGAGATCCTGCTGTTTTGGAGCTGTGAGTTCATCCCCTTCATGTGCTCCTACAGTTCATAGAGTCAGTGGATGCTGGGGTGAGGGGATGGTAACTCTCCACCAGATTGATGAACTATAAGAAATAATTTTTGAAGGAGCATTCGAAAGAAAAGAGAGTGCAGATGCTTTAGAACTGCAGGCTTGAGGTCTGTCAGTGGTGCTTTAAGATATGGGTTACCTGGGTCCAGAGTGCAGGCAGGAAGACAGCAGTGTGAGTGTTGCTGGTAGCTGGCAGATGCCTGCTGGGAGCAGAGCTGAGAAGATGTTTTGTGCTCTTCTGAGTTCCTCCTGGCCCATAGTTAACTCTCTCCCTTTAGGATTCAAGGCTCCAAGATCCCATTATATTTTCTAGGTCCTCTTGGAATGTGGGAGATACAATTAGTTTAGTTATCTGATTATTCCTGGGTGGTAAACATGCAATAGGCAACAACTGGGCTACAGCAGAATCGTCATCAAAGAGACCGGAGATACTTCATCCGGCAACTGATGGGAGCAGATACAGAGTTCCACAGCCAAACATTAGGGAGAGCTAGGGGAGTCCTGTGGAGGAGGGTGAGAAAGGATCAGAGGAACTACCATGGTCAGGGGCACCAAGAGAACATGGTCCCTAGAATCAACTGACTAGGTCTCATGGGGGCTCACAGAGATCAAGAAACCTGTAGGGGTCTGACCTAGGTCCTCTACATATATGCAATGACTGAGTAGCTTGGTGCTCTTGTGGGATTCCTAACAGTAGGAGCAGGGTGGTTTCTGATTCTTTTGCCTACTTGTGGGACCCTTTTCCTCCTCCTGGGCTGCCTCATCCAGCCTTGATGTGATGATGTGTGTCTGGGCTTATTGTAGCTTCTTATGCAGTGTTTGGTGGATGTCCATGGGAGTTGTGCACTTTTCTGAGGGGAGATGGAAGGGGTGAAGGGATGGACTGGAGGGGGAAGAGAGAGGGGAACGTGGTCAGATGTAAAATATGAGAGAATAAAAGAACAGAGTTAAGCTGAATGGAGCAAGTGTTTTGTGTCTCCTGTGATTCAGATCGCCTCAACCTCCCCAGTGTGCTCGTGTTGAATAGCTGCGGGATTACCTGTGCGGGAGATGAGAGAGAGATTGCTGCCTTCTGTGCCCATGTGTCAGAGCTCGATCTTTCCGACAACAAGCTCGAAGACTGGCATGAGGTAAAGCTTGTGCATCACTGCATTTGGGTGGAGGCATTGGTAACTGTTATGTTCCTTTACACCCCACTGACTCTGGCTCACGCCTGAGACTCACTCGCCCTCTGTATGTGTCAGGGTAAACAGCAAGTCCCCAACTACCTGAGGTGGATTTTTCACTTAGTGCTTATTGTTCTGACTGTTTTTCTTAGTGTGGGCAGCACGGAAACGTTTTATTCCGGGCATTGAAAGGTTAACGAGTCTGCAGAAGCTTTGACTGCGGACAGTGCTGTCTCTGTTTCTCAGCCCTACATCTGTCCATGCCCTGCCTGTTTCCACTTCTGTGTTTATCTCCACAGACTGACTTAGAATTGCTCCCACTGGAGCCAAGATTATACTCATTTTTTTGTTACTGAAATCTGTGACAAATCTTTCAGGACTTTTTTTATATTAACCAAGTGATGAGTAATTTGATAAATCCAATGCCCTTTGACCTCAGAGTAACTTGTACACTGTGTCATAACATTCCTTCTTGCTATTATAGATAGCATCACCTACATGATTCAAACATTTCCTGATAGAAACTACCACAAAGTATAAGGAAAACCAGATCTTCCTACTTAGCTCATTTAAATTACACTCATACTCTTTGCTTTGACTCTTTGTAGAAGTTTGCCTAATGGGCTTTTCTGTGTTGTTGTATCCTGCTTTCCCCATCCTGGCACAGTGCACCAGACTGCTGTAGCAAAGGAATCATGCTGGACCCTGCTGCAGGACAGTCTTCCTTTGCTTAGCAACCAAGGTGTGAATACCGAGGACTGGCCTCATCACAGAACTCTCTGCTGTTTCTGGAACTTCATGTCTGTCTTTAACCCTGCACTGCCATTTGCAGCACATCATAAGCAAATGGCAAGGGAGCTTCCTCGCTTTATTCATGCCAAAGCCACCGCTCTCCTTTCCTGTCAGCGGCTGGCCACTGCCTGGGTTGTCATCCCTGTGTCAGATTCCCTGGCTCTCAACTCAGGCGGTCAGATTACCCCAGAGCATCTGTGCCCACTGCTGCAGAAGAATTTGTCCTAACGTTGTGTGGTCACTTGCTGAGTCCACATTTTGCCAGGAGAGCATGAGCTTGTTTTCAGTGACAATTTCTGTCACCACCACCCGGTGTACTAGAGCGTCAGATATCTGTTGCCTATGTTAAGGAATGATTGACTGCATTTATGAATTGGTGAAGACCGCTTGCTGCAACTCTTACTACGATTTCCCAGAATTCACCTGGTCCTTTAGCGCTTCTCACTCATCAGTGTGGAGGTGCTGGTAATTAGCCATTAAATGCTCTGTAGCTATCAATTGTTACACAAATCCTTCTCCTCCTCCTCTTTCTTTTTAAAAAATAATGTGCCAGGTGGTAGTGCAGGCCTTTAAAGATTTATTTATTTATTATGTACACAGTATACAGAAGAGGGTACCAGATGTCATCACAGATGGCTGTGAGCCACCATGTCGTTGCTGGGAATTGAACTCAGGACCTCTGGAAGAACAGTCAGTGCTCTTAACCTCTGAGCCATCTCTCCAGCCCCCTAAAGCAGCCTTCTTGTTTAAGTAAATTCTGTGAACTGTTCAGCTTCTTTACTGTATCTGTTCCACTGTTCTATTAATCTGGGGTCTGTGCCTTAGTGGTAGTTCCTGCAGTGATAGGATTTTTATCTAAGTTCTGGAATGTCCATGTCACCTTATTTGTGTTGATTCCTTGGGCTGCTCAGCAAGTAGTTTCTATCCATATATTTATCCCTTTGCTTATATAATCTACTTGTATCACTGTTCACAAATCATAGCTTGTTGATTCGGTCCTCTGAGACACCCAGTCACCAGGCCTGCTCTGTCCACACACACGGCCCAGGTGCTAACCCTCCGGAGCTGTGACTCTCCTCCATCCTGCTGCTGAGGATGACTCCCAGAGCTGGGTAGATTTGTGGTCTACTGCCCTGAGGGTTAGAAGGTGGGCTGGGGGTTCGGACCAGATCCTTCTCTGACTCCATCCTCTGCTGAATCCTCTAAATTTGTTGTTTGGGCCGATATGAAATGCTACATAGGCTGGTTTTAACCTGTAGTTTGACTGTCTGTCTGAGCTTTTGCTCACTAGTGAGAGCAGTTTAATAATGGTGTAATTGCACTTCAGGAGGGAGCTGACACTAGGAACCAGGATTTTCTCTGAGTTAGCAAAGCTCTGTGTTACTTCCCAGACCGCACTGCATACAGCCAGGGCCAGTATTTATTTACAGTGTCTCTGCACTTCTTCTGAGCATCCTCCTCTGCACTTGGAAGCCTGTTGACGGTGTTGCTTTCAAGTTTCTCTTCCAGTTTATTCTGGTTTTTACCATCCCTTGTAGTCTTCCTATTCCTAACTGCAGTTCACCCGCTCTTTCAGAGTATATATCAGAGCATAAAGGGACTGGAGGAAACCGACAGCAAAACAATAGTGATTTTTTTTTTTTTTTTTTTTTTGCTTTGATTAAATACTTTGCCAGGCTACAAGTGCTTCATAAGACATCACATTTCCATCCCGTTACAAGCCATTTGTCCCTAGACACTAACCAAGTTGACTTCAGCCTATATTAACATAGCAATATGGAACAAAGTGATGTAGAATGTCCTTTGAGTTTTCTGAGTGGTCGCTAACATTGCGAGTTACGAGCCATGTTTTTTGTTTTAAGCTCTTGGCTGCAGTATATCTCAGGGCTAAAGTGCATTGGGTAAGAAATGTGATAGTTTGGAGGGAGGTAAAAATGTGTCCATTTTTCTTAATTGGGTACCTGTATATAAATGAATTGAATATGTGGTTGGATAGAATTTTGTTCAACCTTTCCCAGCGTATCTCTGTTTCTCCCTTTTTTCTTATCGGAACCATGTTATAAAAGAAATTGAATCAGTGTTTGAGGGAGGGAGGAGTTAGCCAGTCAGGTGAGGTAGAAAAAGGTTTGGCATAATTAGAGATTGTTATCTTCCATGCCTTCCCCATTTCCTTACATCTTTAGTTTCCTCCTTTATAGATGCCAGGGTGGCGGACCCCCTATGAAACCCTGGAGAAGCCTGAGAGGTGATTTGAGTTCATCTCCTTGCTTCTGCACGTGAGCACACTCAACTTACTCCAGCTAAGGGAGTCTTTTTTTAACTTTAAAGACAGCATGTGAAGAGCTGCCTTAGAAACTCAATAGAGTGTGTAGTCTTTACAGTTGGGAAATTTTTCTGTCATAAGTAAATCTTTATCAGACTAATCAATACTGTATTTTCCTTATCATTCATGTGAAGTTACACAGGAAGCCTTTTTGTTCTTCATACTTTAAAAGAAAAGATTTGTTTCTGACACATAAAGTATTTCCTGCCTGATTGCTTAGCTTGTGGACAGTGTAGTGTTTGGGAACTTATACAGTGTCCTCACTGGACACTTGGCCAGTAGAGATGGTAAAGAGACGATCACACAGTCATTAGCCTTGGAATTCCCCAGAATTTGTTTCATAGCCTTTAAGTAACTCATTTTTTTAGTATTTTGTTCTTTATTATAGAAATATTTAGGGAAGAGTGAATATTCGAGAAGGGTTTACATTTTGTTTCTATTTCATTGGAGTTTCACTATTGTTAGAAGTTATTGAATAGAAAGAATACCCTCCTTAAAAGAGATAATGGGTAGCTAGTCATTGTCTTCTGCGTGAAAGTCCTTCTCGTTGGTATTTAGGTCATGAAATGAAATACACTGTTGGTCCCTGCATGGGCTATTAATCTGTATTGTAGTCACAGCCTAGATCTGAGATTCTGACCACATATTGTGTTATGGTTTGGTAACACCCAGTCACAGAAATGACAGAGAGAATATTGTCGACATCCCTCATACTTAAAACAGCAGCTCAATGTATCTTCCCTATTTGGCAACTCGTTTCTTCATTTGTGGAACATTTAGTGTACAGAATGGATGAACAGTGAATTGAGGGCCTTTCCTCTGACTCCTGTGAGTCTTTCTAGGTCTCATCTTCTTGCTGAACTGAGCAGATGCAGTGGCTTGATGATGCTGCAGCTCAACTTTTTGTCTGCCCGTGTGGTCCTCTCTGGGTGTACTCAGCATCTCTTCCAGAGCTCCGAAAACAAACTGGTACACAGATATCAACCCTGAATGACACCCACGTGCATTTCATTTAGCCCTTCACAGGATCCTGGGACATCCCGGTACTTTCCCCTTTCACCAGTGAAGAAACAGACTTGGAAAAGTTAAGTCATGGAAGCAGTCAGCTAGCAAGTGTCGGACACTGATTTGCAGCAAGCCTTCCACACTCTGAAATCAGTTCTGCTCCTTTCTGACTCCAACACTGCCTGGCCCTGTGATGCTTAATATATTTGTAGGTATTGAGCATCACTCCATGCTTCTTTCTGTGGTTCTTTCTGACCGTGCCAACTGCTCTCCAATTACTGTTTATTTTCTTCAAGTTATATTCATGATGTACTATGGGGCCATAGTCAAATTATTTAATGCCTCTGAGCTTCAGTTTTCTCATTTGTCATAATGAGAAAGTCACATCTGGCAGGTTGTTTAGAGAATTAATGTGTCAAGAAAGCTAGAACTGTGAAGAGTGCACAGTTAGACTCAGACATGTCTCCAGCCCCACTTTATTGTATAAGTTGCTAAGCAAGCCATAAATTGGTGAACATGCTCTCTCTCCTTCACCACTATCTGTCTGTCTGTCACCTGTCTATCTTTCTATTTAATGTAGTCTTGGACTTTTGAATAAATACATTTTACAGTTTGATTTGTGTTTTGCCTTGGAAACAAATAAAGCATCCCTAAGTAATATGTCTCTTCAGTCAGTTCTGGACACACTCATTACAGGGAGGCTGGGGAGGGGTGTGAAGAAACCTTTACTCAGACTTACTGTGATGTTGAGAATGAGAGGGAGAAAATAGTGAAAGAGAATTGCATGGCTTAATCTTAGCTCTTTAAATATGTATGGCCTGAAATACCATCTAAATTATCCTTTTATCTTTCTTATGCAAGAGCATATCATACTGGGCAAAATCAGTATGCCTTGCTAATGGTCACATAGGGGATCCTTCCCTGTGCCACTAACTCTCAGTTATGCTGTTCTTTTTTGGAAACAGGCTGAATTATTTGCCCCAATTTGTTGAAGTCACTTCTACTGCTCTGTAGGTGTTCTTGCTAAGTGCGACTCCCTGAGGTAAAAGGCCCTTCACCTGTGGATCCACCCATTCGGGTGCTCCTGAACATGACTGCTCTTTAAAGCTCCTATTAGTACCTGATTCACATCTCTCTCTTTTCTCCACAGGTCAGTAAGATTGTATCAAATGTTCCTCAGTTGGAGTTTCTAAACCTGAGTTCCAATCCTCTGAATCTGTCGGTTTTAGAGAGAACATGCGCTGGGTCCTTCTCAGGGGTTCGCAAACTTGTTCTCAACAACAGCAAAGCATCATGGGAAACAGTGCACACAATACTTCAGGAGTTACCAGGGTAAGCCCAGGGAATGTGGAGTAGTGGGGCCATGGTGCCATCTATGTCTCTGCATAGAATTTTTGCTGGTCTCTCATCTCAGAAACTCTTAAGCTGTAGGTTGAATGGGAAAAGGTCAGAAAAATGAAGTCACTTGAGTGAGGGTGTTGGATGACCTCCTTACTATTCCAGGGGCATAGCTAGAAGACGTGAAATGGCATTCTTCCCTAGAAAATACTCCTGAGAAGCACTTGTTATCCGGAGCACCTTAGTCTTTCTATATTTTAATCTTATGATTATCCAATTTAAGAATTGTGCTTTAGCCCTTTCCTTTGGAAGGAAAAAGATGCTACTATCTCTAAAATGTGTGAATAATTGAGATGACTAGGTACCTCTGTGGGCTGATGCAAAGTGGACCTGGACATCTCTCCTTACTTTGGGTTGTCAGTTCAGGAATGTTCTGTTCTGTTTGTGTCTGTTTATGTATATAACTGTGCAAAAGAGACCTCGTGCAGGATGAAATGAAGGTGGAATTTCTTTGATTTTCTAAGTATAGAAATAATCCAATCCCCAGGGTCTGGCCTCACAGCCCTCACTGAGCCTGAGTTCCTCCCTGTTAACTAATCAGTTTCCTTCTTCACCATGCACAGCTTCCAGTGGCACTGATAAATTGTTCTCTGAGGCAGGGTCTCACAAGAGCCCAGGCTGGGCTCACTCTGTAGCTGAGCCCTGAACTCCTCATTCTCCTGCTTCTACCCCTTCAGTGCCTGAAGGACTTGTGTGTTCCAGTAGATGTGGCAGTTGAATTCACTTTTAAAGTCAGACATCACTTGCTTACCATGTAACCTTTGATAAGCCCTTAGCCCCTTTGGGGTTAGTTTCCTTGTCTGTGAAGTGGACACCATTATATTAAGGTCCTGGCTCAAGGGCTGACACACAGGGTAGGGCTCTTTTTCTAAAACATTTGTCTATGCTGTTTTCTGGAATTTTCTTCTGTTGCCTCTCAGCTTAATTAAGTCTATTCCTCCTCGAAAGTGGCCATTCTTTTCTGTTTTGTAAATTTTCACTTTAGTTTCATTACTGCAGAAAACATTATTGTTCTCAGAGTTAGTGCTGCACACTTTGGCATTTAGTTAAGCACAGGGTGAATCCAGCAGCAGCTCCTGTCAGTCTCTGTTGCTTCACATAGGCTTTACCTTCTCAGCAATACATCGTTTGGAGCTTCAGGAAAACTCCTTTATTTTTGTCTGTAATACATGTGAGAGTCTCACATACAGTGAGCATTTATTTATTTTTAGTTTTTAAGACATGGTCTCATTGAGTAGCCAGGCTAACCTTGAATTGATGTCCTTCCTGCTCCAGCCTCCTGGGGACACTGGCACTTGCATCGTTCAGTTAGTGAATGCATGGCAGTGTGCAAAGGTAAAATGCAACTGCTCTAAACTGTTGTCTGTTTTCTTCTCTCTGCAGTTTGGAGGAGCTCTTCCTGTGCCTTAATGACTATGAAACAGTGTCTTGTCCTTCTGTTTGCTGTCATTCCCTTAAGCTCCTACACATAACAGACAATAACCTCCAAGACTGGACTGAAATCCGAAAGCTTGGTGTAATGTTTCCTTCACTGGATACCCTGGTCCTGGCCAACAATCACTTGAATGCTATTGAGGAGCCTGCTGACTCCCTGGCTAGGTTGTTCCCTAACCTGCGATCCATCAGCCTTCACAAGTCAGGTGAGGCACAGGCTTGCCCCCGTTCTGTGTCAGCCTGCTCATGTTCATGACGGAATATAATAGAAATGCGTTTTAGTCATAGCCATACTGGTAACAGGGTGGTTTTCCGGGTACCTAAGATCCACTGCATTTAGGACATCATTTTCTTCATAAGTATCCAGTAAATACTAGGGAGCATAGGATTATATACATAATTTGTATTTTATACATTAAAAAAGGTTATGTTACAAAGAAGTAAAATGAAATTGATGATTTAGTTATTAGAAGACAGAGAAAAAATTATAAACCAGATCATTTTACCTAGAAGCAGTTATCCTAGTCTGGCAGCTCTTTTTAAATGCTCATCTATACAGTCTTGATTATCACCTTATTGCTATTGTCTTCCATACATCACAAGAATGAATATGTGTTAATGATGTTTATTTAAGACCAGCTTCAGGTTCACAGCAAACTTAAGTAGAAAGTGCAGATGGTTCTCATGTATGTACAGCCTGCCCCAACTTTGTGCCTCCCACCTCCAACTGGTGTGCTTGTATTGTAACCTCTCAGTGGACTGTTTCTGACCTCTCAGGCATCTGAGAATCAATAGTTTCCCCTAGGGTGTACCCCATGGGCTTTGAGTGATGAGCAGAACAGATCTTCCATGTGGTGTACAGAGATTAGCTCTGTGCTCTCCCAATGCCTTGTGGTCTGCCTGTCTGTTTCTCTAACAGTGAAATGTCTGATCCTCTGTTGTCTCTGCACTTCTGCTTTTGTCACAGGGTCACACCAGTGGAGCTTATATAAATTGTTTGGGTTTTTTTCACTTAGTATTTCACATTAAAGCCCCTCATGCTTTTCATGGCTTGGGAGGTCCTTCCTTTCCAGCCCAAATGATACTCCATTTTTAGGGAATACCATAGTTTACCCATTACCTGCTGAAGGGCTTTGATTTATCTTCGAATTTGAACAGCTATAAGTAAAGTTTTATCTGTGCAGATTTTCAAGCAAACATAAGCTTGCAATTTATTTAGGTAAAAAATAAGGGTGCAACAGCTGAGTCATAGAGTAAGATTGTACTTGGTTCTGTAAGAAGCCCTAAACTCTCAAAGTAGCTGTGCCATTTTCCATTCCCGCCAGCTATGAATGAGGGGTATGTTGTCCCACATGCTCGACAGCATCGGATGTTGGCAGTGGTGTATACTTTGACAGCAAATAAGTGTCGTGAATTTGAAGTTCCCTAAGTACCCAAAGAGAGCCTCTCTGCTTTCTTGCCATGTTGTCATCTGTGAGAACGGCCTGTTCAGGGATTTGTGCACTTGTAGTTGTAGTTAGGTTGTTAGTTGGATTGTAATTAATTTGGGTTGCAAGACACTGTTCTTGGGAAGATGAGAGCAAACACCTCAGATAAGGAACTGACAAAAATCCAAAGTGCAGATACCATCAGAGTCCAACTTGATGTTTTATTGGAGTTATTTATAGAAACATGAGTAAGGGATTACTTATAGCAGCAGAAATGATGAAGTGGCAGTTGTATCACCAAAGCCCACCCAGCACAAGTGACAGTTCACAAAGCTGGAAAACTGGAGCATATTGAACAGCCTGAAGCAGGCAGCTCAATAAGTTGGAAGGTGTCCTTGCTCAAGTGGATAGACCGACCTTTGTTTTTCTAGGCAGTTTGGCTAGTGTCTACTTTTTCTAGGCATTTGGGCTTGGCTGCCATGGATTCTCAGCAATCTTTACTATTTATATTCTTGGAGAGGGAGGCGCCTAGTGAATCTGATTAGTTTCAGGAACTTCCTGAAGCTATCTTAAGTTGTTTATTTCCAATCTTAGTAGCTTCCCTGTAGTATTTCACTTCCCCTTAGGATGGTGTTGTTGTTTCACCTCCTTGTAAACATCCTGCCTTAAATATTTTTCTTCAAGATAAAAGACTTTCATCTGGAGGAAACTGCTGCACAACAGTTGAAACTATTAGTTGAGTTGTAAACTGGATTTTTGTTGGGTTGCTAGTTCAGTTGTTAATGTTAGTTCCACGCGTGAGAGCAAATACACACTAACAAGGCCACACACTAGAGTTTATTTAAGAGAGGAATCTCAGGCGGGTGAAGAAACAGAAGAGAAAGACAGAAGTCAGGGGATAGAGAAAAGGACCTGAGCATGCGCTCGCTCGTAGTCTCTTAAGAGAAGGGGCAAGCACAGGTATGCACCATGGATCCAGGGAGGTGCTTCTGTATGCAGAGCCGCCGGGTTTATGTAGCCACGGCCAGGGGCGTGCCTCTGTGCAAAGTGCATCCCACCTGAACCAAGTAGGCTCAGCTACGTGGAATGCCAGGAATCCTTACAGTTAATTGGATTGTTGTGAGTTTGATATCTGAGTTAATGTCAGGCAGTAGTTGGGTTGTTAGGTTGTGGTTGTTTTCAGTACTGTAGATTGAGCCTAGGGTCTTGTCTTGTTGGAGCTAATTTATTAGTGTTCTCTATTCCTTGCCCTCTTTTTACTTTTGACTTTGAGACAAGGTTTCACTAAGTTGAGCAAGCTTGTCCTAAACCTATGATCCCTGCTTCAGATCACTGAGTAGCTGGGATAATAGACTGGTTCCACTAGAACCAGCTTACATACTGTACTAGTTCTTGTATGATTCTGCCAATGGGTTTTTATTAATTCTGTCTTTTACAAAAAAACCTTCTCCCAATTTGACTTCTACTCTCATTCTTTTTTTTTTTTTTTTTTTAAACACTTTTATTTATTTATTTATTTATTTGCCTTGGTGTTTGCCTGGAACTGGAACTACAGACAGTTGTTAGCTGCCATGTGGGTGCTGGGAATCGAACCCGGGTCTTCTGGAAGAAGTAGACGGTGCTCTTAACCGCTGAGCCATCTCTCCAGCCCCCTACTCTCATTCTTTTAATCTGGCTTTCATCCTATTTCTTTCTTTTTAAAAATAAATTATCTTTATTATGTGCATTGGTGTTTTGCCTGCATGTGAGGGTGTCAGACCTTGGAGTTTCAGACAGTTGTAAATTACATGTAGGTGCTAGAAATTGAACCCAGATCCTCTGGAAAAGTAGTCAGTGCTCTTAACCACTGAACCATTTTTCCTATTTCTTAAAACAACTACCTACTTAAAAATAACCATGACTTAAAACTGAAAAAGATAAACTTAGTTTAATTTACCATAGAGATTATGAATAGAAAATGTGTTTATTTATTTTGTGTGTTGAGGTGGTATATAGGCACATGCACACCGTGGCATACATGGAGGTCTCAGCAAGATTGGCAGAAGTCAGCTTTCTTCTATCACCATGTAGGTCCTAGGGAATTTAACTCAGATGTCAGACTTGGTGTCTAGTACCTTTGTCTGCTTAGCTATTTCATTGGACTCTCAAAATGCATTTTAAAAGCCAATATTTTTCACATGGAAGTTCTATTATTTCACAGTTTAATACCCCTGACAACTCTTGGCATCTAGATAGAAGTGCCCACTAGTAAGGAAAGAGGACAGCTGTGTCAGAGTCCTCATGTTCTCCCTTGCTGAAGGTCACTGAAAATACAAAACAATGATGTTCTCCCAAATGGATTTCCCATGTCATAAAATTGGCCACTTAATCTCTTGGGATGTTGCATGTGTGAAAGCCTGTTTCACTTGGAAGTCAAGTTTTGGCTTGGTGATATAATATACTTGCCCACAGCCAGAGAGAAATTGCATTTTAGAAGTAAGCATCTTCACCTGACTGGTGCTCTCCTTGCTTCAGGGTCTGGGGTTATTGTGTATTGCACAAATTCTACTTGGTATTATTAATACAAATCTGGAGCCAGATATTGGGGAAAAACTGAAATACCAGGGAAACAGGGAACAAACCACAGCCATTTCTCCTTTGGCCAGTTCATCAGGCCGAAAAGGGTAGCTCCTGTCTCCCCAAATCCTCTGCTTGAGTGAATCTAAGCACTTGGCTGACAGAGAAGCTGGCTGAACTCCTGCTTCTTTCTCTTCCTTTCCTTGCCCAGCTATCTCACTTTCTGGTCCAACTTTCCCAGTGCTGGGATTAAAGGTGTGTGCCACCACTGCCTGGCTCTATTTGGCCTTTAACTCCACAGAGATCCAGATTGATCTCCACTTCTGAGTGCTGGGATTAAAGGTCACCACTCCTAACCTTCATGGATTGGCTTTCTGGATGGCTCTGTCCTCTGATATTTCAGGCTATTTTTATTAAATATAAAATATACCACTACAGTTGTGCTTGTGGGTTGGGTTTATTTTGGCAGTGATTTTGAACACATTTCCCTGCCACCAGCAAGAGGTGAGGGTAGCATGAAAATAATAAGTTTTTGTTTCTGGTTCTCCTGCTCTTGTCACACTTCAGAACATGTTAGGAGAAAGTTCAGTATGCCATGCTCACCTCAAATAGTCATAGTCAAGAGACTCATTTAAATAAAAGAAGTCAGTCTAGTCACTTTAGAAAAACACAGCATGCATCCTGTCTGCTGAAACCATGATGACCCAATTAGAAGCCCTTGTAGAATGGGAGATGGAAGGGTGTTGGAGAACTCAGCCCACCCTCTCTGACCTTCACCATTGAACTCACAAAGATAGGAGAAGCTCTGGCTCCCACTATCCTGCCCAAGGTATCCTTGACCTCCAGATCCTCCTGCTTTAGCTTCTGAGAATCTAGACATGCAGCATTGATCCTGTTTCCTAGGGAAGTTATTTGGGAGTTTAACTTTAGCCTGTATCTTTGCAAAGGGACCAGTATCTGGCTAGCTGTTTTCACCTTAGCATTTCAGGAATTGCTAGGTAACTTTATCGTTCTCTTTTTGTTCTGTTCTGGGTTTACTTAAACAATGTCTTTTTTCCCCCAATTAGGTTTGCAATCCTGGGAAGACATTGACAAACTAAATTCCTTCCCCAAACTTGAAGAAGTGAGATTGCTAGGAATTCCTCTTCTCCAGCCATATACCACCGAGGAGCGCAGGAAGCTGGTGGTGGCCAGGTGTGTTGTTCCACTCCCTGTGCTTCCTTCTGAAGGGGCCTTAAAGGGTCGTGTGCTCTTTGGGGTGCTGTGGATCGTCTCACCTCCTGAGCAGGCTATGCCTGAACTGCTTCTGTAGAGGTCAGGCCTGGTTAAGAAGGGATGTAATGTCACGAGCAAGACCTATAGCTGTCCTGCCAAGGACACTGGGGAACATTTCCTTGTAAATGTATGTTTTGTTTGTTTGTTTGTTTTTAAACGCCTAGAATGTTTGAATGTTTTGGGTGATGCGGTGAAAGTCTATGGATGGAGAATCTTGTGATGCAGGTGTCCTCATTTCCTCTAACATAGTGGTCATGTAAAGTGCAGCTATACCTGGAATGGAGCCATCTCAGCAGTGTCGCTTTTCTTCTTGAGTATTCCTTTGTTGACTTAAGAAGGCCAGCTGTCACTGTCTTCTGTGCCTTCCCTGTCTCTGATGCTTCCCCTGCACATTGCTGCAGCTTCCCACCAGTGGGTATGCTTGTATGAGCCTTTAGCACAAAGAAGATTCTGCTTAAAATGAAAAGCCCAGGGCTTTGCTTTGCTCTCTGCATGCACTCCGCATGGAGCTCTTGAAGGACAGGACATCAGCTTTGGAGTTTCTGCAAAAGAGTGCCTCCTTAAGCGTAGTATTGATCCTTCTGCCCAGCTAATGCCCAGCTCCACACTGCCATGCCAGTACTTCTTACCACAGTCAGAGGGCTCACTGTTCTCTGGTGGGGAAGCTAAAGTCTCATGGTAGGTAGGCTTTAGGCTTTATGTTCTTCACACAGTTTTTTTTATAAGCATAAGATGGTGTGTGAGTTGTATATTCATATTATACTTTGACCTACACTTTGACCTTGTGCTATTTAACATGCAGCTGCCAGCCTGGGTGGCTATGAGCACTTGAAGAAATATCTTGGCTAACCTGAAATGTAAAACAGACACTGGCTTTTCTCAAGTTTATATGAGTAAGGGACTATAAAAGAGCTTATGACTTACTTTCTAAAATATTGATTACATATGGAAATGCTCATATTCTGGTTATATTCAATTAAATAAAGTATATTGTTACAATTTTACCTCTTTTTGCTTTTTAAAATGGAGCTGGAGAGATGGCCTACTGGTTAAGAGTACTTATTATTCTTCCAAGGACCTGAGTTCGGTTCCTAATACCCATGTCAGATGGTGTACAAGCACCTGTAACTCCCGCACTAGGGAGTCTGTTACTCTATTTGTGCCTCTGTAGATACCTGGACATATAAGTACATATACAAACACAGATACATGGAAAAAAAGAATTAAAAGCAATTTTAAAGTGGGGCTACTAGTTACTTCAGATATATAACTGAATTGCATTCCATCCACCTAAGCTGGACAGTGTGACCTATAATTGTGTTCTGAATTGTTAGGTTTCAACAGAAGTTCAGTGTCACATCCAAAGCTGCAGCCCTCTTTGTTTTGCCCTTTTGTCCTTCACTGTGGCAGTCCTCACACAGGAACAAGGCCCAGCTTCTCTGTCCTTTCAAAAACGATGACCAATTGTTTCATTTACAGCTTCTTAATAATGTCTTTATTTGGCTTTAACTTATAGACTGCCCTCTGTTTCCAAACTCAATGGCAGTGTTGTCACCGATGGAGAACGAGAAGATTCTGAGAGGTTTTTCATCCGGTACTATGTGGATGTCCCACAGGAGGAAGTGCCATTCAGGTAAAGTGCTCTCCTCTGCGTGCTGAGGTCTGGTCTTAGAGGACTTTGGAAGTAGGTTTAAAGAGAAAAAGAAAACATAAAAGCAGACATATTTTTATATTCCTTTCCATAGTACAATGGGTTGTGACCCCTTTAGGGGATCAATTGACCCTTTCACAGGGGTCACATATCAAATATTTGCATTATGATTCATACCAGTAGCAAAGTTACAGTTATGAAGAAACAATGAAAATAATTTTATGGTTGGGGGTCACCACAACGTGAGGAACTGTATTAAAGGGTCGCAGCATTAGGAAGACTGAGAATCACTGCCATAGGACATGTTCTCTAGTCCTCTGTAGACTACTGGCTGATACCTGTTTGTCCCACATCTTGCTTTGTGTCACCAGTTTCTCCTCTCAGAGCACATTTTCATCTACCCTCAGGCTAGGTTCTTCTTTCTGTTGTTTTTGCTTTGGGTGTGGTGGCTTCTGCAGATGAGCAGACCTGGCAAGTGAGGAGGACACTGGAACGTGAACTCTAGGAAGAATGCTGCTGGGCTGGGTTAGCCTTGTCTCTGTTTTCGGAGGATATACAGGCTAGTATGAAGAAATACCTTTAGTACTCCACATACAAAAGGTGGGGTGCGGTCAGAGAAATAACTGGCTTGGTAGCTTAGAACACTTGTTCTTGCAAAGGACCTGGGACCATTTTTCAGCACTCACATGGCTCACAGCCACCCATAATCCCAGTTTCAGGGAATCCAACTCACTCTTCTGACTTCCTAAGGCACCAGGAATGCATGTGGCACAAAACATACATGTAAGCAAAATACTCATACATACATGGTATGGGATATTTAACAGCCCTGTGAAACTCTGAGACTGTTATAAAATTAACCTTGATCAGGGAGTGGGCAGAGCCAGCAACTAGTTGACAAGAATCAGCCATAGAGAGTATGGAGGACTCAGGATACATAGAGAGGTGCAGAAGAAAAGGATAAAAAGAGACTTAGAGATTTGGAAGGTTTTTTGGTTTGGGATGAGTGGAGAGATACTTCTTTTGCTTGTTCTTCTGCCAAAAAGAAAGGTCAGTCAGATGGTTGCTTTTCAGCTTCTCTGATTTAGCAGGTTTTGACTTCAGCATCTGACTTCCAAGTCATTATTGAGAAATAGAACAATAGAGACTTAGTTAAAACCTACATTTGGTGACCATGGCCAAGCCAGTGGGACTGGGAATCCCACCAGGCCTCAGCCTGAGTGGCAGGATGCTATGAGGCTGCAGGGTGCAGATGGTAGTTAAAATATCAGTAGATTCAGGTATAGCCACTAAGCCAACAGAAAACAAGACAAAATAAATATTGGAAGAAAAGAAGGAAGGAAGAAAAGAAAAAGAAACGCTGGACATCGAGAGGGCTCAATGGATGAAAATGCTTGCTAAGAATGCATGGGGACAGCTGAATCCAAATGCACAGTCTGACAGACAGCTTAGCCTCTCTGGGGACATGGGAGGGAAGGCAGGAGAGTCTGAAGCTCTTGGGCCAGATAGCTTGGTGCGCACAGTGGAAAACAGTGCTAAGTAAGACCCTGTCTCAGATGAGGTGGAAGGTGATGCCTGACACCTGAGGCTGTCCTCCACATGCAAACCGAGCCATATGTGCAGCCACATCCACATCCACAAATGCAAACACGTGCAAGATAGGAAAGAGAAACTGTCCTTGAAATACTGAAAAGAAAAGAAAATAGAAGTAGTTGGGCATGGTGGCCTATACCTGCAATCCCGACCTCGGGAAGTGGAAGAGATAATAGGACCAGTTCAATGATGGCTATGGCTACATAAAGAACCCATTTTTTTGAGAGAGAAAAAAAAAGAGGAGGAGGAGGAGGAGGAGGAGGAGGAGGAGGAGGAAGAAGAAGAAGAAGAAGAAGAAGAAGAAGAAGAAGAAGAAGAAGAAGAAGAAGTAGTTTGGCTTATGTCTGTAGTTCAAGTCCAGTAACAGAACTGGGAGTTCAAGGCTACCTTTGGATACCTGGTTTGAGGTTAGCAAAGGTGAAATGTCTTTTTTCTTAAAAAAAAAAAAAAAAAAAAAAAAAAAAAAAAAAAAAAAAAAAAAAAAAAAAA